>JBBBDQ010000547.1:905000-915000 GCA_037127315.1 Ascarosepion bandense
TTACGGGCTTTGGATGTTCTTGCAGCCTTGCCTTAAGGAGGCGGCTCGTTTCTCCTTTATATTTCTTTCCACAGCTACATGGTATGTCATACACGCAGTTCTTAATCATGTCCTTCTCTGTTGGGGGACTTACTCGGGAGAGGTATCTACGAAGTGTAAAAGGTCGTTGTGATGATATATGGATATATATATATATAAATTTATCTTTTGGAACATTATCTTTGATGGATACTCGTATCCATTGCTCGGGTGCAATGAAAGCTTTAAAACTATTCCATGGTCCTGAAGCTCAGACTCAACCTAAAGAATATTTGTGTGAAGTTTGGTGAGAATCGGATAAAAATTGTGGATTTGTATAAAGGACATACAGACAGATAAACAGACACGCACACAAACATATTGCCTGATATATATATATATATTATCGATTTTCTGCACTATTGTAAAAACTGAAACCTTGAAACTTCTGAATATCGTTTCTTATTTCTTTGTCTATGAGTGTATCACATTTGATTCAAATCGGACCACTCCTTCTATAACCCGATTTTTCTATTATCGATTTTCGATATTTATCGGGCGTTGCTTATGTGCAGAACGTCAGCATCTATATCAGGTTATCTAGTGGTAAACGGGTATGTTCTCCTAGGGATGAGTCCGAGGCCAGTCTGTCCCTGACTACCGATAGTGCCTTCACCGTGGGTACCTTGGTGAACAGACTCACCACATCTAGGCTCACTATCAGCTTGCATTGGATGGGAGCATCTTTGATTAGTTCCATGAAATGGGAGAAGCTTCGGACATATGATGGTGACTTTCCTATCAGTGGGTCAATTTTATTCACAAGGAAGCGACTCAGACAAACAACTTTGACTGCTAACAGTCAGCCTGAGCGGAATACCGTCTTTGTGAATCTTAGGTAGACCATGAATGTGAAGTAGCTTTGACAGCTGGTAGTATGATGATGTTCTCATTCTTCTGTAGGGTCTTGATTGCCAGCCCATCCTCTTTTGTGATGTTTAGTTTGGGTGGCTTGGCTTTCTCCAACGTCTGTTTCACTTTCTATCTTAGCCCATCCGCCTGAGCTTGATGGATGTTGAAGGGTATTTCATCGATCCGGACACTGATGTCTAAATATGGTATCCGCTTGATGATTGTTGCGAAGTTAAGCACAGACTCTTAAGAGTTATTCGGCTGATGTTGACGAATGTTGACAACTGCCTTCACATAGGGGACCTCATGTGTCACCTTCAGATCTTTTAATCTATTTAGTTTCTGTACTTAAAGCAGGATCAATGCCAGAAGCGTGTGTAACGGCTAGATGTAACCGCCGGGAGGCAGGATCAGAGCCGAATTTAAGTACCTAGGAAGTGTTCTAACAGGAGATGGAAAGTGCGACACGGAGATCCGAAGGCGAATTGGCATGGCAAAGGACGCGTTCCAGAAGATGAGCAAAATACTAACACACATTAAAATCTCAATAGAAACGAAGAAAAGAGTTCTAGACTGCTACGGGATGTCAGTTCTTCAATACGGCTGTGAATGCTGGACAATATCATCGAAAATGAGGACAAAACTGGAAGCGGCCGAAATGTGGTTCTACAGAAGGATGCTACGGATATCGTGGACTGATCATACAAGCAACGACAAGGTGTTAGAAAGAATGGCAACAAAAAGAAAATTGATGCTGAGCATCAGGAAGAGACAACTGAAGTTCCTGGGACATGCAATGAGGAAGGAGAGCCTGGAGAACCTGATACTGACTGGACAGATAGAAGGAAGGAGAAACAGAGGAAGGCAGCGGATAACATATTTGCAGTGACTGATCAGGTGGATGACGGAACGGGGGTTGCCAGGAGCAACAGGAGCAAACATACTAAGAGCCACAAGGGATAGGGAGACGTGGAGAGCCATGATCGCCTACGTCCTGAAGGGACAGGGCACATAGAAGAAGAAGTTTCTGTACTTAGCGGACCTAGACTGCATTGAATTCTTGCCTGAAGAATTTTTTCATCTCTTGCTGAATTCTTTTTCGGTTTTGTTCACGCTGAAGAAGGTCTCAAATCTCTGGGAGATACCAGACTATAATTTTGTTTCATTTTTTTTTAATCATTTCACCCCAAGCAAGGCATTCCACTGCCACTATTGTGCAGGGGGTTACATAGGGAAAGGTTTTGAGAAAGAGTGGTTAGATATAGGAAATGTCAGAAGGAGGGTGATAGACGGGTAAGGATGTAGATGGGAAGAGTGTTTGAGAGAATGGATGCGAGTTAGTGTATGAGGAGGTGTCTATTGACCTTACATTTAAACTCCTGGAGATTGTAGCTGTCGAGGAAGCAAACATGTGGAATGGAATTCCACAGGCGGGAAGTTCGAGAGAAGAAGCTGTTGGAGTAGAAATTGCGGTTACATTTTATCGGTTTCACTGTAAAAGGGTGGGACCTAGTTGCTAATCTAGTATCTCGTGCAAATTCGTACATAGGGGGCACCAGTGATCTAAGTTCATCGGAGCAGAGGCCGTGAAAGTATTTATAGAAGAGGCACAGGGAAACCGCATCACGCCGGTGAGAGAGTGACTGCAGCCGGTCTGTCAAGTCGGTATTGATCACATTACAGATTCTCCATTGTATTTTGTCAAGAACCCCGAGGAGAATAGCAGGGGCACCCCACTAGATGTGGCAGCAGTATTCAATACACGGGCGGATGGTAGATTTATATATGTGAAGGATAGATTCAGACGGGAAAAACTTCCGGGCCCTCCACAGAGTTGTACTGGATTCGTTCTCGGACGAGGGCGTGTCCCGCTTTTTCTGTGAGCAGACGGGCTCTCCTAAAATTGACGGCAAGTCTCGGGATGAGTCATGATTCCCTGCATCGGTGTAAGAATGTCATATGGTTCAAGTGGGGATTTTCTATTCGTTTCCATATGTTTGTTATATCTGGTCCGTACAAACGTATTGGTGTATACTTCTGAGATGAGGTAGTATCTACATTATTTTATAGCATATAGAATGAGAATGGTATACCCCAGTAACTGAAAAAAGGGTTCGGTTCAAAATTCGTAGGACTGGATGAAGGTCGGAGCGTACAACAGCCGAAACGTCGTAAACATGGCAATAAAGATGAAGACAACAGTCCGAACAATGTAAATAATGTTAATGATTTTCGTGTTGAAATAATTGAAAGTACAAAAACTATTTACCAATTACATATATACGACTACTAGCAGTATAGCCCGGCGTTGCTCGGGTGTAATGAAAGCTTTAAAACTAATCCATGGTCCTGGAGCTCAGACACTTTGGACGTTGCTCGAAAGACTAAAAAGCAATAGTTGTTTCCAGTTAAAGCGAAACCGTAGACTGAAAGAAAAATGAATGGATGTAAGTCAAATTTTGATTTCCTGGTATCAATATCAAATAAGTTTTTTCGTCGTGAACTGAAATTTGAAGGCTAAATAAGTCCTCTGAGTAAATGGTATCATGGCTGAGACTAAGAACTACAATTATACCTACTTAGAGCCAAACCCGAAGCAAAAACTAAAATAAAAGAGCTGAAAAAATACAGACATACAGGCAGATAAACAGACACACACATAAACATCTTGATTTATATATATATATATATTATCGATTTTCTGCACTATTGTAAGGACTGCAATATTGAAACTTCTGAATATCGTTTCTTATGTCTTTGTCTATGACTGTATCAAATTTGATTCAAATCGGACCACTCTTACTATAACCCGATGTTTTCGATTATCGATTTTCGATATTTATCGGGGGTACCTCGACACAAAACCTAGCTAAGAACACTTGCATTTGCTTATAGTACAACTGTGTAAATTTTCAAGAAAATAAGCCGTTTCGGAGTCTATAGGTAACGGACACACACACACAGACACACACACAGAGACATAGTTCCATTCATAAATATGTTTAGATATATGTATTTACGTGTTTGTGTGTATGTGTTCGTAACTACCTGCTTAAGTGCGTACGTTTGTCCCCTTTCACACGTTCCTATGCAAATATTTACATACGAGCAGATGGTTGCCCATAACGCACACTGTTTCATACATTATTACGAAATTTTATTTATTCTTCATATCTAGTAAGTTTATCGAGCAATTCGCGGAAATATTTACATTATTAATGTGCAGGGAATTTTGCATAATCTGCATAAATTTGTGGTAGACCTCGTGTTACTCTCATGACGGAGTAAATTTATAAATTTTACTGGATTTTTCAAATTTTCCTTTTTTAGTCGGGTTACTGAAACCCTAAGAAAAATTAGGCACTCATTAAATATTTATCACGGAACATTATTGCAAAACAGAAGTAAAGAACAGAGGAACAAATGTTTTGAGCAAACAAATTTCATTGTTGAACTTAATTTTTGTATAATATGCGTAAATGATTTCTCGTTCCAAGCTCATGCGGCTAAGTTCTTAACCATTTTCAAAAATGTGGTATTGTAAGATTCTGTAAATCTTTACCTCGTGTAAAACCCTGGCCCTTTTCGAGGGTAAACCTCAGTGTAAAAAAAAAAAAAAAAGAAAGAAAATGGTTTATAAATTACTGAAAACTGTATGTAGTTTCAGGATGTTCGTTATGTTGTTACGTCTTGAAACGTGAATGCGAAGAACAGAGTTCGAGTTCAAATTGAATTCGTTGCATTTACTTACACGCAAATGCCCTTTTCTTCTCCCTCCAGCTATGGGTAGAATAGAAGGATACATTTCTATAATAAAACAGTATATATATAAGTTTTTTCGTCGTAAACTGAAATTTGAAGGCTAAATAGGTCCTCTGAGTAAATGGTATCATGGCTGAGATTAAGAACTACAATTATACCTACTTAGAGCCAAACCTGAAACAAAAACTAAAATAAAAGGGCTGGAAAAATACGTAAATACATATATCTAAACATATTTATGAATGGAACTATGTCTGTGTGTGTGTGTCTGTGTGTGTGTGTCCGTTACCTATAGACTCCGAAACGGCTGATTTTCTTGAAAATTTACACAGTTGTACTATAATCTATCTATCTATCTATCTATCTATATATATATATATATATATATATATATATATATATATATATATATATGTCGATAAATGACATTTCGTAATATCGTTTCTGTTTACATTAGGATACAAACCGGAGCAGATATGAATGTTGCGGGAAATCAAGAACTTATGTATTTACGGCTTAATCCGACTTTGCTGAACCCTGTGGTCAAGTGGTAAGGCACTTCAGAACTAATGACGGCTTCTCTTTAGGTATGTGGGTGCCACAGGTTCGAATCCAGCCGTACAGGGTTTTTAACAATATTTCTCTAATATTCAGACCGGTGGATACACACACACACACACACATACATATATATAACCTAATGAGCCAGACGAACCTTCCTAGGTTCTATTAAGTTCGCTCTACCTTTGTAATGAGCGCTTTTTGTTAGATGGTTACTCGTATCGTTTTTTTTTGGGGGGGGGGGCTTCGTGCTGATTTCTGTCTGAACACTTTAGACAGACTTTCATGTCCTAAGCTCTTTCTTCTTCTTTCTTTTTAAAACCATTTTTTCCTTACTTCGAAAGTCATCGTAAAAGGTTTTCGCAACGAGTATAACTATATATAATGATAGATATATGTATATTTGAATGTACTGTTTAATTATAAAAAACAGAGTATCCTCTGAAATACGAGTATCCATTAAAGATAGTGTTCCAAAAGATAAATTTATATATATATATATATATGACTCCTGCCAATATCTTCTTTCATTCGTTCTCTCATTTCTCAAATTCTGCCTTTTTTATGTTATGTCTTATTACAAAGTCATGTCTACTCTCAGTTCAAATACTTCCCTCTCTCTTGGGTCTTTCTCCCACACTCATTCACTCTCTTTATTCTTCATCGTCCCTCCTTATTTATTTATTTCCCATAAAGTATTTTATTTATTTCCTCATATATATATATATATATATATATATATATATATATATATATATCGAGGAGAAAAATTACCTATTATGTTGTTTCTAGAAAAGAAAAATACTAAATGAAAGATCGGAAATTATGTCCAAATATAATCATACCCATATTTACAAACATGGATGAATGTGTTCCTAAATCCTTAAATAACCCTTCCCTAATTTTAATAATTTTGGTGTTTGAAAATTTCAGTCGCGTGTTCGTAAAAAAATCCTTGCTGAAGCGATTGAAAACCGGAAAAATCAATTATTGTAAATCGCTTGAAGATACCGAGAAGCTGAAACCCAGGTTGCAGAAACTCATTTCCAAATGAAAAATATTCCAATTTTCTACAATATAATTGTATTGAACATTTTTTAAAACAGTTGTGTACTGGTCAAATTTTATTACGGTCATGAACTAATTAATTATATATATAAATATATTTACTTGAGCAAAAAATTTAATTTAATAGGTACTAAGTTAATAAAAAGCAATAATAATGTGAAATGTATGCTCCATATTTTGAAATTATTCATTGTTACATTCAATCACTATTAGCATCCAGATAAGCATTCAAACGTTGATCATTTATTGAAAATTCCAAGTCATTGCGTGAATGTCTTTGAAATCCATTTTATTAATATATTCACTAGTTTTCTTTGCTGAATATGATGAAACATTGTCATGCATAACTAATAATCTTCCTGAAAGCGTTTGAATTCTTCTTGAACCATAGCTCCATGTGTGCCTACAAAAAAAAAAATCAATTTATGTCTAATGCGAGCCTACCATTTGTATATCGTGATTGATAAAGCACTATATCCTATTATCCCATCCCAAAGTACCACACTAATTTCGTGCTGTTGACGTCTTAATCTGTGAAGACAGTTTCTTTTAATATCCATCCAAGTTGTGGCACGCCCTTTTGGCTAATTGAGAATGGCATGTCATTCACCGGTGAAAAAGATGGTGGAAATATCTGTCTTCATTTATTCTTTTGTCCATTCCATTCGAGTTTCCTTATGGGGGTCACTTAGTGGAGGCCCACTGATCGGTGTTGCTAGTTCTTTATTTAGGATGCATCTTGTGCTTTTTCGACACATTTTCACTATCGTTGCGATATTCCTCAGAATTTCATAATTTCACAAAGACGGATCTTCTCTGCCTAAGTCTTTCACTTGCGCTTATCAAACTTGGAGTATGCAGCAGCTTCAACGCAGCTTGGTGATACCTACCCTTTTTTTTTTTTTCGCAATTTACAGGGTTTTTTTTTTCATTTTGCCAGAACAGACGTCATTAAATGGTTCCTTTTATTCGTTAAATCAGCTTTAATGACGCTTCAAAATCACGATGCCACTATTAAGATGATAATTCTAAATTCAGGATATGACATGCAAGTAACTGCCGTTGGTTTACACCAAATTCTATTCTAAATAATACATTGAAAAATGTTGCTATCTTTCAGTAAACACATATTTTGTTTCAATAAGTATTTATTTAGTTACCAATAAAGCGTTTGAGTGTTTAATAATTTAAAACGCAGTTTATATATATAATCAGGAAACACAAGTTAGATATTTTTACCAAAAATAACAAACGCAGTTCTCAAATTTGGAATGCGGTCCTATGACGTCACACCACGTGATAGCGCGAAATGACAACAAAACCATGTATTCAAATGCAATGTAACGTGTTATGTCTGGGTTTAAAGGTGATTTTTTTTTTTTTGTAATCATATCACCCCAAGCAAGGCGGTGACGCCACTGATGCGCATGGGGCTACTTAAGAGTGAAAAGATTGGAAAAGAGAAAGCCGGGAATCACATCCTAAACAGGAAACAAGGGATGAGCCTCTTCACCTGTTCAAAAGATGTGGGTGGAGTGTGAACCGGGCGATAGTTAAGTCTATCTACTCCAATTGAGAACAAAAAAAAAAAAGAGAAAAGAAAAAAAAGTGAAATAAGATTAGAAAAAATAAAAAAAGAAAGCCGGGAACCACATCCTAAACAGGAAATAAGAGTGACTGAATTGACGAAATCCTTGTCTCTCTATGTGTTCAAAATCAGTTTGTGATGACGACCATGGTATAACCTTGTTAGAGTTCTTGCTAGGCTTTTGTTGAACAGACTAATTCACTTCATCTGTCCAACAGTTATTCCAAAAGTACGAAGTGGTTTCAGGGCTGGTAGAGGCATAATGAGCATAAAATTATAGATTAAATAATATCAAATTGATCCAAACATTGATAATATTGAAGGAGTGTTGGTTGTTTAGATTTGATGTACATGGCCTCCAATATCTGAAGGTTCATCTTACTGTATGTATGAGTAAGGATCGCCGTATTGTTGAACAAAATCTGTCTGATATTACTTATATGTTTATGTTTTTCAGAGAAATGTTGTTTAATTGTACACTGATTAGAAAGATGACATGTAAGTCTACGGGAGAGCGTGGTTGCAGCACAACCAATATATGTTCTGGGTTTTGTGTTAGTATCAGAGATGCAATCTCTGAATGAGCATGTAAATTGGTACACTACATTGTTTTTTTGTAGAGAATTTAGTTTAGTGCTTGTAGGGTTATTAGAGACTATGAGGTCGATTGATTTTAATTTTTTATAATATATAATGAGTTTAATTTGATTATTACTATCCTCTGCGTTTGTTATTTTTGGTAACTATTGCCGTTGCCTAGCAGAGTTTTATGTCAACACAAAATAAAATCGTCGGTGATGGTGGATGTTATTGTATTACCGTCTAAATAACCTCTCTGAAGATGGCTCATGTGAGTCGAAAGCTTAGAAACAAATTAATAAAAAATTATCCAAATGTTGGAGGGTTTTTGTCTTTATTTTCAACTGAAATTAAAGCCAAAATACGACGTTTAGAACGGCTCATGATTAAACATAATAGACATTCATTGTCTCTTATATATATATATATATATATATATATATATATATATATATATATATATATATATATATATATATGTACAGTACTGTGCAAAAGTATTAGGACAACTATTTTATCTTTTATGAGGCATCAAAATAAAGTTTAAAATCACCCCTGTCCTAACACTTTTGCACACTACCAGCAAGATTCAAATACAGGGTGAAAAGCCAAGTAAATTACTAATAAATATTGATTATTTAAAACTAGGTGTAAAAGAAATGTATTAAAAAGAAGGTATACTTAATTTTTCCTATTTTCTATTAAACAAGTTATTTTGAAACTACTCATTATTCTATTATCCTTGGATGTGACTGACTTTTCTCTTATTCTTCCCTCTGGAATTGATAAATCTAATGTTACTTTGACACACTTTGGGAACAAATACAAGCTGCTTGGCAGGAGATACCATTAGATACACTGAAGAAGTTTGTGATTTCAATGCTTGACAGAATGAAGGCTGTGATAAAAGCAAAAGGCTATTATACTAAAATATTAAATTTATTTTGTAGCAAGTATTTTTCTTGTCAAAGCATTTGTCGAATAAATCAAATATAATCAACTAAATTGTTTATTTTCTGTCAATATGCCTCAAAAAAGATAAAATAGTTCTTGTCCTCATACTTTTGCACAGTACTGTATATATGAGTGAGTGTTTGTGTGTGCATGGAGGTTCTGCGTGAGTGTGTGTAGAGGTGGGCAAGTGTGAGAATGTGCGTGTTTATCTGCCTCTTTTCAGCAAGAGCATGCGATGAGTAAATTGCACATTTTAATTTTTTTTCATTTTGCGCATATGTGTAGTTTGTTTTTATTTTTTCGTCTCCACAGTATAGTAGGGTCAGTTGGGCACCGTAAAAAAAAAGGACGCCATGACGCAATTGACTCCATCAGAAATTTGGAAACGGCATGGTGTACTGCTTGGCATTCGCTCCGGAAGCCCCAATACGAACATTTCAGAATGTTTAGGTTTCAATATGAAGACAGTGCAGAGGATTTGGAAAGAGTTGGATGATATATCCAGTCAACATCATGGTGTTTGGAGTGATCACTAATGACTACGACGTTATATCTTCA
>JBBBDQ010000547.1:917500-977500 GCA_037127315.1 Ascarosepion bandense
ATCTATCTATCTATCTATCTATCTCAGTCTGCTCAGTCTGCTCAGTATCTATCTATCTATCTATCTATCTATCTATCTATCTATCTATCTATCTATCTATCTATCCCTCTATATCAGTCTGCTCAGTATCTATCTATCTATCTATCTATCTATCTATCTATCTATCTATCTATCTATCTATCTATCTATCTATCTCAGTCTGCTCAGTATCTATCTATCTATCTATCTATCTATCTATCTATCTATCTATCTATATCAGTCTGCTCAGTATCTATCTATCTATCTATCTATCTATCTATCTATCTATCTATCTCATTCTCTTCTGTCTCCTCATTATCTCTTTTCTCTCTCTGTCTATATATATATATATATATATATATATATATATATATCGATTTAATCATGTTCATTATTTATTTGTCTATCTGTTTAACCTTGTTCATGTCATATCATGTCTATCTAGCTCTCTCATTCACTTCATTATCTCTCTTCCTCTTTCTCTCTCTCTCTATCTGCATATATATCGATTTAATCTTGTTCATTATCTATATGTTTCTCTCATCATGTCATATCATGTGAAATTATGTCATATCTATCTATCTATGTATCTATCTATCTATGTATCTATCTATCTATCTATCTATCTATCTATTTCATTTTGTTCATACTTCACTCTCTGCATATATATATATATATATATATATATATATATATATATATGACCACTGCCAATATTTTCTTTCATTCGTTCTGTCTTTTCTCAAATTCTGCCTTTTCTATGTTATGTCTTATTACAAAGTCATGTCTACTCTCAGTTCAAATACTTCCCTCTCTCTTGGGTCTTTCTCCCACACTCATTCACTCTCTTTATTTATCTTTGTTCTATTCTCTCGCTCTCACTTCATCGTCTCTCCTTATTTATTTCCCATCAAGTATTTTATATATTTCCCCCATATACACTACCTTCAATCTTTCTCTATCCTTCTCACTCTCACCCACTCCGTCGTCTGCGATTAACTCTCTTTTCTTTCTCTCTTCCACCAACACTCTCCTATCTATCTCTCCCTCTTCTACATTTTCTTTTCTTCCTCTCCCCCGTCTCACTATGTTAGGTTTTCTTATTTTTCTTTTTTCTGCTCTCCCGTTCCATTTGAATACGCTTTTAATTCCTCTCTCTTTGAGCCTATTTATCTCTCTCTCTCTCTCTCTTTCTTTCTTACACTGCTCCAGCGTCCGACCCAACCCCACAACTGCCAATGACTTATACGCTACATTTCCCATCAATTCTCTCCATTATTTCCACCCCCGAATTTTTCCCTCCTCGCTACTTTTCATCTTCCCTCCTCCACCTATTTCTTGTTGCCATGGTAACTGGGTACCGAGCATGGGTGGGTGTGTCAGGTCGGAGAGATGGTTGGGCCAGGATTTGACGGAGATGGCGAGTGCGTGTTTGGTGGAGGGGGTCGGGAATGACCGGCCATGGCAAAAGTACACCTGGATAGATAAAATGCGATCCCTGGTTCAGAAGTGCCGATTGATATATTGGATGAAGTCATGGTGGAAATAGGGGTTCTGATTCTCACACACGTTGATTGGGGTGGGATTTGTTTCAACTGAGAGAGAGGAGGCTGATGGAAAAGGAAAAAGAAGAAAAACAAGAGAGTCAAAAGAAGATAGAGGAGATTATAGCGGGAAAAAAGAGAGTGTGTTTATGAAAGAGAGAGAGAGAGAGAGAGAGAGAGAGAGAGAGAGAGAGAGAGAAGAGCAGTAAAAGGAGAGCGGAAGGAGTGATTTAAAAAGAGAGAAAATATCGTGGAATTGAGTGCGAGGAAAGAAAAATTAATGAAAAAGAAAGAAAAAGTTAGAAAGCTGAGAAAAGAGATAAAAGTATGAAGAAAAAAGAAAGAAAGAAAGAAAGAAGAAAAAGAAGAAACAAAGAAACAAAGAAAGAAAGAAGAGAAAGAAGAGAAAGAAACAAAGAAAAAAGAAAGAAAGAAGAGAGAAAGAAACAAAGACAGAAAGAAGGAAAAGAAGAGAGAAAGAAACAAAGAAAGAGAGAAGAAGAAGAAAAATAATATTATAAGAGTAACCAAGAGGAAAATGAAAAAAAAAAGAAAAGGAAAATAAAAATAAAAATGAAGAAGAAGAAGCAAGAAGAAAGATATATGAAAAAGACGAAAACGTATAAAAAAAGATTTGACAAAGTCAAGGAAAAATAAAAAAAGGAAGATAGTAAAAGAAAGAAAAAGAGAAAATGAGCGAAGAAAGAAAAAGAGACAAAAATTAAGAGAAGAAAATAAGAAACAAGAAAGCAAGAAAGAAGTAAATAAGGGGAAGAAAAAGTAACGAGGAAAAGAAATAGGAAAACTGAGAATGAAAAAAAAGAAACGAAGAAAAAGAGAAAAAATGAAGCAAAAAGAAAAGAAAAAGAAAATTAAAGAAGAGAAAAAGACAAGTGAAAGAGAGGAGATTAGGAAGAAAGAATGAAAGAAAACTATTTTAAAGCGGGAAGAGAAGAAAGTGAGCGAAGAAATTAAAAAAGACAGAAGGGGAAGGAGATAATTTTTTGAAGAAGGCAAAGAAATGGGAGAGAGAAAAAGAGGAGAAGTGAAAAATAACGAATAGAATAAGAAGAAAACGAGAAAGAAGTAAAGAAAGATACAAAATGTCGGAAAAAGAAATGAAGGAGAAAGAAAAAAGAAGAAGAAAAATGTGAGCTAATAAAGAATGAAAAAGGAATGACAATAAAGAAAATGAGAAAGAAAAGGTCTAATAGAGAGCGAAAGAAAATCAAACTAAGAGAGAAGGAATATTTAGGAAAGAATGAGGTATAAACGGAAAAAAGAAAATGGAAAGTTAAAAAGCTTAATAGTTTATACTTGGCAAAAAGAAAGAAAGAAAGAAAGAAAGAAAAAAAAAGACTGAGATGAAATAATTACGAGGAGAAGGGCGATAAAGAGAAGCAATTTTTTTTTTAATCGTATCACCCCGAGCGTTGGATGTGCGTTGTGGTTCAGTGGATATCGGCTCGGAACGAGAAACCGGGGAGCCGAGTTCGAATTCCAGTTGAATTCATTGTATTCACTTACGCGCAAATACCCTTGGGAAAGGTATTAATCCGTCTCTTCCTTCCAGTTATGGGTTAAATAGCAGGACAGATTGGGTTCTATATCCTTGGGTGGCAACCAGTCTACCGCAGAAAGCAATGGCAACCTACTGCGGGATAATCTTCTGCCCAGTCAGTCATGTCTCTTTCGAGACATGATCGCCCAAGCGTGTATCACGTACGGCACTGACTGATCACCCCGAGCAAGGCGATAACGCCACTGATGTGTAAAAACAGAGAGAGAGTAAAAAGATAACGCCACTGATGTGTAAAAACAGAGAGAGAGTAAAAAGATTAAGTAGGAGAGAGTGAAGACGAACCAGTTAGAAAGGAGCAACCCTGCCCCGTAAAAAACAGTTTGTTATGCACCCACTGGGTGTGATGGGTAAATGACGATGAATATGAAAAAGGTAAACAAGCAACAAACAAAAGAAAGACGAGAAGAAGAAAAATGGAAGAAACAAGAAATACGAAAGAGAGTGAAAAAAGAAAAGGAGATAAATAGGTAAGAGAGAGGAAGAGAGAGGAAGAGAGGAAGAGAGAAGATGATATTCAGTAGAGAAGGAAAAGAAAATAATAACGAAACTTTGAGATGAAAATAAAGAACTTGAAAGAATGAGGTGAAACATGACGGTAGGGAGGAAAAAGAAGAAAACGAAGAAGCAAAACATCATAATTGCTTCTTCTTCTTCTTCTTCTTCTTCTTCTTCTTCTTCTAATAATAATAATAATAATAATAATAATAATAATAGTGGTAGTATTTGGAGAAAAAGATGTGCTGGTAACGTCAAGGTTTTCGGCGTGAAAATTTTAAATTCCCGCCTCGTCTCTCGTGTTCACTTTGGCGATATTGCCCTTGAGATAGGCATGAACTCATCACTGAATTCAAAACCGTGAAGAATGCAACAGAAAACCACTCCGCTGTCATTTTCAATGGCAATTTATGAAAAACAAATCAAAAGTATATTTATTTATTTTAATCATATCACACCGAGCAAGGCGGTAACGCCACTGGTGTGCAGGGGGCTACGTAAGAGTGAAAAGATTGGAAAAGAGAAAGCCGGAAACCACATCCTAAACAGGGAACAAGGGATAAGTCTCTACACCTGTTCAATAGACGTGGGTGGAGTGGGAACCGGGCGATAGTTTAGTCTATCTACTCCAATTTACAGAAAGACATGATCGAACAGGACATTAAAATAACAACATGAGTCTCCCAACATCCGAAATTAAGCTATAGATATTATAACTTTATGGATTTTTTTTAAATGTACAAAGCCCAAGAGCTACTCTAGGTAGAGGCTTACAAAGTAAGAGACACAGTTTATTGGGGATATGTGGGGAAGATAATGGCTGAATCTAGAAGTGAACAGGTTAAGATTGTAGTGATTGTGGAAGCATCCTCTTGGGAGTCACTTTCACCCAGGAGAAATTCCTGGGAAGTAGCTGCTTGAATTGGATTTCCGTCAGTTAAATGCCATACGTGATACACGCTTGGGCGATCATGTCTCGAAAGAGACATGACTGACTTAGCAGAAGATTATCCCGCAGTAGGTTGCCATTGCATTCTGTGGTAGACTGGTTGCCATACAAGGTTATAGAACCCAATCTGTCCTATTATTTAACCCATAACTGGAGGGAAGAGACGCATTAATACCTTTCCCAAAAGTATTTGTGCGTAAGTAAATGCAAGGGACTTACATTTCACTAATGGAGTACGAAGGGGATGAGGGTGGTTCACCACAATGTACATGGCATGGCAGGTCCTTGCTGTGATGGTTAGAACTGGTGGAACTAAAGAATATAATTTGTTTGGACATTTTTCCATGGAAATAACTATAGAGCAGTGAGAAGTTTGCAATATTTCACTTGTGGGGGGAAAAAATTGTAGAGTAGAAAATAATTCATTACCCACAAAGGCATGGAGATGCTTTTAGACTCTATCAAAACTGGAAAGTGAAGACTAGGCAGTTCCTGTCCATATATGTTCTCTCATGGAATATTTATCTATCTAAACTTATTTATAAATGGAACTTTGTCTGTGTGTGTCTGTGTGTGTCTCTGTGTGTGTGTATCCGTTACCTATAGACTCCGAAACGGCTGAACCAATTTTCTTGAAAATTTACACAGTTGTACTATAAGCGTCTGCGAATGTTCTTAGCTAGCTTTTGTGTCGAGGTACCCCCCGATAAATATCAAACATCGATAATCGAAAAAATCGGGTTATAGAAGGAGTGGTCCGATTTGAATCAAATTTGATACACTTATAGACAAAAACATAAGAAACGATATTCAGAAGTTTCAAAGTTGCAGTTCTTACAATAGTGCAGAAAATTTGATATCGATACCAGGAAATCAAAATTTGACTTACATCCATTCATTTTTTTTTTTCAGTTTACGGTTTCGCTTTAACTGGAAACAACTATTGCTTTTTAGTCTTTCATGCCAACGTCCAAAGAGGACCATAGATTGCTCGGGTGTAATGAAAGCTTTAGCTTTCGTTACACCCATGCTCTCAACTATACTGCTAGTTTTATATATAAAAATAATTTTATAAGTCTGAAGTCTGACACAGCTACTAGCTGAATTTTGCAGTTTTTATTTATAATGTTTAATTTATCTGTAAAAAAGCATTGGATTAAGTGATTTGATGAAGGAGATCATATACAAAAATAAATATTTTAATGATTTAGTAAAAAATACATTTTTTTTATCATTATTGCTACCCCATCATCATCAGTATTTTTCTTGATTTTTATTATAATAATTCTCATTCTGTACAAGGCCCAAGAGCTACTTGAGGTAGGGAGGGGTTACAAAGTAAGAGGCACAATTTAAAGTAAAGAAAGAAAGAAAAGGAGATAAATAGGTAAGACAGGGTAGAAAGAGGAAGAGAGAGAGAAAGAGAGGAAAAGAGAAGATGGTATTCAGTTGAGAAAGAAAAAAATAATAACGAAACTTTGAGAAAGTTTCAATATTATTTTTTTAAAGAAATTATGTACTTCATACTATTTTAAGTGGATAATTCTAAATGAAAATAGAATGGTTCTTTTGTTATTATTACTTTGCAAAATTTTACAAAGCAAAGATGAACTCGTCCGAATCACTCTAAATTTTCTTCATTCTTTCATTGTTGAAACTGCAATATAGGTAATTATTAAATATTTATAAATTCATTTGATGCGCATGTTATTGTGCAATATTAACAAAAGAACCAAGATATGTGGGGAAGATAATGGTTGACGCTAGACCTGAACAGGTTAAGATTGTAGTGATTGGGGAAGCATTCTCTTTCACACAGCAGCAATTCTTCTTCTGAAGCTGCTTGATTTGAACTTACATTTCACTAATGGAATACGAAGGGGATGAGGGTGTTTCACAACAATATACATAGCATAGCAGGTCCTTGCTGTGATGGTTAGAACTTGTGGAACTAAAGAACGTAGTTTGTTTGAGCACTTCCCATGGAAATAGCTATAGAACAGTGACAGATTTACGATATTTCACTTGTGGGGAAAAAGGTTGTAGAGTAGAAAATAATTCATTACCCACAAGAACACGGAGATGCTTCTGGACTCTATCGAAACTACAAAGTGAAGACTTGGCGGTTCCTGCCCATATACACTACCGGCCATAATTATTAGGCCACCCCAGTGTTTTAAAAAAATTATGTATTTCATACTATTTTTTAGTATTTATTGCCAAGTGAATAATTTTAAATGAAAATAGAATGGTTCTTTTTACTGAGTAAAATTTAGGATGCAAAGTAATAATAACAAAAGAACCATTCTATTTTCATTTAAAATTATTCACTTGGCAATAAATACTAAAAAATAGTATGAAATACATAATTTCTTTAAAAAAAAATGGAGTTGCCTAATAATTATGGCCAATAGTGTATGTTCTCTTATAGAATATATATTTCGTGTATCACATTTTCTTTTTACAAAATTATAGGGTGACAGAATAAGAGGCACATTTTATGGGGATACCTGATAAAGATAACGGTTAACAGTAGACTTTAGTGATCGAGGAAGCATCTCCTTGGGAGTCAGTTCCACAAAGAAATGGTTCGTTGAAAGAATCTGCACATCAAGGGAATTAGGGTGGTTCGCTACAATGTAAATTGTATGACGATGCTTAGACATGAAGGTTAGAACTGGTGGAACTAAGACGTGTAGTTCACTTTCTAGGGAAGTAGCGATAGAGTAGGGAGAGGCTTGCTATGTTTCTTCTGTTTGAAACGGGTTGTTGGATTGAAAACAATTCCTCACCCAGAAGTACGTGGGAGACGCTTTAAGACTATCGAGACTGGAAAGTGAAGATTGGGCAGCTCCTACCCATATATAGCAGCATTACTCCATTTTCGGCCTGTGAAAGTAGAGAATAGTCTTCTTCTTCTATGTGCCTTGTTCCTTCAAGACGTAGGCGACCATGGCTTTCCACGTCTCCCTATCCCTGATAGCTCTTAGCACGCTTTCTCCTTTAACATCTCGCAGACCCCGTTCTCTCATCCACCTGCTCAGACCCTTCAAATATGTTATCCGCTGCTTTCCCCTGTTTCTTTTTCCTTCTATCTGGCCTGTTAGTATCAGGTTCTCCAAGCCCTCCTTCCTCATTGCATGTCCCAGGAACTTCATTTATCTTTTCCTGATGCTCACTATTAATTTCCTTTTTGTTTCCATTCTTTCCAACACTTTATCATTGCTCACATGCTCGGTCCATGATATTCGCAGCATCCTTCTGTAGAACCACATTTCAGTTTCTTCATGTTTTTCCTTCATCTTTGATGATATTGTCCAGCATTCACTGCCATATTGAAGAACTGGCATCACATAGTAATCTACTACTCTTTTCTTTGTTTCTAGTGAGAGTTTCCTGTGTCTTAATATTTTAATCAGCTTCTGGAATGCGTCCTTCGCCATGCCAATTCACCTTCGGATCTCTGTGTTGCACTTTCTGTCTTCTGTTAGAACGCTTCCTAGGTATTTTGTACCTTGTAAGAGTCAGATACTGGAACCGTACAGGAAACCGACGCTTTTTCCAGTATATTTAGCGATGGATCGTATGCACAAGATCCACTTGGGGTCACGGTTGAGTTGAAGTCCTAATAGGCACTCAAGGCAACGGGGCCTCCTTGAGAGAACGCCCGTTCATGGTCAGTCAGTTGAATGCCATACGTGATACAAGCTTCGGGCGATCATGTCTCGAAAGATACATGACTTACTGAACAGAAGATTATTCCACAGTAGGTTGCCATTGCTTTCTGCGGTAGACTTGTTGCCATCCAAGGCTAAAGAACCCAATCTGTCCTATTATTTAACCCAAAACTAGAGAGAAGAGACGGATTAATACATTTCCCAAGGGTATTTGTGCGTAAGTGAATGCAAGGAATTCAACTGGAATTCGAACTCGGCTCCACAATTTGTCATTCCGAGTTGATATCCACTGCACCACAACGCACATCCTACGATCCATTCAATAGGATGAGTTTATTTTCAATTTCCTATCTATCTATCTATCTATCTATCTATCTATCTATCTATCTATCTATCTATCTCAATCATACTGTCTATCTTTCACGGTGCAATGGTTTGCTTGTCTATTTCGCAAGCGATTTTAAACAATATAATTTCCCAATTGTTCCTCTTTAAACATACCTTCGTAGTTTGCTAGATAGGTATTTTATGGGTCATGGATTGGATTACTTCTGAAGACATAAGTGCACCGTCTTCATGTTTCGGAGATCAGATATTCTCAACCCTTTGACTAATACATGCTGCGTAGAAACAAAAATTTGTCCTCGCTTCCTATATATATATATATATATATATATATATATATATATATATATATTGATATAACTTTAATCCAAAAGGAAAATCAGTTAGGTAAATTCCAAAAACCCGATCCTAATCAATATTAATTACATTAGTATTAAAATTGATCAAGGTGGACGGCTCAATGCAATGTATATTCAAAGCACAGAGCCAATTATAAAATAAAATAAAATTCCGATGTCTAAATTCGTTGAATAGCCATTTCTTGGAGAGAAAACCCTCGCGTCCTCAGTAACGAACTTTATGCAAAAAAAACAAAAAAAAACAAAAAACAAAAAAAACAAACAAACAAAAAACAAATGACAAAATGAACAAAGATATTTAACCGGTAGAAGTCCAAAACATTTTCATCACAGAAAATTAAAGGGGTGGGATTAATAAGAAAGCAGACAGAAATCTATGTCTATTTTTATTATTAGAATTTTTGACACGCCCTACCCCTTAACTCGAGTCGAGAGTTTAAAAGTTGAAATTGAGCCTTGTCTGGGCGAAAGAAATGGTAGGGGGAAGAAAAAAAAACAAAAGAAAGAAAAAAAAGAAAAAGTAAAAAGGGGGAGGGGTAGTTGACAGGGAAGTAAGCTAAGAAAAAAAATCTATTTCCATAGAAACAAGGGAAATTGTTATCATTCTTTATTTTATTATATATATATAAAGAGAGAGAGAGAGGGGGGGATTAATATGGAGAGGTTTTTCACTTACCTGAATAGTGTTGTTCCAGTCAGACCGACTTCGAAGTGTCGTGATCAGTTGGGTGAAAATCCTCTCCACATGTATTCTATTAACGCTAAATGTTGATAACGAAAACTTTATGACAAAATACCCGCGCGCTAAAAATGCCTTCCTATTAGTAAATTACTGAAAAATCAGCAATTTAGACACTTAGCACCATTACAATTCAATAATATATATATATAAAGTCAGTGAGTGTGTGTGTGCGTGTGAGAGAGAGAGAGAGAGAGAGAGAGAGTCTTACAAAAATGTGTACACACTTCAGGAAAGGAAAGACTTGTCTTTCGTAGTTTAACCCAATTGTGATAACACTGTTTACTGTAGTACGATATTTTCTCGACAGATGGCATTAGATTGGCGGCCTTTGGACAAAAAATTGAAAATGCATGTGCGTCAATCCCACTGGACACTTTGACCAACAAACTAATAAATACGAAAGGCGACCATTTTGATCATCTCTTGTGATTGTAGAATAACTTGTATTAATCTCCGAATCTCTGAATTAATATCTAAATAAATTAAGTATTATAATATCTATACAAGGTTTTCCTTTGCTGAAGTGAATATATACATTTTTTAGCAGACTCTGTATATAAAACCATACAATTCTAATTAAATAGAACCGACAACTTCTGTCTGTTTCATTTTTTATTGTAGTTTTTTTTTTTTTTACAATTTTCGAATAAGAGGTTAAATACTGTGATCAAAGTTACAGTTAAAAATGTCCGAAGTTTATCTTGCGTTATTGTTTTGCTTAAAAAATTGCTTAAAAAATTCGGACAGTTTATCCACAACTTTGAGCGCCATATTAAACATTCTATTAGAAAATTAGAAAAATACAAGCAAAGATTAAACAGACAGTTCTTTCTAATCGCACGTGAATTATGATGAAAATTTGCTATATACATATATATATATACTAGCAGTATAGACCGGCGTTGCTCGGGTGTAATGAAAGCTTTAAAACTAATCCATGGTCCTGGAGCTCAGACTCTTTGGACGTTGGCACGAAAAACTAAAAAGCAATAGTTGTTTCCAGTTAAAGCGAAACCGTAGACTGAAAGAAAAATGAATGGATGTAAGTCAAATTTTGATTTCCTGGTATCGATATCAAATAAGTCTTTTTCGTCGTAAACTGAATTTTGAAGGGTAAATAAGTCCTCTGAGTAAATGGTATAATGGCTGAGACTAAGAACTACAATTATACCTACTTAGAGCCAAACCCGAAGCAAAAACTAAAATAAAAGGGCTGAAAAAAATACAGACATACAGGCAGATAAACAGACACACACACAAACATCTTGCCTTTTTATATATATATATATATATATATATATATATATATATATATATATCATCGATTTTCTGCACTATTGTAAGAATTGCAAGCTTGAAACTTGTGAATATCGTTTCTTATGTCTTTGTCTATGAGTGTATCAAATTTGATTAAAATCGGACCACTCCTTCTGTAACCCGATTTTTTCGATTATCGATTTTCGATATTTATTGGGGGTACCTCGACACAAAACCTAGCTAAGGCTTATAGTACAACTGTGTAAATTTTCAAGAAAATTGGTTCAGCCGTTTCGGAGTCTATAGGTAACGGACACACACACAAACAGACACACACAGAGAGAAAAAGTTTCATTTAGAAATAAGTTTAAACACACACACACACACACACGCGCACACACACACACACACACACACACACACACACACACACACACACACACATATATAAATATATATATATCCTAAACATATACTGTTATATATAACAGACAATTAATGTCTATGATGTTTAATCATGAATCGTTCTAAGCATCGCATTTTTGCTTTAATTTCAGGTGAAAATAAAGACAAAAATTGTCCAACATTTGATTATTTTTTTATTATGCTGGTTCTAAGATTTTGGCTCACATGAGCCATCTTCAGAGAGGTTACAGGGACGTTAACATAAAGACATCCAAAGATAGTTTTATCTTGTGTTGACATAAAACATTACTATGCGACGATAATATTCACCGAATAGCAGACGCAGTTCGTAAATTTGTAATGCGGTTCTATGACGTCACACCGCGTGAGAGACCGAAATGTTAAAAGAACCATATGTCTACATGCAATTTAATGTGCTGTGACCAAGCTGAAATGTGATTTTATTAAGTGTGGGTTGTTTTGATTTAATGTAGATGGTCTCTGATATCTGAAGGTTCTTTTTACTGAGTGTATGAGTGAGTATTATTGTGTTATCGACTAAAATCTGTCTAATATTTCCTACATGGCAGTTTTTCTAAGAAATGTTGTTTAATTGAACTCTGATCAAAAAGGTGACAGGTAAGTTTACGCGAGAACGGTTGTAGTAAAACCAATATATGTAGTGGGTTTATTATTAGTATCGGAGATCTCTGAACGGGCATGTAAATTAATACACTACATTAGTTTTCTGTAGAGGATTACTTAGAGGATATATATATATATATATATATATATATATATATATTAAAATTTGATATGTTTACAGAAGAACTCTAATATCAGCGAAAGTGCAAATGTAGATATAGACAAACTGAACATAAGAAATTTCATGTATTCCTTTTATATATATAAGAGAAAGAGAGAGAGAGAGAAAGAGAGAGAGAGAGAAGGAGAGAAGGAGTAGTCTGGCTGTTCGGTTGAATTGAATTGCTATAACCTCATACATTAAAAATGGAGGAAGAGTCTAGTGTATATATATATATATATATATATATAGAGAGAGAGAGAGAGAGAGAGTATCGATAATGTCCATGTTCACTTTAAAAATTTCTAATACAAGTAAAGTTATAAATTTTTTAAAGTGCACACGAACTTTATGGACATCCTGTATAAATATTGATTTTCTCACCTCACGCAAGGCAATAAAGTTACTCAGACGCAGTGCGTTACTGAGTGTAAAATATGGGAAAAACATGATTAAGAAGATGGAACAATAAAAAAAGTATTAAGAAGACGTATGATATCGATAGACATTGCATTTAATTTTTTGAAGATCAAACTTGACTGGAAAGCAAGAAACCGGGAGAGAGAAGTTTGGGAGAGGGAACTGCTATCATAGAACTTACGGTTACATTAAGCCATTTCAACTGTAAAATGATGAGATCGTGCTGCCAATCTCAGACTGCGCTTAAATTCGTAAAGTCTATGAAACATAGACGAAAACTCATCCGAACAATTAGCAAGAACATATTTATAGAAAAATACAGGGAAGCTAAGTCATGGCAGTAGGAAAATGACTAAATTCTCCACCAACCTCACATTTGATTCCTCTGTAGTATCCGCACCCGACTTATCATCTAGAACTGAGGCTCAATTGAGTGACGTTTACATTATCCCTTCGCTGCTCTCTAACATAATTTCAAAGCTTAACCCCCATAAGGCGAGCGAAGGTAACGGAAGTCCAATGATCGTCATGAAGAAATGTGCCCTTGAAGTCTCCTCTGTCCTCTCCAAACTCCCTGTTGCCCCGGATATCACCAAAGCATTTGTCAGAGTATGGCACATTGGCTTTCTCTGCAGGCTACGGGGCTATATAACTTGACGATAGTTTGATCTCATCTAATGGTTCCTATCAAATCGTGTAATGAATTTAGTTTTAAATGGGCATACTTCCAGATCCTCTCATAAGAATGCTGGTGTCTGTCAAGGCTCAATTCTAGGTCCTTTTTCTGATCTTCACGAACAATCTCGCTTATGTAATCAGATCCCAACTTGTCATCTATGCTGACGACACCACCATTGACTCCCACCTCGATAAGAAATCTGCAGAGGCTGACAAAGTAAACATCGCTGCAGAACTCGAAAAGGACTTCCAATCTGTGGTCGACTGGTGTAAGAAATGATTCGTAAATTTTAATGCTTTCAAAACGAAGCTACTATCCTTTAACCGCCATAAACAATCTCTACTACCCCACAATCTGGATGGATTAGACAAGTCTCCCTGAAAGCAAAACACTGCGCCTCCTTGGCCCAAATCTCTCAGCCGACCTCAAGTGGAATGACTACATTGAATCTATAGCTAAATCTGCTGCTAGGAAGGTCGGTTCACTGTGTAGGGCCGAGAAGTTTTCTCGTCTGAATCCATCTTGAACATATATAAATCTACTATCCACCCGTGCATTGAATACTGCTGTCACATCTGGTTGGGTGCCTCTGCTATTTTAAGGTATGCAGATGATACAGTGCTGATTGCAGACACGGAAAGGAAACTACAAGACCTCCTACAGAAGGTAGCGGTGGAGAGTGACAAAAAAGGACTACAAATAAACTTTAAGAAAACTGAATGCATGGTCATCAGCAAAAGATGCAACCCAAAATGCCAAATACAGGTGGGGGATACCAGAATCAAGCAAGTACAAAAATTTAAATACTTAGGAAGTGTTCTAACAGGAGATGGAAAGTGCGACACAGAGATCAGAAGGCGAATTGGGATGGCAAAGGACGCGTTCCAGAAGCTGAGTAAAGAACACAGGAAAATTTCACTAGAAACAAAGAAAAGAGTGCTGGATTGCTATGTGATGTCAGTTCTTCAATACGGCAGTGAATGCTGAACAATATCATCGAAAATGAGGACAAAACTGGAAGCAGCGGAAATGTGGTTCTACAGAAGGATGCTGCGGATATCGTGGACCGAGCATGCAAGCAAAACGATGAGGTGTTGGAAAGAATGGCAACGAAAAGGAAATTAATACTGAGCATCAGGAAGAGACAACTGAAGTTCCTGGGACACGCAATGAGGAAGGAAAGCCCGGAGAACCTGATACTGACTAGTCAGATAGAAGGAAAGAGAGACAGAGGAAGGCAGCGGATAACATATTTGCAGGGCCTGATCAGGTGGATGACGGAACGGGGGTTACCAGGAGTAACAGGAGCAAACACACTAAGAGCCACAAAGGATAGGGAGACGTGGAGAACCATGATCGCCTACGCCCTGAAGGGACAGGGCACATAAAATATTCTGCAATGTGGTCGACCCCGACCTGGTATCTCGACTCCAGTCACTTCTCACCGACGTGATGTGGTTTCTCTTTGTCTCCTCTATAAATACTTTTTGTCAGTAAAAGTCGCCATCAGAACATTTTTCCGTTTTGTTGGAGATAAGGAATATAAAAGTGTCAATAAAAGTGTCAATAATTTTTATAGTCCCAAGCACTTTCTGTCATTTCTATAGCAATTTTCAAGGGTATTTATGTATCTGCTGTTGTTATTTTTTCTCATGTTTTTACTGTTATATAGTTATTTATTTTGATTTTGAAAAAAAAAGCGTTCATTCCAAGCTCTAACTTGCCACACTCAAGTTGAAATCACGTGTACATCTTGCAATTTAAAAAAAATCTTTCGATATTTCATTTCTACAATTAAATAATTTAAGGTTGATATTCAGCCATATTCATATATATATATATATATATATATATATATATATATGTGTGTGTGTGTGTGTGTGTGTGTGTGTGTCCCTTTCTCTCTCTCGCTCTCTCTCTCTGTGCCTGTGTGTGTGTGTGTGTATTACGGAAAGTCCCGAAGATTAACAAAATAGTTTTGACAACAGACATATTTTATTTATTTGTCTGAACATTATTAATACGTTGGCGAGCGGTCTAAGACGCACCAATTAGTGGCTTCCTCTATGTTGTTAGGGGTAGCAGGTTCGAATCTTTCTGAATGACACATTTTCCTAACAAAATTTATTTTAAATAATCAGGCCGGTAGAAATGAATATATATATATATACTGTATGATTAAAAACAAAATATCTACTCAAATACAAGTATCGATTAAAAATGATGTTCAAACAAATAAATTATGTCGGTTGCTAAAACCATTTCGTTATTTTTCGAGACTTTCCGTAACATTATATGTTTACATTTGTTTACATTACAATATGTTTTCAGAGCAGAGATGCTTATTTACGTAGAATCTAAAATTGTGTTATATAAGACATGATTTAACTTCGCTTAGACTTTGGAATCATTCGTGATCGAGTGGTCTAAGACGCCCCAAATCATTTGGTGATTTCTACTATGTTGTTAGAGGTATCTTGTTCGAATTCTGGTGATACTCATTTTTGTAACATAATTTATCGTTAATAATCAGGCCGATTGAAATATATAAATATAATGTTTGATTAAGAACAGAATATCTACTCAAATACGAGTGTCGATTAAAAATAATGTTCTATTAAATATAAATTTAAATATATATATATATATATATATATATATATATATATATATATATAGTCATCTACAGACAGATCTGTTTCGCTGTATCACAGCTCATCAGTACGTTTAGACAGCCGATTGCTTTTTACCCAGGATTGAAACCCGACCGAATTGGCATCAGTTGGCGATTCTACCTCTGAGCTACGGGCTCTCGGTAAAAGGAGGCAGACTTTTTAACGTATATATTATCATTTTACACGCCCAATAGCTGAGAGTGTTCTAATTCATTGCTGAATGAACGATGCGTAAATGCCAGAGTAGCTACTGTTTTCAAAGTCTACCATTCTTCCAGAGTGTAAGAGCGTAAAATCATTTCATCCCAAGCAAGGCAGTTCTTCTACCGGTGCGCAGGGGGCTACATAAGAGAAGAGTAAAGAAAAAGAGGAACAGGTTACGAGGGTATCGGGAATGGGTATGAGAAGAATGGAAAAACTGATGTGAAGAGAGCTGCGTGAGAGTAGAGCGGAAAGGGAGAACAAGATAAAGGAGGAGTCGTGGAAACGATGGGAGTCAAGGAGATAAAAGATGGTAATTGATGTTGCATTTAAACTCTTGGAGATTGTAGCTATCAGGGAAATAAGCATGAGGAAGGGATTTCCACAGTCAGGAAGTTCAATAACATAAACTGCTGGAGTAGAATTGGCGATTACATTTGCCTGTTTTCAGGTAAAATGGTGGGACCTAGTTGCTAGTCTAGTAACTCGATTAAATTCAAGCAGAAGGGGCACCATGAAGCTAAGCTCGTCGGAACAGAAGCCGTGAAAATGTTTGTAGAAGAGACAGGTGAGAAAGTGACTTGAGTCGAGCTGTCAGGCCGGGATCAATTATATTGCAGATTCTCCTTTGGATTTTGTCGAGAACCCCTAGATAAATAGCAGGGACGTCGGACCAGATGTGACAGCAGCATTCAATACACTACATTTTATATGTGCAAGATGGATTCAAACGAAAAACTGTCTGGACCGACACAGTAACCTGACCTTCCTAGCAGTAGATTTAGCTATTGATTCAATGTAGTCGTTCCACTTGAGGTCGGCTATGAGAGTTAAGCCGAGTAGGCGTAGTGTATTGCTTTCAGAGAGACTAGCCTGATCCATACTGATGAGGGCGAGGGTAGGAGCGACTGTATATGATGGTTAAACGATAGCAGCTTCGTTTTAGAAGCATTAAAATTTAAAAGCCATTTCTTACCCCAGTCCACCACAGAGTGGAGGTCTTTTTAAGATCTAAGTTTGCTGTGTCCACTTCGTCAGATTTCTTCTCGAGGCGGGAGTAAATGGTGGTGTCATCAGCGTAGAAGCCTACTTGGGATCTGATTACATCAGGGAGATCGTTGATGAAAATCAGAAAATCAGGTGATCCCTACAAGAGAATTTTAAGATAACTTTCCGCGTAAGGACAAACTTTAAAAATATTTTTGCTGTCAGAATGCCTACAATCAAAGCATCAAGGTTTGAGTGCGAAATATTAAATTTCAAAATTTATGCAAACGCTTTACATGAAATATTTTAAAATTTTACAATCAGAATAAAAAATAGGTTCAATTACAGTTTACCAGAGAAGAAACTTACTTCCATCAAATTTAATACTGAAAACCGCATTTGAAAAAAAGAAAAAAAATTACACGCAATTTATTAAAAACAATGAAATATTGATTATTTATAAATTAATTCTAATAATCAATTCTGATAATATAAGTGATAAGCTAAGTTTGACTGACAAAAATGATAAAAAAATATCATCAGAATTTAAATGTTGAAAACTGCATGCAAAAATATTAACAAAAAAAATTATAAAGAAAAAACGTTTTACATACAATATTTATTTAAAAATTCTACGTTCAGGAAAAAAAAAAAAGATTCAATTGCAGCTTACCGGAGAAGAAATCAGATTATTAACTGAGTTGAGTGAAATTCATCATGGCGATTTTTATTTCACTTATTTTTTTAGTTGTTATTATTCCGTTGGCATGAAGCTTCCTTGATCCTAACATATTATATCCAATATATATATATATATATACTTGTATACAAATGAGAGAGAGAGAGAGAGAGAGAGAGAGAGAGAGAGAGAGAGAGAAGCCGAAATGTCTACCCTGAACCAGAATCAATACTTAGAACTTCGAAGGAAAAATAAATTGAGCTAACCACAATCAAAAAGTCTACAATCAAAGCATCAAGGGCCGAGTGCGAAATATTAAACTTCAAAATTTACGCAAACGCGAGGTTTCTCCTATACATTACCTATGGCAAGTATTACAGGGAAATGAGAAAATTTCTTCTTCAAGTTTTAACGTTTCATTAATTTAGCTTAGTGGTTGATTTTTTCTGACATTGTCTTAAAATATAATTTATATATCATTTTTCTAATTCATACACTTATATATACAGGGTACTATGGGTAGATATTGAAATTAAATTTACTCAATAAAATCGCGATTGGCTTCAACCACGGCCTCCAGACGACTTCGAAATCTCCTGCAACTTTTCTCAGCAGTCTCCTTGTTTGGTGAATGTCATAATCCTTGTCATCTTTGGTGTTACAAGGTGTTTTGTTGATTTCTCACTCGACTGAGCCTGAACATAATCAAGGGGTTGCTGCTTAGGGAGTTAGGTGGAATGCTAGAAGAGGTGATGTGGTCGAAGAAATTGTCTGACAACAATGATGTGGTTCTCTTGCTTATTGGGCATAGTTTAGAGACTTGTTGAAATATATAGGGTCTTCCAGCAACTATCCCATTGACTACCTTCTTAAGGCACATGATGTTAGCATTTCCAAATTTTTCTTTTTATTTATATGAAGTTTGGTGTAATTTGATATCTTTGTGTGTGAGTGATTCTTTTTGCTTGACGAATTTTGTTTCCTAAGCGTTGTAGTTGGTTAATTGTTTTTAATTGCTTTTTATTATGCTGACCTATTTTTGCGTGCTTAATTGGGGTAAGATTTATTTCTTAAGGTGGTGTAGAATTTGCAGGTGATTAATTGCTTTTTATTGCCTTTTAAGAGATGTAGTATTTGCATGTTTAACTGCTTTTTTATTAAAAATGCTTTTATTAAAAATCCCAATAATGCCTTCACGAAAATTCGAAGTCGTCATGACTGAAACAACACTGTTAAGTGAAAAATCCCTCCACATTAATTCTATTAAGACTCTATCTCTATCTTGATATCGAGAACTTTATGATAAAAACCCTGCTTGCCTAAAATGCCTTCTACAAATAAATTACTGAAAAACAGCAACATTGCAATTTAACACTATATATATATATATATATATTTTACGAAACTTGTTTGTATATATCGTTAAATTCAATTTAAAGCACCCATATATATATATATATATATATATATATATATATATATATATATATATATCCAAATGAACAAGAAAAAGAAAAAATAATTACAACGTTCAAAATATTAATTTAAAACAGTGCTCAATATAAAAATAGAGCAATGAATATTTATTACTAATTATTTCGTTAGAACATGTGCAAACTACAAACTACTACAAAATCGTACATCTTGTTTGAATGAACATTTCAACATGAAATCCCTAAGAGAGATTTCAAATATCCTCAGCAAAGGTACATATTTCAAAATGGAAATAAAAATAAGAATAAAAAAAGAGAATAAAAAAGAGAATAAGAAATAAAATAAAAATAAAAAAGAGAAATAAAAAATAGATAAAAAATGACGTTTAAGATTTAAGAAATTAACGTCACAAATTTTTGTGACGTTTGTATGATAGTATTGGGAAGCTTGTCCGTTCAATACTACCTTCATTGTATGACTTCAAAGGAATGACTGGATTAAGTCAAACAATTGTCCAGTTATACCATAGCCCCGCAGCTTGCATAGAAGGCCAGCATGTCAAACTCTGTTAAACGCTTTGGAGATGTCAAGGGCAACAGTTCGAGCTTCACCGTTCTTGTCGAGGGCCTGGTGTATATACTCAGTGATGGTCGTGAGCATATCAGCAGTAGACCTGGTGAGCAGAAACCATACTATTTTCAGAAAAGAGTCTGTGGAACTGAGAAATGTTCTACCATCTCGGCGTTGATGATGGCTTCGAAAAAAAAAAGCAATTCTACTTCTCTCTCTAATACAGGCAATTGAAAGATGTAAATGAAACTTATACAGTTAAATGGAATATATTAACTATTTTTATTGTAAATTGTAACATGAAATATGTATCCTCTGCTTACAAGAAAAAAACCATATAACAAAATTCCTAAAAGCTGACATTGAACCAACTTCATGAAATCTTTTTTTGCAATCATAGAATCTTCCATACCCTTAAATATAATTGAAATTATCTCAAATTTATCTCAATATTTTCATTATTTGCTCGTTTTATAACTTAAAAAAATTAGTTTATTATACTTGTACTTATGAACAAATCCCTTTAAGATTTTATTTTTATTTATATTTTAATTTTTAATTTTGAGTTTTTATCATTATTGTTATTTTTTGTGATGGTTTTGATTTTATTTCCTTATATTTACTTTATTTTAGTTTATTTTATCTTTTCCAACTTTTGAATTTTTCTTTGCTAGTGTTTAACTTTCCTTCTTCTTCTATCTTGTCTCTTGTCTCTTCTTTTTCTTTATTCCTTTTTCTTTTTCAACCTTATGTTTTTCTTTTTCTAAAATGTTTGACATATCTGGCTTTCAGTGGCAAAACATTGAAACACTACTGTCTATGGGTCGTACACCAACCATTCCTTAAAATTTTAAAACTTTCCACACCCACATAATTCATCTCATTGGCTGACCTCTTTATTCTTATGTTTTTATTTATTTTTTATTTTCATTTCTTTATTTTTTATTTTATACTTTTTAAATTTTTTTATTAATACATATTACCAAATAAATTAACCACATTTTACTACCTGATGATGGTGTTTTTACATAAAAAAATTATAGCTATTGAGTTGCAGTTATTATTATTATTATTATTATTATTATTATTATTATTATTATTATTATATAATATATATATATATATATATATATATATATATATATATATTAATAATATGGTAATATATATATATATAGGTAATAATATGGAATATATATATATATAATAATATATATATATATATATATATATATATATATAAAATTAGAAGATTATATATATAAATATATACGGCTGTTCATACTATAATAGATAGGATACATAAATATTTACTACTTGACATAATTGTTGCAAAATATAAGATAATAAGGCATTGTTAAAGAGCAAACACTAGGCAAATGGTTTCATAATTGGTAATAAATAGAATGAAGAATAAATGTTTTTTATTATAATAGAGAGGATAAATGTTTTTATTATAAAAGAGAGGATAAAGTTTATTTTATTATAATAGAGAGAATAAAGTTTTTTTTATTATAATAGAAAGGACAAAGGTTTTTATTATAATAGACAGGATAAAGCATTTTATTATAATACAGAGGATAAAGGTATTTATTATAATAAAGAGGATTAAGGTTTTTTTATTATAATAGAAAGAATAAAGGTTTTTTTTAATTATAATAGAAAGGATAAAGTGTTTTTTATTATAATAGAGAGGATAAAGGTTATCTTATTATAATAGAGAGCATAAAAGTTTTTTTTATTATAATAGAAAGGATAAAGTGTTTTTTAATTATAATAGAGAGGATAAAGGTTTTTATTATAATAGAGAGGAATATTTTTTTATTATAATGGAGAGGATAAAGGTTTTTATTATAATAAAGAGGATAAAGGTTTTTTTTTATTATAATAGAGAGAATAAAGGTTTTTTAATATAATAGAGAGGATAAAGTTTTTTTTATTATAATCGAGAGAATAAAGGTTTTTTTTATTACAATAGAAAGGATAAAAGTATTTTATTATAATAGAGAAGATAAAGGTTTTTATTATAATAGAGAGGATAAAGGTTTTTTTTTAATATAGAAAGGATAAAAATATTTTATTATAATAGAGAAGATAAAGGTTTTTATTATAATAGAGACGATAAAGGTTTTTATTATAATAGAGAGGATAAAGGTTTTTATTATAATAGAGAGGATAATTTTTTTTATTTAATGCAGTGGATAAAGGTTTTTATTATAATAGAGAGGATAATGTTTTTATTATAATAGAGATGATAACGGTTTAATTATAATAGAGCTGATAAAAGCTTTTATTCTAATGGAAAGGATAATCGTTTTTATTATAATAGAGAGGATAAAGGTTTTTATTATAATATTAAGGATAAAGGCTTGTATTACAATAGAAAGGATAAAGTTTTTGTAACCAATAAGAGATTCGTTGTTAACGTACATTTAATAAACAACGCAGTAGACTTTATTTACATTGTTTGCACTGTTGTCCTCATTTTTATTGTCATATTCACGGTGTTTCGGATGTTGTACGCTCTGACCTTCTTCAGGGGACTGAAATTTTGCTCCGAACCCTTTATTTCGATCTCTGGGGTAGATTGTTCTCGTTATGTCAGTAGCAAACAAAAACCTAGAGAGTTGAGTTAAATGAAAATAACTAAGATATCAAGAAATTCATGACTCATGGAACGAGAACAATCTACCCAATTAATTGAAATAATTTGTTCAGCTCTAAATTATAATCACCTGAAGAAGGTAGGCGCGTACAATGGCCGAAACGTCACGAATATAATAAAGACTAGGACAACAGCCTGATCATTATAAATAATATAAATACCTTATCTCAAAAGTATAAATACAGTAGATCTTTGTTCTTTTATTAGGTCAATAATATTTTTATCTAAATGAAGCACTTTTCGACTTCTCTTTGCGATATCCAAATTGCCGACATCTTTACTTTTGCACTCTTGGACCTTGATTAATTCAATTAATTAATTAATTAATTATTTATTTCTGGAGTTTATTGTGAGTAACTGAAATTGCGGATCAACAGGAACATCTAAATGACCAAATTAAGACCAGTTTAGACCGGTTTTGAACCTATCCACCGCGGTGGATAGGTAATATTTGACCAGTACCTAGGCGTACGCGCTCAGGTTCCCCACATTAAAAAAGACCTTGTGTCACATCTCTCTCAAGTGGGGGAGAAGAGTAAATAATTACTAGGTTATTTTGTAAGCAAAGTCAAATGGTGGATATTGTGCTGAATATTTATGGAGCTCAATGTACACACTGAAATTATCAGCCAATCACTGCTTACAGAATAGACTTGCCTGTAACAGAATGGAATATCCCAGATTATTATTTAAACCACCTACCAATTTGACCTTGTGGATTTTTAGTCAGTTAGATCCAACTTCTATTCTAGTTGATTACTAGCTGGTTGTTCAATAAGATCTTCACAGACCATAAGTATTATTCCTAACATATATACTCCGTAGCTGCTCAATCCCCACTTTCCAGCCTTGACAGAGTACCAGAAATGGGTGTTTAGCCTTGTTGTGGATTTATCACAGGCGGAACGTTGTAGGACCTATCGCAATGCTATCGCTATATCCATGGCAAATGTTCAGATGAGCTTTATTCTTTAGTTCTACCAGTTCAAACATTTATAGCTGGGACACGCCATGCCACTTCGACGGCACTGAACCATCTTCATTTGCTACATGTTTTAAAGTTCCGCTCAGACAACTTCTTACCAAGAACTACAACTTGAGCGAGTATTTCCATGAACACTTTCTTATTGACATTTTCAAGTCAAAAATCAATCGGCATTCTTTATATTTTATTCATTTCTATTCATTCATTCTATTCAATATTGACATCATCAAGAATCAATCGGCATTTTTTACGTTCTATTCATTCATTTTATTCATTTATACATTCTATTGATTCTATTACGATTGACATTTTCAAGTCAAGAGTCAATCAGCATTCTTTACATTCTGTTCATTTATTCTATTCATTCATTTATTCTATTCATTCTTTCATTCTATTCATTCATTCATTTATTCTATTCATTCTTGCATTTTATTCATTCATTCATTCTATTCATTCTTTCATTCTATTCATTCATTCTATTCATTCTTTCATTCTATTCATTCTTTCATTCTATCATTCATTCATTCATTCATTCATTCATTCTATTCATTCATTCATTCATTCACTCCATTCATTCATTCTATTCATTCATTCATTCTATTCATTCTTTCATTCATTCTATTCATTCATTCATTCTACTCATTCTTTCATTCATTTAATTCATTCTTTCACTCCATTCTTTCACTCCATTCATTCATTCATTCATTCATTCTATTCATTCTTTCACTCCATTCATTCATTCTATTCATTCATTCATTCTATTCATTCTTTCATTCATTCTATTCATTCATTCATTCTATTCAGTCTTTCATTCATTCTATTCATTCTTTCATTCTATCATTCATTCATTCATTCTATTTATTCTTTCACTCTATTCATTCATTCATTCTATTTATTCTTTCATTCTGTTCATTCATTCATTCTATTCATTCTTTCATTCCATTCTTTCATTCTATTCATTCTTGACATTTTCAAGTCAACAGTCAATCCTCAGCTATGCTTTTAATGTTAATTCCCTCCTACGTCTCACTTCTTTATTATCATTTTGACTGTACTTCTCTACTTTGAATTACTCTCAAATCTTAATTTACGCGAAATTTAGTATAAAAATGACCTATAATGGTTTGATATATCGTTTAAACCCCTAACTTAACCTAATCAGTTTAAGTCCCATTTATGTATGTCCAGTAATCTTCTGTAAACATTAAGATCACAAGATAACAAAAATCTCTAACGTTCATGAAAGAACGCTGGAATATATTTTCCTTACATGCCGCCCAAGTTCAATGTCCTGAAACTACACCAGAAACACTGTACAGAGATTGACTAGCATTGCCCATAATTTGGTTGTTAACTGCCATGATGTTTCTTGATATTGACAGTAGAGGGCTTTCCAGTTTGTGGTTCTACAGAAGGATGCTGAAGATACTATAAGCAGGATATGTAAGAAACAACGGAGTTTTAGAGAAAATTGAAACAAAAAGGAAACTCATACTTAACATCAGGAAGAGACAGTTGAAGTTTAGAAGCAACAGTTCATTTTTTTTCTGGCATGAAGAGTTAAAGCTCATTAAGACTGATTTTTGAGGGGTGAATCCAAATCTGGTATCGGTTTTGCTTTATTACATCACATTTTTGTGGTATCACGATACCAAATTTTCATGCATTTTGCAGAAAATGATTTTTTCAGCAAAATTCATGAAAATCTGGTATATTGTTTTGCTTTATTACATCACATTTTTGTAGTATCACGATACCAAATTTTCATGCATTTTGCAGAAAATGATTTTTTCAGCAAAATTCATGAAAATCTGGTATATTGTTTTGCTTTATTACATCACATTTTTGTGGTATCAGTATACCAGATTTTCATGCATTTTGCTGAAAATGATTGGAGTAGATAGACTAAATTATCGCCCGGTTCACACTCCACCCACGTCTGTTGAACAGGTGAAGAGGCTCACCCCTTGTTCCTTGTTTAGGATGTGGTTTCCGGCTTTCTCTTTTCCAATCTTTTCACTCCGACGTAGCCACCTGCGCTTCAGTAGCGTTACCGCCTTGCTCAGGGTGATATGATTTAAAAAATACCAGATTTTCATGCATTTTGGTGAAAATAATCATTTTCAGCACAGTTTGAAAACTCTTTTGGCTGTACATTGTGATATGTATGGTGATGAGTTTGTTATAGATTGAATACATTTCTAGAAATTAATTACATTGCATGTTGTACGATTTCTCATTTATTTATTTCTGACTGACTGGATAGGTAAAATTATAATAACAAGCTTCAGTGAAACAATATTAACACGCAATTGATTTACAGAGAAAAATCAGCTGATCAAGTAAGATAGTGTACAGATAGTATTGTACAGACAGAATTTTGAGACATACTTTATGTATATAGAATTTATTTGTGCATTCATTTTGTAGACTATAAAATAACCAAGAGCATTCATTAAGAGAGTTTTTTGTTTTTGTTTTTTTGTTTTTTGTTTTTGTTTTTTGTATAAACATTACTTCCTAGTTCTAACCAGAAAGTGAATTAGGTATAATTATTTGATCCTCACCAGGAAGTTATTTAGGCATTATTTCCTAAATTTAACCAGGAAATAATTTGAGATTTGTTATGGTGCCCTATTCTATAGAAATAGACTCTTCCTTCATCAATAAATAATAACCTGAGTGACTTCCGGGATGCATCTGTGGGGAAGTCGTGTGACAGTCTAGAGACAGCCAACTATATAGTTCTGTCTGCTGGCTACTAACACTCGTATTTGTATATGTGTTCTGTTATTCTAATACACTGGTGAAATCCTACTTTCTTGTTTCTGTGTCTTTCTTTCTGGCCCAAACAGGCCACAACAACTTGGCGACAAAGATTCGCCACAACAATATGACTTCCTAATTATCACCAAATCAGAATTGTGCTCAAATCCCCTAGAAAAACTCATGTATTAATTCTAGTACTGATTTGTTGTTGCTTGTTTAAACATTGCAATGTACAACCTCTGAGGTCTAGCAGCTATGGTTACAACATCTCAAAGAAGGAAGTACTGCAATGATCACGATATCTTCTGCTATATCTGTAGAAACATCACTTTGCAGGATGGAAGGCGTAACATTAATGACTTTGTCAAGAAAATACGTCTTTCTACAAACGAAGATGATCAGACTGATATTTTTAAGTCATCTGAGATTGAAATAAACCTTCTTTGTTTAGTCAGCTTGAACTTGTCAAAGACTTGTGTTTGCCAAAGGAGTCTGCTGAATTGTAGGTTTCTAGGTGTTACGAGGATGCATTTATATATAAAAAGTATTAATAAAGTCAACAAAAACGTTAAAGTTTATAGTAAAGGATTCTACTAAGTCCTACTTGTTAATATAAAAAAGTTTTCATTCATGAAGTTGTAAAATAGAGAAATTAGAAATAGAACATTTGGAAGATTCTAGATCATTCCAGTATATTTGAGAAAAATCTAGATGATTCGAGCAACATCGATAAATATGCTAATTAGGTGCCAGCCTCTATAAAAATAGTTTTTTTGTTTTGAAGAGAGTTGTCAGTTGTAAAAGGAAATTCTGCAAGTATCAACACCGGCTTGATTCGCGGATTATTATATCCAGCCGAAAGAATCTCTATAAAAAGTTGCCGACTAACAAAAACCCTAAGAAGAATCTCACGGAACTAAATAGGGAAATAGAATTTTTGAATATTTTCATTGACCAAACTAAAAATTATTCTTTATATATACATTTGAGGATTTCCAATAGCACTTAGATTACTTCGCTAACCCTAACTTGGTAAAGATATTTGACTCCTTGACACTCACTTCCTCCTCCTTCGTAGCACTTCGCCAGCAGTAAACTCTGTTTTTTTTTTTTTGAATGCCAAAATTGTATATTTGTATATATTTTGTTTTTTTGTAAATTAAATATTTGTTTGGGATTTAACTCTGTGTTTTGGTAAATCCTTTTCTTTTCTTTTGTTACAACTTCCAGCACTGGGTTACAAGAGAAAAAATTGCTGAAACCTGGTACAATTATATCCTTTTATCGTAAGAGAAATTCAGAATTGCGGAAATACTTCTATTCAGATGGTCAACTTGTTTATTCTAATGATGTTAAACGACTTCTTCTCACTTTTGGGACTGCCTGCATATGATTCAAGCGAGTGGAAGCTTTTTATTGACAGTTCTAAAAGACTCTTGAAATGTATTTTATTTCATAATGGAAATAAGTATGGCTTAATCCCAATAGGACATTCCATAAACACGAAAGAAGAGTATGTTAACATCAAGATTATTCTGAAAAAGTTGGAATATCAGGTTCATGAATGGGTAATTTGTGTAGATTTGAAAATGGCGAATTTTCTTCTTGGTCAGCAGGGTGGTTACACTAAGTACTTCTGTTTCGTGTGCTACTGAGATAGTAGGGCTACAGTGGATCTCTGGGTAAAGAAAGAATGGCCATAAAGAAAAAGTCTGATGCCTGATGATAAAAATATCATTAATGCGTCTCTGGTTGATAGGAAAAATATTGTCTTTCCCTCACTTGGGGTAATAAAGCAATTTGTCAAAGCTCTTGATCTCAATGGAGATTGCTTCAGTTATCAATGTTCAACTTTACCAGCTGTCAATGACGAAAAGAAAAATGAAGGAAAATTTGATAGATCTCGAATAAGAACACAGCTCAGGGATCCACACTTTGTTGCAACAATGAATGTGAAAGAATCTAGAACGTGGAATGCATTTTCTGGTGTAGTGCATTATTTTCTTGGGAACAGGAAAGCTAACAACTACCAAGATATTATAAAGAAGCTATTATTAAGTTTGCAAGGCACTTGGGTTGGGTTTATAATTAAGCGACTAACTGAAGGAGAAACAAGAATGGCGGCGCCATAAAAGTACCATCTGATTAATTAAGTGATCTTTATTGCTTTAATTTTTCGCTGGATTTTCTTTCATGGTTGACACAAGCAGATACATTATTTACAGTTACTTGGATAAGTTTCCAGAAAACCTGGGTGATGTGAATGAAGAGCAAGGTAAAAATTTCATCAAGACATTCAAATAATGGCAGAACGTTTCCAAGGTAGATGGGACTCTAGCCTGATGGCAGATTCTTACTAGACCTTGATAAGAGATGTTTCCGGAGCTGTAAATCAAAAATCGTCAAAGAGAAGGAATCTTATGCCTTAGAGTAGCTGCTGGAATAAATGGACTTTTTATACATATTTTCTTATCATCAGACTTAATTCTTACGTACTTACATGTATTACGTTTACTTATATAACTTGTAACAACGTAATAATTATTTTCTGTTTTTTAATTATAAGTACAATCATTTTTAATTATAAGTACAATTTTAGGTGCAGTGGATATCGACTCGGAACAAGAAATTGGAGAGCCGAGTTCGAATTCCAGTTGAATTTCTTGCATTCACTTACGCGCAAATACGATTGGGAAAGGTATTAATCCGTCTCTTCCCCCAAGTTATGGGTTAAATAACGGGACAGACTGGGTTCTATAGCCTTGGCTGGCAACCAGTCTGCCACAGAAAGCAATGGCATCCTACTGCGGAATAATCTGACAATTTCATATCTCAAAACGTTGCGTGCTAGGCAAAAATGTTGTCAAATTTAGATTCAGTCAGTCAGTTGAGTGCCATACGTGATACACGCGTTGGGCGATCAGGTCTCCAAAGAGACATGACTGACTGGGCAGAAGATTATCCCGCAGTAGGTTGCCATTACTTTCTGCAGTAGAATGATTGCCAGCCAAGGCTATAGAACCCAATCTGTCCTATTATTTAACCCATAACTGGAGGTAAGAGACGGATTAATACCTTTCCCAAGGGTTTTTTGTGTGTAAGTGAATGCAAGGAATTCAACTAGAATTCGAACTCGGCTTCTCGATTTGTCGTTCCGAGACGATATCCACTGCACCACAACGCACATAGATTCAGCACCCCCCCCAAATTAGGTAAAATGCACCAGAAAAGTGTGTTGACAAGTGGAATGAGGGAAAGATGGCTTTAAAAATATCTGAAACTTACAGGACAAATTGATAGCATCAGGGACATTTGAAAAGAAGGAATAACATACGTAGATTGATTAAACGGGTGGTGAATTAATGTCTAGGAGAAATAAGAAAATGACTAAATTTATTAAGAGCTACGAATGACAGCAAATTGCGGAGAACCGTGATCACTTAGGTCCCAAAGGGACATGGCAAATGAAGAAGAAGAAGAAGAAGAAGAAGAAGAAGAAGAAGAAACATTGGCTATCTATAAAGTTCTCTTTAAGCAACTAACTGAAGGAGAAACAATAATGGCGACGCCATAAAAGTACCATCTGATTAATTAAGTGATCTTTATCGCTTTAATTTTTCGCTGCATTTTTTTTTATGGTTGACACAAGCAGGAAAAATAATATACGATAGCCGATCATGCATCTCTTGGCTTCTGAGTTATCATATAGATCTTCTTTTCTCTCTCTCTCTCCCTCTCTCTCGTTTGCATTTTCTTATCCGTTCTCAGACAAGGAAAAAAGCTGACATCTCATTTTCTTGGCCTACTCAATACAGAATCCGTCATCCATCAGATAAACGGCACTTTAGGTTGCTGCCTCGCTACACGAGTAAAATGATCAGATAACTTGTTTCCCATAGGAAAGGACAATTTTCCAAAGAAACTCGGCAAAATTTGGTGCTATATCAAAATTATTTGTCAAACACCAGCTAGCAGCAACTAGAACACTTCCTTCGGGCCGTCAATTTCTTTTATTATACAAATGGCCATAAAAAACACCACATTATTGATTAGCTGACCTTTATCCCTTGCTTATCAACGCATTTGGAAGAGATCAAATAGCGAGCGATGGCTGAAAAGAGATATCTGTGCTTCAGAACCATCATTTCAGTCTCTTTTTTGTTTTTTTTTTTGTTTTGTTTTTTGTTTTTATTTTTTTTCTACCTCCCTGGCTGGCATCGATCAAAAAAGACAATCGACACGTCACACCTCTGATTCGCTACAATTCCCACATAAACACCGACTTGAAAGAGAACTGGGAAGGTATCTTTTTTTCTCTCTCTCTTCCCTCCTCTCTCTCTCTGTCTCTCTCTGTCTCTCTCTCTCTCTCTCTCCTGATGATTCGCTACAAAACAAAGCAACAATACAATATCTTTGATGAAAGAAAGGAAAAATAATATTCAATAGGAAAGCAGCCATTTTGGAGTCACACGAAGAATATTTCTGAAAGAGTTTTAAGTAAAAGACAACATTTCAAGGTCGTATTTAATGTTTAAGAACGTGGTCAGTGAAAGTTAATTATTCAAATAGGAATCAGAAATATTGATGCCTCACGCATAAATCTCCTGGAAATGACCAATTTTAATTAAACAAATCCCAAGTCAGAAACACCATTACGTCCATTACAAATCTGCGTGTTTTATTATTCATGTACTTCCAAAGAAAAGTGATATCTAATATTAAAAATAGATTTTAAAATAATTTAGTCTTTTATGAAGCGTTTATTTTTTTTCTAATTTCAAGCAAATTGATTAAATGTAATATTTCTAAAAAAAAAGAAAACAAAAACAAAATATTTTGCCGTATTTCAAACTAAATTTAAATCGATTTGTAACGGGAAAGAGCTATGGTCGAAATATTTATTCCACCAATTGTATTTCTCCCTTTATGGGCCTTATTATATCCATGATATAATAACACTGTACTTAACGGAGGGAACGGAATGGCTGAAGAGAAAAGAAAAAAGGAATGACAAACATACTTGGTTCTTAGAGAGACTGTTATACTATCAAGACATACACAAAACTATATATACATACGTGCACATGTCCCACATGGAGACTAATATATCTCATATATCTACACATCTTGGGTTGATACTGATTTTAACAAAAAGAAGCAGAGTGCAAGGAGAAACAAAAAGGAAGGGTATTACTTATAATATGGAGACACTTCTGTGTCTGGAAAAGCCATGTCAGGACTCCAGACGGACCGGATTAATCTATATCCTAGGCCAGGACATATTACACGAACGAGAAACAGGGAGTTTTTGGTTTCCGCAAATTGAAGACTGTGAACTGGAGTTTCATTCTGTATCTGGGAAAGATATATTCCCAAAAGGAAACGGTACCATGGTCTTGGAATCTGCTGGGGAGGGAGCTTTAACTTCAGCTTCGTCCCCTTAACCCAAGCTAAAAAGAAAGCAAACTTTCGGTTCTGTTCCTGTAAAACGAACTGAATTTGACTGCAGATTTCGTTGCTCTATTGGGTGATATCACTAAGCGGTTGTCATGTGACCCACGTGACTTATCTCCACCAAAGAGAGCCAAGCGAATGTATCATTACAAATTAAAATGATATTGTTAAATCGTTAAAATTGCTACAAATCAGCAATTTTAGCGAGTATGTCATCACAAAATGATTCTTTTTATTAAAAAGTCTTTCAAAAATAAAATATAGTTTTCAAAAACTTTATATGAGGAAAGTTAGCTGTTTCAAAGTTTACTTAATCTGATTTAAAACAAATATTACTTTTAGTTTAAGATATTACAAAAAGCTTTTTTAACAATGAGATGTTTTTTAATGAGATATTGCTAACTTTCTCGATGGACTTATGTCTGTGATTTTCTTTTACGGGGTCAGTTGTCAGTTATTGTAACAATTACTTGAGTGCGCTTTTATAGCATTTTTATCTTGAAAATTTATGAAAATATTCTAAAGAATCTAATGTTTTATTAAATTGTATGTACTTTTGCTTTATAAAATTACTTACGAAGACAATTGCTGGGAAAATGTTAGAAAATTACCGATAAATTAAAATTTTTCTATAGTTACTCCTCTTATTTTCAAATAATGTGTATGGAATCCGTATTTACAAAAATCAGTACGTTTATATACACACACACAAAAGAAAATTAAAAATTCTTTTTTAAATACTGGAGATCACAGAAGTGTAGTAAGCGTTTCTATTCGTGATTAGTCGGTGTAGATTTTAATAATAATATCATGAAACCGCTACAGATTAATACAGACTTTCAAAAAAATTAAAACATTCTAATTTATAAAAAAAAGGGAAAAACAATTATTTTAAAAAATCATCATTCAAGCAAAAAACATTTTTTCTTAAGACAATGGTGTCTATAATATATCTTATTCCTAAAAGCAATTAAAAGCTTTTGTTATTAAAAGCTTTTGTTATTAAATAATGTTTTATTGCATTTTTTTATTTTACGACTCAGAAAAGATTTTCTGTAAGTGGAAATCCAGCTTTTACAAAAAAATATGATGATTTAAATTCTTGAAAGACCTGTGCTTATAACTAATATTAACCCTAAAAAAAGAACGGAATTTCTTGAAATTTCAAAGATTAAATTTGGGACAGCATATGCAAAATAATATTCTTACCAAGATTTTCTAAGGAGAAAGGTTTCTAAAATAACTTAATTCGTTTGTAAATAAGTTTTGAAAAGTTCATCAAAATCCGACAATTATCTAATGTGTTTCTCACCGCAAAGAGGCGATAAATTTCCCATACTTATTTACTGATCCCTTCCATATACTTGCTTCCCCGAGAGGTACAATCTCCAGGAATTTAAATGTAAGGTCAATAGACATCTCCTTTCACACTAACTCGCATCCATTCTCACAAGCTCTTTTTCTATCTACTCCACCCACATCCTCATCCGTCTTTACCCTCCTCTTTTTCATCACTCTCCCCTATGTAACCCTCTGCGCAACAGTGGCAGTAGAATGCCTTGCTTTGGGATGAGATGATTAAAAAAAAAAGTAAAACAAAATTTAATAAAAATTTTGAAAATTCTAAAAGGATTAAAAGATATAATTTAGTAATCAACAATTCTTTGATCTCTCCTCTTGATAATAATATAAAGATTTTGACGATAAAACTTTGTTTTTATTAGGTTTCGGGCATTATTTTAAAATTAATCTTTTATTACGTTTCTGGCATTATTTTTAAATTAATTTTTTATTACGTTTCTGGCATTATTTTAAAATTAATTTTTTATTACGTTTCTGGCATTATTTTAAAATTAATTTTATATTACGTTTCTGGCATTATTTTAAAATTAATTTTTTATTACGTTTCTGGCATTATTTTAAAATTAATTTTTTATTACGTTTTGGGCATTATTTTAAAATTAATTTTTTATTACGTTTCTGGCATTATTTTATCATGTATGCTCCTTTTAGCGAATCTTTGGAGGTATCTAGTTTGATTTAATGAGCTTATAAAATTGGTACATGTCCGAGTTGTTGGAACGTTCACTTTCCAATGATAAGAATCGTCATCTATTTGTCCGGAAGTAATGGTTTTTGTTCAGGCTGTTGATCCAACCAGATATTGTACTCTCTCCCAGAAACTGTAACACAGTTCCGCTAAGCATAGTTATATTATTAACCAGAAGTTGGCCCAGAGGAGCAGGGGTCTGCAATAGGGACTGGCTAGCTGCGTTAGCAGACAGGCATACTCGCGTCATGAGCAACTAGCAATAAAAAATTCTTTGTTAGCCAGTTCAATTAAACTAACACTTCTTCTTCTTCTTCTTCTTCTTCTTCTTCTTCTTCTTCTTCTTCTTCTATGGGCCTTCTTCTTCTATGGGCCTTCTATGGGACGTAGAGATCATGGCCTTCCACGTCTCCCTATCCCTGGTGGCTTTTAGCTCGCTTTCTCCTGTAACATCTCGAAGGCCCCGTTCCGTTATCCACCTGCTCAGGCCCTTCAAATATGTTATCCGCTGCTTTCCCCTGTTTCTTTTCCCCTCTATCTGGCCGGTTAGTATCAGGTTCTCCAAGCCCTCCTTCCTCATTACATGTCCCAGGAACTTCAGATGTCTCTTCCTGATGCTCAATATTAATTTCCTTTTCGTTTCCATTCTTTCCAATACCTCGGCATTGCTCACATGCTCGGTACACAATATCCGCAGCATCCTCCTGTAGAACCACATTTCAGCTGCTTCATGTTTTTCCTTCATCTCTGTTAATATTGTTCAACATCCACTACCATATTGAAGAACTGACATCACATAGCAATCTAGTACTCTCCTTTTTGTTTTTAGTGAAAGTTTCCTGCGTCTTAATACTTTACTCAGCTTCTGGAACGCGTCCTTCGCCATGCCAATTCGCCTTTGGATCTCTATGTCGCACTTTCCATCTTCTGTTAAAACACTTCCCAGATATTTAAATTTTTGTACCTGCTTGATTTTAACACCCCCCACCTGTATTTGGCTCTACTTTGGGCTGCTATTTTTGCTGATGACCATGCATTCGGTTTTCTTGCAGTTTATTTGTAGTCCCTTCTTGTCACTTTCTTCAGCTAAAGAAGGTCCTGCAGTTTCCTTTCCGTGTCTGCAATCAGCACTGTGTCGTCTGCGTATATTATGTTGTTCAGATTGTGGCCTCCGATGACAAATCCTGGCATAACATCTAGGGTCCTCAAAATATTCTCGCTGTACAAGTTAAATAGATCCGGTGAAAGTACATATCCCTGTCTTACGCCCCTTTCTAACACTACCGGCCATAATTATTAGGCCATTCCAGTGTTTAAAAATAATTACGTATTTCATACTACTATTTAGTATTTATTGCTAAGTGAATAATTGTAAATAAAAAAAGAATGATACTTCTGTTAATACTGCACAATAACATGTGCATGAAATGAATTTATAAATATATAATAATAGTCTATATTGCAGTTTCATTAATGAAAGAATGAAGAAAAAAACTTGTCATTATTTGTCCGTCGTTATAATCTATAATGTAATTTGATATCTTTGAAAATGGCTTATGTAAGCCGAAAGCTTAAATTGGTTTATTAAAAACTTATGTATCAATAATGTAATTTTCTTCATTTAATGATAATGCTATTAAGCTTATCAGAGAATATGAAAAATTTACATAAAATAAATAGACAACACTTGTCTATATTATTTAATGAATATGCATTAATGAGAAAATACTGCCTAAATACACATACGATATATATATTGTTCTGATGAACTCTATCGTACCTAGAAGGCGTATTAGTATGGCCAGGGACGCATTCCAAAAGCAGAGTAGTATACTGAGGGACAGGAAAATCTCGTTGGAAACAAAGAAATGAGTACTTGACTGTTAAGTAATATCTGTTTACCTATATGGCAGCGAAGATGAAGGAAAGACTCGAAGCAACAGAAGGATGCTGAGGATACCATGGACCAAACAAGTAAGTACCGACTAGATTTTGGAGAGAAGGCAAATGAAAAAGGAACTTATACTTAACATCAGGAAGCGACAGCTGAATTTTTTAAGACACGTAATAAGGAAGGAGGGCTTGGAGAATCTGATACTCACAGATAGGATAGAAAGAGAGACAGAGGAAAACAGCGAGTGACATACTTGGTGGGCTTACTTAAATGGACGGCAGAGCAGGGAAATACGAAGAGAAAAGGTATTAAGAGCTACAAGAGACAAGAAGATGGGGAGAGCCATAATCACCTACGTCCTGAAGAACGGAAGTTCTATATTAACAGTTTATTCTATGGTATCCGTTTGTGGAAATCTTTCTGAGTTCTTGCTTCCCAGTCAACTTCAAAAATTTAAATACAGTGTCAAGAGTTATCTTCTATCTCGCTGATACTTCTTCTTCTTCATTGTCCACTCTCCTTAATATTATATTTTTTAATATTTTCTAATACTCACTAATCCGTTGCGTCTTAGTGGCTTTATTGCCTTGTTTATTTTCTTGGTTGTGTGAAATGAAGGACTATGCAGATTTTGGAACTAAGTACAGCAATGTGCAAGATATGGAGTAAAAATATTCTCATAAAATTGTCAAAGTCACCAGGCATCTGTTAACGTAGTAACTTTATACGGTGGAGTAATGTATAGCGCCTCGGATTGAGAAATCGGAGAGTCGAGTTCAAATTCCAGTCGAATTACATTCATCTACGTGCTAATACCCTTGGGATAGGTATGAACCCATCTCTTCTCTCCCTCCAGCTATGGATAAATAGCAGGACAGACAGAGTTATATAGCCTTAGTTGGCAACTGGTCTAGGAGAAGGAAAAACTGTGAATTCAAAACCTGTTGTAAGAGGAAAAAAATTATGTGTTGGTAGGAAGTAACCATTGGAAAGTATTCCAAACACGCAAACCAAATTCACAAGTCTTGTCTTAATCTCCGAAACGCTATTCTCACGCGAACGACGGCTCGAATAACGACAACGACACACCCTCAAAATGAGCATGCCACGTTTTATGCACTCAAGCTGGTTACCACTCAGCCAATGAGCGCTCAGCACAGTAAATATAAACGGCTACAAGCGACACCAATTCTGTTTATCACGAATTGCTGTCCGATTCTCCATCTGACCAACGCTCGCCAATTCGCCGTCGCCACACCCCTTTACAAAACATACACCCGACTCTGGCTCGTTTGGGTCACCGAGACAAGTCACTGCTACAAAACCGTCTCTGGATTTGCGTAGGATCAACACGCCTATAAAAACAAGTTACAAAAACATAGACGACTACGAGCTAGCGATGACGAGCGGGGCATTGATGACCTATACTCCTGGGGAGCGATGGGCTGAGAGATTAACTGCGCGGGTTGAGAGAGAGAGAGAGAGAGAGAGAGAGAGAGAGAGAGAGAGAGAGAGATTTTATCCCAGTACACTGTACTTGTATAAGCATTAGAAAGTAACACATGTTACAATACGCTAGTGCTTCTTCGGTTTTGGCAACAGTTACCAAATAAACATTCTTACATTAATAGATCAGATTCTGGATGGCCTAGTAATACTGTAGCTCACCAAGATCAATGTATTATAAAAACAACATCGGCAGACTACACGCCGTCAACGGCACAGGACAAATGTGGCTTCAGGGGTAGCATAGTGAATTCTTGGGCATCAAAGCTATGTGTACAGAATGTCAGTCAGTTAAGTGGCATAAGGGACACACATTATGAGCGATTATGTCTCTAAAGAGACATGACTGATTCGGCAGAAGATTATCTCTCACTAGGTTGCCATTGCTTTCTGCGGTAGACTGGTTGCCAGCCAAGGCTATAGAATCCTATCTGTCCTATTATTTAACCCATAGCTAGAAGGAAGAGACGGATTAATACATTTCCCAATGGTATTTGTGCGTAAATGAATGCAGGGAATTCAACTAGAATTCGAACCGAGCCGACATCCACTGCACCACAACGCATTTCATAAACCTATATAGACGCATTTAGTCAGACCACCAACATTCCTTCAATGCATTGTGTCGACAGAGTAACAAGCACGTGTTAATTCCCAAAGAGGATAGACATGCTCCGAGTACTGTTGGTAAATAGTTTATTTGGGAAAATGTGTACTTCGTTTAAAGTAAAGAAAGCGTTATTTACATTGTTCGGACAGTTGTCTTCATTTGTATTGCTATATTCACGACGTTTCGGCCGTTATACTCTCCGGCTTTCTTCAGGTGATTGGAATATATAATGTACGCTAAATAATGTAAATAATTACAAAACCTGTTGACAAATAAAGAAAAGAGTGTCGAACTACTATGTAATATCAATCCTACTCTTTGCTAGTGGATGCGGGAAAAAGTTCTAACTGACGAAGAGAAGGCTTGAAACAATGGAGGGAACATGCAAGCAACGAGGAAGATGGAGTACTGGTCTAATTTAATTATAACCAAAAACTAAATAATTATACATATATAATTGTCAACCGTTATATTTGAAGCAGAAAAAGACATTTACTGTAATTTTTAGCAACAAAGTTTTGTGGGGTTTTTTTTTTTAGCATAACTCATACCTCTGAAAATGATTTCGGAAAGAGATTGAAAGTACTTGGGTACATTGAGAAATGAATGAAAATAACATATACCAACGATACAGCTTATTTCTGACATCTTTCAATTAAAATACTCGAATTATACGTGAGTATGAACAGATTTTATTTAAAAAATAAGCAGACACAATGTTTGCAAATTATTTAATCTTTCTCTCTCTTTCTCTCTCTCTCTCACACACACACACACACGCACACACACACACACACATATATATATATATATATATATATATATAATTTTCTTTCTCTCACAGGAACTTATGTCCATGCGGTTATTTTTTGTTTGCATAACTCACACCCCTGAAGAGGATCTCAGAAGGAGACTGAAAGTACTTGGGTACATTGAAAAATTAATTAATCATATATAATTTGAGGCCAAACGTCTTGATCGATAACAATCATAATGCGAAAACTCAGGTTGAAAAATCACGTAAAAGAAAAAGATTAATAATAATAATAATAATAATAATAATAATAATAATAATAATAATAATAATAATTGTTCTGTACTTGCCCCAAATGAATATAAAAATCGTTACGACAGAGTGGAGCAATATTTACATTGGACAATGTGCAAACACTATGGAAAACAAACACTGGTATGAACATCACCAAGCACCGGTTACAGAAATAGAAGATGTCAACATTCTATGGGATTACACCAGCTACACAGACAGAAAAATTGAAGAAAATAGGCCGGACATTATTGTTAAAAACCAGAAAGAAAAAACTTGTCTATGGTTTGTCCAGCGGATTGTAACATAGCAACCAAGGAATTCGAAAAACTGTCAAAATACAATGACCTGGGAAATTGAAATAGAAAAATGTGGAAATTGAAAACAAGAATCGTGCCAGTGATAGTAGGTGCACTTGGAATGATAAAAAATGGAACAAAACAACACATTGAAAAAAGCCCTGGAAACCCAAGTTTAAGAGATTTACAAAAAATTGTCTTGTTAAGTACAGCCCACACACTAAAGAGAACTTTGTCTATGTAACGCTAGGGATGATAGGGGGGATAGAAAAAACATAAAATGGAGACATAACGACACACCACGACCTGCCTTTGGTCTTCCCGGAGACTTGGTAGGTAGTGCGACCATACCAGAAATCGAAATATGATGAAAAATGACAACATAATAATAATAATAATAATAATAATAATAATAATAATAATAATAGTATGCATTGGTGTAGTGTGGAGAATCAGTCTCCGGTCAAGGCAAGTATTTCCCCCTCTAAATCTTTAGTATTACCTCCCACCAGTAAGCATTTGCATTGTTCTTCTATTTAAGAAAATAGTGATGTAATCTTTTTTTTTTAATCAGTTCACCCCAAGCAAGGCGATAATGCAACTAAGACGCAAGGGGCTACTGAGTGTGAAAGAAAATTATAAGGAATCATAATGCCAAACAGAAAACCTCTACTCTTGTTCAAAAAACCGGAAACAGGAGCGTGAACTGGACAATAGGCGAACTCCATTGAAGAAATAAATGAAAATAAAATTAAAAAAACAAAAGCAAATAGCAAATAAAATTTCAGAGTTTAGCTGAAGACATTAGAGATATAGAGTTGAAATAGACTTTAGAAGGAACCAGAAATATAATCAAGGAAAGAATAGATAAACCGCTACTTCGGTCCCAAAAACTGAGAGGAATGTGAACTGGACGATAGGCAAATCTATCTATTCATACTGAGAAAAAATAAATGAGTGGATAATAAAATTTCAGAGATTAAGATGAGACATTAAAAGTATAGAGTTGAAGTAGACACAATATACATTATTTAATGCCAATGTAGTTGAATTTATTTTTACTCTTCTGCTTTTATTTATGTAGTTTTTCTATAACAGAACAAATATACCTCGGGTTACGCCGCTTCGAGTTAAGTCGTTCTCAGTTATATGTCTTTTGTCAAAATATATATATATATATATATATATATATATATATATATATATATATATATATATATATTGCCGGCCATAATTATTAGGCCACCCCAGTTTTTTAAAATAAATTATGTATTTCATACTATTTTTAAGTGGACAATTCCAAATGAAAATAGAATGTTTCTTTTATTATTAATATTTTGCAAAATTTTACAAGGCAAGGAAGCAAAGATGAACTCGTCCGAATCACCCTAAATTTTCTTGATTCTTTCATTGATGAAACTGCAATATAGGTAATTATTAAATATTTATAAGTTCATTTGATGCACTTGTTATTGTGCAGTATTAACAAAAAAGAACCATTTTATTTTCATTTACAATTATTTACTTGGCAATAAATACTAAAATATAGTATGAAATACGTAATTATTTTAATTATGGCCGGTAGTATATATACTGTGGTGATACATACCGAGCAAATCGAGGGACCGGATGTTTGCACTCTCACGACCAGAAAGCAAATGACCAAAACTCGTCAGCGCGCACCCGGCTCCAAGCAGATGTTCCGGTAGAAAACTAAAAATTAATTAAATATCAAATTCCAAGTTAGCGAGTCTACGTGAATTTGATTTATCGGCCAATGGGAAGCCCAGAATCAAATACGAGTGTCAATTCCCAAATGATCTGCTGGGATCCACATAGTCGAAATAAAATCCCGATACACCAAAGCATCAAGAGACAGACCGACACGGACAGAGAGAGAGAGAGAGAGACTAGTGTAATTAGTATCTCCCTTGACCGACGTCAAACGAATTACTATGCTCGTCTCCCTTCCCTATCATCTTACCTTTCGCTGTCTCAAAACTACTTACCGACCAAAGGAGCGGATACATCAAAGACATTCCTAATTTACAACGCTCCCACATTCATACGAACAAATTCTCTTTTCAGCATTTTATTGCCATGAACACTTTAACTCTGTTGGACCCATATTTAAAGGATTACTTTAATTGTAAAAACCTTAATTGATATGTGTATATATAAAATGTTGTTTCTAAACTCGATTTACTTTTCTTGGTTTATAACCTTTCTTTATGACTTATAATGGGGCTATCCTACAACGAGGCCAAATTCCTTTAATCTGCAACAACATACAACTACTCTTCACTCGAACGGATAACCCACTATAATACTAGTATACTATACTACCGGCCATAATTATTAGGCCAACCCAGTGTTTTAAAATAATTACGTATTTCATACTATAAAATAAAAATAAAGTCATTTTATTCGACTTCACGTCTGTCCACCACGGATATTGAAGTCGTAATATCAATAGAAAAGCGTTAAAAAACAAAAACAAAAATAAAACATGAAATCACGTTACTGTACCAGTTTCTTATTAAAAAAATGTATCGAACAACATCAGTCAGGATCAGCTGTTGAGGCTGACGATCCACAGCCATTTACGTTCGCCATGTAAATAAACAAATTGAATGTAAATATTGGTAAATTTAACATAAATTTTCTACTATCGCAAAATATTTTTAATAACTGTATTTATTATTTAACCTTACAAAATCATTTATTTTATAATGTCTTAGAGAAAATTACATTCACAAATAAAGAGTCCGTGATGTAAAGATCGCCAAATTGTGAACATCTACATTTATAAGTATGTACATATTCATAAACTTCGATTACTTTTTTTTTCTGTACTAAAATTTGTTTGTAAGCTTAATATAGTTTTTTATTGACCATAAATTATTAAAAATGTATTTATAAATAAAATACCGAACAGGGAATTGGTATTTGTGGTGAAAAGTAAATTTGGGGACAAGTAAATTCGACTGAAGTCGTTTTTCGACTTAAGCCGCCTCTCCTGGAACGAATTACCGACTTAAGATGAAGTATACCTGTATTGAAATCTACACTGAAATTTATAGTGTTGCTATTTTTATTCTGTTTTACTAGCTCATTGCAGATCCCGGATACGTTTTCCCAGTTAGCAGCTGATACAATGACTACTTGTTTTACTTTTGAAATTTTGCATCCGGGTCCCAACCATACTACGCCAATGAAAAAACAATGCATAGTATGATTGGGACCCGGATGTAAAAAAAATAAGGAGTTGTCCGAGAGAACGTAAACAAAATTTAGAAAATCAAATAACTGATGTCGCTGATTTAGCAAATCATGGACGAAATCTAAAAATAAAAAAATCCATAAAAAATATCCGGACTTTGCCAAATTACTGAAAGGATCGTGAAATATAAAATATGATTGTATTCATCATAACTGAATGGAACAGTGATTAAAAGATACATTTCAAAACGATTGGAGAAATTAGAAATCCGTGAAAAACTATCCATACGACAGTATTGGTTAAATCAGCTAGAATACTGAGGAGGGTGCTGGTATAGGCAGTGAATTTGCTGTAACTCTCCATTGTAATCTACTAATTATTGCTGTTATTTTATGGATGGATGACGTTAGATAGATAGATAGATAGATAGATAGATAGATAGATAAACAGCTGATGATGTTACCTATATATATATATATATATATATATATGTGTGTATGTGTGTGTGTGTGTGTTAGGACGAATAAAGACATATTCCAAGGGAATTGACCCTTTCCTGTTCCCAAACAGAGTACCTCCCTTTTCACCTCTGAAAAGTGGGTACACACGAGTCACGTGATCAACGGCACATTCAGATGTGGCACGCATGAGGGAACAGACTTGGAATATGGCCGTCAATGGTTAAAGAACGCATGTATGTTCTTCTGTCCTAATGGTTGTGACACACAACCCGATAACTTGGGACTGATACCGCATGTACATATTTTATAATGTTTCTCCATGTAAAATAAATGGATCTTCCAGTCAATCTTGACTAGACATCTACTTTTCTTTCGTTCTATGCATTTTCTCCACGTGCTGCGCGCGTGCTCGCGCGCGCACGCGCACACACACACACATTCGCCCACGGACCATGAATCATACTGTAAATTAAGGCATTTTAGTTATGAGACAAACACACCGTTCATAATAATATGGTTACTTCTACTCTTAAAAATGTTGGGTAACTGTGTAGAAGGTTTTTCTCGTCAGAGTCCATCTTACACATTTATAAATTTGTCCGTGCATTGAATACTGTTGCCATATCTGGTAGGGTGCTCCTCTATTCATTTCGATGTTCTCGACAAAATCCAAAGAAGGATCTACAAAGTAATCGAACTTGACTTGGCATCTCGACCTCAGTAACTTTCTTATCGACGTGATGTAGCTTCACGCTATTTGTTGTGGCCTGGTTAGGGGCCAGAAATAAAGGCGCACAGACGGAAATGAGTTAAACAAATATTAACAAAGAACAGTAGTACAAACAAATACAACCTGAGAAGTTCACTGTATTGATCCAGCTGTCAGAGCTAATCTGCTGGAATAGACCTCTTCTCTCAAAGCAGAAACCGCTGCTTATTTAGAGTTTGGAAGAGTTCATGTGCGCATGGATAAATTACCATAACACCAGGAGTCTTAATATTTTTTTTTCTTTTTGGATTAACGACGAGAAAATCCGTCATTTTCTTGCTTCTTTTTAAACGGCGCTATTTCGGGCCGCTTGTGGTATTGGTATGTCAAAGGTATCGTAAATGACATCCAATACGTCTTTCTTTTCAGAAAAAAACGCTCTCAGCATCGTTCGACAGACCTTTCCTGATTTGATTTAAATGTCTTTTGTGAATAAGTTGGGGACCTTTAATCATGTGGACCATATTTCCTACTCTTTTCTCGGTTGTACCCATTTCTCAGAAAGATTTATCATCCCGAAACATCCGAAAAACAAAAAAAAGAAAACAAACTTTCTCGGTTGTTAGCGTTTTGTAGGTATCGTGTTTGTTCGTCCGGGTTTTGCTTTTTTTTCTTTAGGAAGTAGTTTGTCGAACGCAGACCTGATTTTACGAGCAAACATTATCTCGGCTAGGGGTAATGATGAAAGTGTGATGTCGTTACGCGTGATTCTATGCATCTGAAGAAACTGTTGTCGGGCTTTTTCTGTGGGTCGGACTCTAGCTTTCTTCAGAGCTCTTTTCGGCGTATCAACGAAGCGCTCAGTCCGTCCGTTGGATCTTTGATGATATGGAGCAATCGTGATATGTTTTATCTGGAAGGTGTCACAAAAATCCTTAAAATCGCCGGACGTAAATTGTGTCCCATTGTCTGACACTAAACAATCGACTACCCCGAATCTGGCAAACAGTTCGTGTAAGAAATTGGATTGTCACTTCTGTAGTGGGATTTCTACATCTAAGAACTTCGGGCCATTTAGAAAAAAATATCTACTACTATAAGATATTAGAAGCCGTTTAGTGGGCCTACAAAATCTACATAAATCCGAGACCATTGTCAGTTCGTTTTGGGCTAAGGACAATATTTGATTGGAGGTGACTTTGCTAACAAAGCACAGCCTTTAAAGAATTTTACCATATTTTCGATATCCTTATCCATGTTCGACCACTATACATAACTGCACTTAAGGTTTTTCATCCTTGTAATCCCTGGGTGACCAACATGGAAATCTTTCAAAATTTCTCTTTGTAGTGTTGTGGGAATGACGACTTGCTAACTATATAGCAGTACATCGTTGCATAAAGAAAAAAAATATCTGAAGTCTGTTTGTCCTTTTCATTCAAAATTTTGATTTTGGTTTGTTTGATAAACTCATCGTTTAGAGCTTCTCGTTTGATTTGGTCGAGAGTTACAGGGAGTTCCCTTACTGTGTTGCATAATGTGGCTTTAAATTCTTCTTTTGTTCAAAAAGAAGCAATCACAGTATCTTCAATAGGTTCTCTGTGTTTCAAGATTAATATGGGTAGTCTTTTTGCATGACAGAGTTTTTTTTATACGCTAGGAACTCCATTTTAAAGTTATAATTCAAAAGGATATTCTCTATCCCCGTAGTCTAATTGCTGTATGCACAGGCAGATCCTTTTTAAAACCGAAGATGGTCAGTAAAAGGTTTATGGTACGTCTACAATGTAAAGTGTTTGCCGGTGAAAGTTCGTTACTGCAAAAATAATCCCTAACGTCTCTTTCTCAATATGTGAGTAATTCTTTTCTGCAGGAAGAAGCGTTCTCGACGCAAGAGCTATTGGTTTGTGAGATCCATCTGGCATCTTGTGCATAATACATGCTCAAACGCCGTACGAATTGGCATCGTTAGCAACTATAATGTCCAGGTCTGGGTTATAGTGAGTGCGAAACAAGTCCGACGTCAAAACTTCTTTTATTTTGACGAATGCTTTTTTGCATTCAAGTGTCCACTCCCAGTTCTTGTGTTTTTTCAAAAGTTCGTTTGACAGAGCACGTAAATTGTGCATATTCGGTATACAAACGTGGTAGTAGTTTGCCAATCCTAAGAAACTTTGTAAGGTAGAGACATTTTCGGGATGTCCTTGATTGCTGCAGTCCTTTCTGAATCTGGTCTTATGTCCTCTTTATCGATAATGTGTCCCAAATATTTAATCCTCTCCATAAAGAAGTCGCATTTGGATTCTTTCAATTTGAACCCGTACTCCTGAATTCTTTCGAAGATTTTATGCACATGTTCCTTATACTATCTACATTTTGACTGATCATTAAAATGTCGTCTAAAAAAACAACAACGAATTCAAAGTCGGTTAGCATAGTATCCATCACTTGTTGGAAAATTGCCGACGCAACCTTTACCCCGAACGGTAGACGTTCGAACTTGTACAACCCACGATGGGTGTTGATACAGAGCAACTAAGAACATTCTTGTTCCACCAGTATTTGAAGATACGCGTCGCTGTGGCCGATCTTTTAAAAAAATTCTCTCCATTTAGTTTCGCAAAAATTTCTTCCGGTCTAGGTAAAGAATAATGATAGTCTTTGAGTGCTGCATTAAGCCCCGCCGAGAAATCAGCGCAAATCCGGATCTCGTTTCATAGACTGTACACAGTTTTCAACAAGATACCGGTTCTTTCCTAGTCTGTCGAGTTCTTCATTTATTTTGGTAAAGAGGCGACAGGCAAAACACTGTCTGGATGTCATCTTTTAACTCGAATTTTGCCGTCATCTTATTACACTGATCAAGGCCCCCGGAAAACATAACTTCCGGAAAAGTTTATTTTAATTTTTGTATTAAGTTATTTGCCACGGTATTCAGGTTTTCGAATTTTTGGCAAAATGAATTAATTGGCATGTCCCACAACTTAAATTTCTCCATCCAGCCGGTGCCGAATAAATTTTCTGTATTCTTTAAAACGAATGTTTTTAGTTTTAACGTCCTTCCTTGAAAAGTTACATTAGTAATAGGTTCTCTATCAAACTTGATTTTCTTTCCTATCACGGACCTGGCCATTTTACTGGTTCTTAGCAAGGTTGGTTTTCCCAACTTTTTCTAAGTGTGTAGATTTATGATTGTTAAATCTGGTCCAGAATCCAACTGCATTTTAATATTTTTATTTAGGATGTGTACTTGAACGTACTTTCTAATGTTTAACCTGTCTTGTTTATCTACTTTTGTGTTTTTTGTACGTAGCTATTAATCTTTTTCCCACTCGACAGTGTGAGCTCTTGTACCCAACACGACTACAACTTAGACATTTTTTATTCCGATAAGGGCAGTCATTATACCAATGTAGTGACTTACAACCGTAACACGAGTTAGGGAGCAAGTTGTCTCGTTTATTTTTTGAATGGTTTGATTTAGAGGGAGAATAAAATTAAAATTGTGTGTTTTTGTTTTTTTTTCTTTTGGAGTACTTTTCTTATGTGAACTATGCCAGATTCCTCGATATTTTTCGAGTCTAGACGTACGCTTGCGAATTTCTGACAGTCTTCCGCTATTTGTTGGAGAGTAAAGTTTGACTCATTTTCCAATTTATTTAGAACTCTACGTCTAATTTCAGCGTCTTTAGCTGAAACGAGTCCCTGAACAAATATCAGACAGTTGAAAATTATTCGCACTCAGTTCTGACAGTTTGAAATCGTCGCAATGCTTGTTCACCACCGACGCGAATGTAGTGTACTTTCCACTATTCTTTCTAGTTAAATTCATACGCTTCCACCTCTTATGAAAAAGTGAAGTTTTAAGACTAAAAAGTTCTATTAGAAGTTCAACCGCTTCAGTAAATATCAGTTCGATTGTTTATAAATATAGTTCACAAATTTGGTATGCTCTGTGGTTCTCAGTTTTCGAAGAGGAAGGCGAATTTTCTTAGAGTCCGACCAATTTATGCAAACTGTGGCATATAAATCCTCGAATCTTCTAAAATAGGAAGCGAAAGTTATATCCTCGTCCGGAGAATATGCAAAAATTGTTTTGTGAGAACGCATTTTCGTTTTCACTAACTTGTCCCCTGTTTGCCTGTTCAAGCAAGTTTCTTTGCTCTTGTTGAGTTTGAAGTAGACTTTCTTCGAGTTTCTGATGTCTGATTTCTGTTTGTTTGTAAAATTCAAGTCGTCTTTTAACATCTTGCTTTCGCATTTGAAGTCGTTCCTCTTGCTATTTAAGTTCCCGTTCATTTTGGTGTTCAAGTTGGAACTTGAGAAAATCGAGCATGGCGGATTTAAATTCGTCCTTGTTTGACCATTTTTTTTTTAGGATTAAATCGAAATAATTAAGTTAAAGTGAATTTAAAAAAATGACATTAATTTCTTACTAACTCATTGCTCTCTCTCTCTCTCTCCCTCTCTCCCACTCCCTCTCTCTCTCCCTCTCTCTCTCTCTCACCCCTCCCTCCCTCTCTCTCCCTCTCTCTCCCTCTCACCCTCTCTCTCTCCCTCTCACCCTCTCTCTCCCTCTCTCTCTCCCTCTCTCCCTCTCTCCCTTTCTCTCTCTCCTCTCTCTCTCTCTCCCTCTCTCTCCCTCTCCCTTTCCCTCTCTCTCCCTCTCACTCTCTCTCTCCCTCTCTCTCTCTCCCTCAAAAAATTAATTTTCGTAGTTTAGCGGCTCGCGTTCAAGTTTAGTGTCAGTTATTTACTCTTTTTCTTGTTCGTTTTTTTTTCTGGAATTATCGGTTACTGTTGAGCATAACAAAGTGTAACAAAAATAGAATTCCGTGCGTCAAATGTTGAACCAATATTGACACGCAGTGCTTTTGGGGTCCTCAAGAGTCTCTAAGTGTTCTCATCGCCAAGTCGTTGTGGCCTGGTTAGAGAGCCAACAATAAAGACCCAAAGACGGAATAGAGTTAAACAAGTATATTAACAAAGAACATTAGTACAAACAGATACAACATGAGATGATCACCAGCGTGACTGTATTGGTTCGGCTGTCAGAGCTATCTACTGAAATAAACCTCTGCCATCAAAGCAGAAACTGCTACTTATTTATAGTTTGAAAGAGTTCATGCGTGCATGGGTAAATTACCATAACACTTTTCTACAAATATTTTCATGGCAACTTCTGTGAAGAGTTTTTTTTTTCCTGGTACCCCGACCACATGAATTTACGCGTGTTACTAGATTGGCACCCACCCTTTTACCGTCGAAATAGTTAAATGTAACCGCCTCTTCTACTCTAATAATTTATTTTCCTGCAACTCCTGCCAGTGGAACTCCCTTCTGTTTAATTGCTTTCCTAATAGCTACAATCTCCAAAAGTTTAAATGCAACGTCAGTTGCTATCATCTATTTTATTGAATCCCGTTCATCTTTTATCTTTCCTTCAATATCCCTGTACCCAGTCTTTTCTATAACTAAAACCCTTGTGCACTTGTAGCTTGAGGTGAAATTATTCTAAAAGAATATCAAAATCAGCCATTTTCCGTACTAGATAGCCATTACTGTCTGCGGTAGACTGATTATTAACTAAGGCTATAAAACCTAATCTGTTCTGCTATTTAACCCGTAGCTGGGAGAAGAAGAGACAGATTAATACCTTTCCAAAAAGGTATTTACGCGTAAGTTAATGAGACAAATTCGAACTCGGCTCTCCGATTTCCCGTTCCGCGCTAATATTCACTTCACCACAATGCACATCTTTCTGCTACCCGGACTAATGTGGAATGAGCTAAGCACATTTTCTTATGATTTCTTTCGGTATAATTTGGGTGTATTTCACAAGAATCCAAACAATTCATAGTGTTTTGTCAGCTGTTTAAATCGAGGCTTAAAGATTTGAAAATTTTACCTGATTAAAGCATTGAACTTTACATGTTTTTCTGCTGGGTCTGACTGAGGTTCAACAGTTAAAGAATCGCCACTTCTTACATACACGCCTGTTTTCACTTTTCAACATTCAGCTCTTCGGTAAGCTCCCTGGCATCAACCAATGATTTCTCAAAGCTCCTGTCTCTGAATGTTTGTAATACGTTGCAGAGCTTTACAAAAAAGCCTTCAGAGCTGTTGTTACATTCATGGTTCCACTTTTCTTTTTAGAGTAAATAACACCCCCCCCCCCCCGGTAGCACTAATGAACTAGTCTAGACGTTTAAATAAAAGAACTCTAAGTTTGTTTTTTTTAAAAAATCGCTGCTGAATGGCAGTCTGCTAACTGGCTCGCAACAATAAAGCTCTTTGTCTTCGGATAGAGTACGACTCGGAGGTTTAATCTACGGACAGAGATTCGGCTGAGAAGAAAAAAGCAAACTTTATACCCGAACCCACGTATGCAAAGGTTGACACTTGCCCTGCGTGCAAGCGCTCGGGTTCTCCACGTTAAACTATTCCTTATGTCACAACACTTCTCAGTAGAGGGCAAGGGTAAATAACATTCCATTGCAGTCAGGCGTTCTGCTATTTGGCTTGCAACTGTCAAACTCTGTGTCTTCGAGTAGAGTTTGACTCAATCGGGGCTCTGTCTATGGACAGAGACTCGGCTGGAAAGATAGGACAAGCTTTGTTCCCGATCTTGCATATGCGGGAGCTGGGCAATTGTGTTGTTTTGCTTACTAGGCGTTATGCGAGTCGTGATATGAACGACGCAACAGAAAGAAATCTATAGGGGCGAGAACTTTACTTTTCCCCTAACTTATCTTGTTACTTAGGCATCAACTTAAATTCAATATTAAGACGCAAAGGAAACGACTCCCTCCATTCGAATTTGGCAAAAGGTAGGCGCTGAGTGAAAGAAGCTGACGTAGAATGGAATTTTGATGCCGGTTAGACATTTTGGATATTGGTAATTTTGGAGTGAACATTGGCAACTTCGCCTAAAATAGGGTAGTTTGTTTTGTTTGTTAGTATTTGGGGGGGGGGCTTTTTATTTGTCAAAGTTAATTTATCGAGGAGATATATGCTCAGTGACATTTTTTATTTTTTGCCCGCACTTTCTTTAGCTTAATTCCTCCTCCCCTCGTCTTTTGTTTTTCCAATGTGTTTTTCGTTTTTTCTGTTGTATTTAGACGAGTTTTGGTCAAATGATTGTTAAAATTTTTTTCAGTCCCGCATCAATTTCGTCCAGTTAACTGATGTTTCGGTCACATTTTAATGATTGTGTTTTTCTTTTTGTGTATTATTATTGCTAACGGATGTGCGTTGTGGTGCAGTGGATATCGGCTCGGAACGAAAAATCGGGTTCGAATTCCAGTTGAATTTCTTGCATTCACTTACGCACAAATAGTCTTGGGAAAAGTACTAATCTATCTCTTCCATCCAGTTATGGGTTAAATAATAGGACAGATTGGGTTCTATAGCTGTTAGGACGAATAAAACATATTCCAAGGGAATGAACGCTTTCCTGTTCCCAAACAGATTACCTCCCTTTTTACCTCTGAAAGTGGGTACACACGAGTCACGTGATCAACGGCACATTCAGACGTGCGACACATGAGGGAACAAACTTGGAATATGACCATCAATGGTTAAAGAACGCATGTATGTTCTTCTTCCCTAATGGTTGTGACACACAACCCGATAACTTGGGACTGATACCGCATGTACATATTTTGTAATGTTTCTCCATGTAAAATAAATTAACCTTCCAGTCAACCGTGAGTTGACATCTACTTTTCTTTCGTTCCATGCATTTTCTCCACGTGCTGCACACACACACACACACACACACACACACACACACACACACACACACATATTCGTCCACGAAGCATGAATCATACTACAAATTAAGGCATTTTAGTTATGAGACAAAAACCCCGTTCATAACAATAGCCTTGACTGGCAACCAGTCTACCGCAGAAAGTAATGGTTACCTACTGCGGGATAATCTTCTGCCTAGTCAGCCATGTCTTCTTCGAGACATGATCGCCAAAGCGTGTATCACGTATGACACTTAACTGACTGACTGATTATTACTAATACTGTTTCTGCTTTGTCTCTTGTAAATACATCTTGTTTTCATTGTAAATAATCATTTGGGCTACAAATTCTTCAAAGTTGTTATATTTTCTTCCGATCCCCACATACAAATTGTATATATGGGGACTAGTTAGAACTTAATAGAGTCCCTGAGGTATTATGGTGAATGTAATAAGAATGCTCAGTAAGAATGTGTTGTTTTGGTGCAAGAATTATTGTGGTTTGTTTGAGACAGTCATTATGGCTAGCCAAATTTAATTATGAGATAGATGAAGACCAGCTCAATCCATCCCCAATTTCCGGCCTTGTATCACATTTGAACATGTGCTATAATTATCGTTGAAGTTAGTCTTCAGAGAAATTCAGATATTTTTTTCTTACAAACATCACAGCAACACTAATATGATAACCAACCTATAGAAATCGAGTTATAACAGTGTCGACGAGAATATCGAAACGACCATGACATATAAGAGGAGTTACGAGGAGATTGAAACTCATGCCGAGTATAACAAGTAGATGAAGAAGCACTATAAAAACATTGTGAGTTTACCGTATAACGCCAAACCACAATACACCATCAAGGATGTCGCCGGCAGAACTAATATTCGCCAATCTTGAAAAAATTATATCCGTTTTGTTATACGTTTGTATTCAATTTTTTACTGAGTAACAACATGTCGAACAACGATTAATTTTTTTCTATTTTGTGAACATCAATTCTTTAAGCAAGAAAATTGTAATTTCTCATTTCATTCACCAAGGACTGGGCATTACTTTTTACAAGGGGATCATCAGTAGTAGCAACCATCAACATAGACTTCAGAAGTATGGTATCTGGTGGCTTTAACACTGTCCTTGTTTCTGACAGCGATTTTACAGATAAAACAAGAACATGACTTTTGAAAATTGTCCATCTATTTGTGGATGAATAAAAACGGAATGTATTCGTTGTAATAGGCAAAAGAAAGTCATTCTGTCTGGACAAGTTTTGGCGATGTCAGCCGACAGAACTGACGGGCGCAGGACGTAAAAAATACTCGAGAAAGTTTTTGTTGGGGTCGTTCCTGTACATCTGAAGTGTGTCCTTTTGTGTTGGCCACATTATCATTACTTTGGCCACGAGTATTTTCAACATCAAATCCTAATGCTTAAAGTTCCTTCAGAAGCCAGAAGAGAGTCTCAAAAGCAAGAAGTGCGAAAAAGTATCTGTTAGCATAAAACATGCGGTTACATTTAGCCATTTCAAAATTAAATGTCTCTAGCCACTTTTACGCCCAAGTACAAAGCTTAGGATGTGCGTTGTGGTGCAGTGGAACAAAGATGAGAGCCAAGTTCGAATTCCATTTGAATTCCTTGTATTCACTTACGCGCAATTACCTTTGGGAAATGTATTAATCCGTCTCATCCCTCCAGTTATGGGTTAAATAACAGGACAGATTGGGTTCTATAGCCTCTGCTGGCAACTAGTCGACCGCAGAAAGCAATGGCAACATACTGCGGGATAATTTTCTGTCCAGTCAGTTATGTCTCTTTCGAGACATGATCACCCAAAGCGTATATCACCTATGGCCCTTAACTGACTGACACAGCTGAAAGTTAACTGACTCCGGTCTGTCTACCACTCTCTCTTCCTCTGTGTGTGTGCAATTATTCACGCTTTTCTTTTACACAAATATCTTTCATTTAAAATCAAATATCTGAAAAGAACATTCATTCCACCCAAATTTTTTGTTTGTCAACCAAGCGTAAATTACATAAATATATTTGCTGATTTTGAATATCAATCTTTTTGTTAGAACTATATATATATATGTATATATATGTGTGTGTATGTGTGTGTGTGTGTGTGTGTGTGTGTGTGTGTGTGTGTGTTTATTACGTCTTTATGTTTTAGAATTGATTTTTATGGGTCATCTGTTTTTTTTTATTGTTTGGAGTCATCTTTTGAATTTGGTGTGTATGTATGTATGTGGGCGTATGTATGTGTTTGTGTGTATGTATGTGTGTGTCCGTATGTTTTTCGGTGTGTGTGTGTTTTTCATGTTGCTTTATTGATTGAAAGCTTGTATTTTTTATGAATCTTTCTTCTTGCATTATTAATATTTCATAATCTGTGTTTTGATATATGGGTATAACTTTGAATTTGTTATCACTACATTCATGCAAATGTTGCGAAACATAATTTCCTGTTATGTGATAATTTTATATTGCTTCTATGAAGAGAAATTCTATTGTTCAAGCATTGTGTCGCTCCTACGTATATCTTTGTGCATTTGTCGCATTTTAGAGCGTAAACTACATTTTTCGAGTTGCAACTCAGATCCGATTTTATTTCGAATGTAGTTGCGTTTTCGAACTGCAAGTGTTTTCATTCTATTATCATGTTGCATACTCCACATCTTTTTTGTTGCATTTTGTGACCCCCTGTGTTGTGTGTTGTTGTTCGAATTTCGATGAGGTTAGGATGTCTTTTAAATTTTTGGGCTCGCGTTTGCTGTTAATTATTTTGGTTGTTTTTAAGATTTCTTTTATTTTTTTCATTATTGTTGAGTAATTCCATGTGGGCTTTGATCTTTGTGAATAATTCTGGAATGTTTTTGTTGTGAGTGGAAACGTATGCTAGAATGTTTTCTTCTTTTTCGTGTCTTTCTTGTTGTTTTTTGGATTCCGGGGGGATTCTAATGGCATTTTTTCTGCTAGTTGGAAACCCTTGTCTATTAGTGAGGTGGGGGTATCCTCTTATTTGTAATGTTTTTCGTAGTTCTTTTAGGCATATTTTACGGAGGGTTTTGTCAGTTACTATCGTGCAAATTTGTCATGCTAGGGAATAGGGGATGGATTTTAAACAGCTTTTTGGATGGTGACTCTTGAAGTGGAGGTATTGTTGGACGTCTGTAGGTTTGTGGTAAATGTCTATGAAGATGTAATTGTTTTTGTTTTTTATGAGTATGTCTAGGATCGGTAATTCTTTATAACCATATTCTAGCGTGAACTTGATTTTGGGGTGCAGGTGTTGTAGTATATTGTGTAGTTTGTTTATGTCCCTCTATGTTGATTTCCAAAAGATAAAACAGTCATCCAGGAATTTCTTCCATGATTTCGTGAATTTTGTTTTTATGTTTTCCCCATATTTATGCCCTGTTTGGTTGTATAGGTTTTCTTCTAGATATGCTAGGGTGAGTGTTGCATATGTCAGTGCCATTTTTGTTCCCATTGCAGTACCTGTTGTTTGTATATAATTTTTGTTGTTAAACTGGAAGGAATTGTTGTGCAAAATTATATCTATACTTTGTAAAATAAATTCTTTTGTAAATTTATAGTATGTAACCACTCAATATATATATATATATATATATATATATATATATATATATATATATATATATTAAATGAATTATTTGAACATTATTTTTATCGATACTCGTATTTAAGTAGATATTCTGTTTTTAATTAAAATACTTAAATACGAGTATCGATAAAAATATTGTTCAAACAATTCATTTCAAATTGTCGGTTGTTTATAACCAAGTTTCGTTAATCTTCGTTAGTTTCAGTAATATATATATATATATATATCGCTCATTCAGTAATGAATTAGACCACTTAGGCTATTGGACATGTATAATGATAATATACACGCTAAAAAGTGTCCGTAGCCCAGAGGTAGAATCGCCGACTGACGTCAATTCGGTCGGGTTTCAATCCTGGGGTAAAAGCAATCAGCATTTAACCGTACTGATGAGCTGTGATACAGTGAAACAGATCTGTCTGTGGATGACTATATATATATATATTCAGTGGTTACATACTATAATTTATTTCGACAGGAGTGTATACCCATTTGTTCAGACCATGATTTTTTTTTAATCGTGTCACCCCAAGCAAGGCATTCCACTACCACTATAGAGTATGGGGTTACATAGAGGGATTGGGTATAGGAAATGTCAGAAGGAGGGTGATAGACGACTTAGGAATGTACATAGGGAGAGAGTTGGAGAGAGTGGGTGTGAGTTAGTGTGTTAGGAGGTGTCTATTGACCGTACATTTAAACTCCTGGAGGTTGTAGCCGTCGGGGAAGCAAGCAAGTGGTAGGGAATTCCACAGGCAGGAAGTGCGAGAAAAGAAGCTGTTGGAGCAGAAATTGCGGTTACATTTCACCGGTTTCACTGTAAAAGTGTGGGACCTAGTTGCCAATCTAGTATCTCGTGCAAATTCACATCTAGGGGGCACCAGGTGATTTGAGTTCGTCAGAGCAGAAGCCATGAAAGTATTTATAGGAGAGGCACAGGGAAGCCACGTCACGCCGGTGAGAGAGACACTGCAGGCGGTCAGTCAAGTCGGTATCAATCACATTACAGATTCTTCGCTGTATTTTGTCAAGAACCCCGAGGAGAATAGAAGGGACACCCGACCAGATGTGGCAGCAGTACTCAATACACGGGCGGATGGTGGATTTATATAATTGCAGGATAGATTCAGGCGGAAAGAATTTCCGGGCCCTGCAGAGAGAGCCGACTTTCATAGCTGCGGATTTAGCAATGGATTCGACGTAGTGATTCCACTTGAAGTCCGCTGAGAGTGTCAGACCAAGCAGGCGTAGTGATTTAATCTCTGGGAGGCAAGCCTGTTCCATGCTAATGGGAGGGGGTGCGGTTGTCTGTGGTGATTAATTGACAGCAGCTTCGTTTTGGAAGAATTGAATTTTACGAACCATTTCTTACCCCAACCCACCACGGATTGGAGGTCCTTTTCAAGCTCGGCAGCGAGGTTCGCCTTATCACCAACACCAGATTTTTGATCGAGGCGAGAGTGAACTGTGGTATCATCGGCATACATGCCTATTTGTGATCTTATGGCATCGGGGAGATCATTGATATAGATTAGAAAGAGCGTAGGACGTAGGATAGAGCCTTGGGGTACACCCGCGTTTGTAGGGTAGTTCTGGAAGGCATGTCCGTTTAATACCATCTTCAGTGTGCGGTTAGAGAGGAATGACCGGATTAAGTCCAACAAAAGTCCAGTTATGCCATTGCTTCACAGTTTCCGTAGAAAACATGTCATACTCTATCGAATGCTTTAGAGATATCCAAGGCGACGGTTCGGGCTTCACCATTCTTGTCAAGAGCCTGGTAGATTTCATGAAATTGCGCACATTCGGCCGTGCTGCACGTACCTGGTATATCCTTATTAGACTGGGGGACATGTTCGGTACAGTGAGTTTCTTCTATTTGGTGAACTAGAGTAAACATGGATGGCAGAGCAAGGTTTAAGAGAGATAACACAAGACAAAAAAAAATCTTATGAAGAGCTAAAAAGGACAGGAAGTTGTGAAGAGCTATGGTTGCCAACAACCTAAAGAGACAAAACACATAGAATAAGATGGCGTCGTTTATTTACGTGTTGCTTCCTCACTTAATATCAACAACAGTAATAATAATGACAAAAATAACAATAACATCATCATCATCATCATCATTATCGACAACAACAAAGCAAATTTCTATTTAGTTTAAATTTTAAAAGATATACTTTGCTAATGCTAAAATTCCGGACCTTCGGTAAGTGAGGGTCAATTGACTTCATTTGACATGACAGGATTATCGTAAATTCTACTGAATTTGATTACTCTCTCTCTCTCTCTCTCTCTCTCTCTCTCTCTCTCTCTCTCTCTCTCTCTCTCTCTCTTTGCTTGTCTCTCTGACACACACACACTTTTTTCTGGTCAGAGGAGGAACGTCAAAAAGTTTTATTTTTATTTTTCCCACTTAAAAAAAGTAAACATCTTTCAATTTTTAAAGTAGTCTATAACTTTCTTATTTCGATTTTGATGTTTCGACTGGAAGAAGAAATGCTTCTTCATTTTCATTATTATTATTATTCTTCATTTTATTATTATTATTATTATTATTATTATTTCGTTTTCATCCTATTTCGATTTTTGCTAAGGTCACACTACCTACTAAATCTGAGGAAAAACCTAAGGCTGGTAGTGTTGTGTTATGGCTACATTCCATGTTTTTTTTCTATCTCCCATAACATCAATGCGGTTGACATGGACAAAGTTCTTAGTGTCTGGGCTGTACTTATTATTATTATTATTTGTATCTCAAGAGGAAAGAAGATTTAAAATGTCGTTCATTTTTCTATTTGCTTTTTAAAAGCTGTCAAGAAAATCTTAATAAGAGTAAGACGAATTTCGTAGGAAGTAAAAATATAAAAACAAAACCTGTTCTTATTGAGAGAAAAAAATAATTAAACAGTTGAATTGTTGAGAAAAATAGTTTTCACATAATTCCGGTTTCTGATTTTACTTTGCTTTCATTCTTCAGCCCTTGACCTGAACCCGGATAAAAAAGCCGATCTGACGAAAATTCAAACCAATAACAACTTCGACTTTTGGGTGTTAGTCTAATAATAGGAAAACCCTCCTTTTTGTTAAAAATAAGAAAAGGCCACGTCATTTAACACGAGTGTTTTTAATTCAGCCATACTCTAGTCGGAACCAAAAAGTACAAGATAAAACTTATGACAAGGATGGTTCAAAAGTAGGGGGACAGTAGGTGGAATAGGGTTAGGGTTGCTGCTGGGTGTTGGGCGCAAAGGTCATGGCAATGTCCCCTTTTACATTTACATACGCTCAATCCCTAATGTCAAAAACACGTTAACTCATAGATATAGAATAAATTTGTTATCAAATATATGTGTATATTATGTGTGTGTGTGTGCAAAACTTTACATGTGTGTGCGTGTGTTATTAAAAAAGGACATTGAAATTCTGACAAAGTGCCAAATTATATATGTAGAAATGTTTCATGAAAAGAGATTTGATCAAATAGATAATGCATTTCGCCATTTAAGGCTTCGTCAGATCTAAAACCAAAGAGGGGAAAGTATCTATGTGTGTATTTGTGTTTGTTTAAATAAACAATGAAACTTATTTCTGCGTGTGTGTGTGTGTGTGTGTGTGTGTGTGTGTGTGTGTGTGTGTGTGTGTGTGTGTGTGTATGTGTGTGTGTGTGTGTGTGTGATTAAATAAAGAAGACAAGAGGAAAACTATATATTTCTCGCCTACGTGTTTCATACTGTGTCGGACTTTATAAGGCAAAGAGTTGGAATTAATTTTATAATAAATAACGTATCTATAAACCAAAAATGTTGGCTAGAAAAATTGTTTATAGATATTTTATTTTAAATAAAATATCTATAAACTAATATTTAAAATAAAATTGTTTATGGTTAATTTATTTAAAATAAAATTAATTTCAACTTTTTTGCCTTGATAAAGTTCGTCACAGGATGACACGCGTAGGCGAGAAAAATATCGTTTTCCTCTTGCTTTGTTTATTTAATCATACAGTTCCTTTCCTCACAATTATGAGTGAGTATATTTGTGTCAGTGTCCTCAGGAAACTTGGAAGTCGGCATGAATCTGCTCAGTCAAAGTGAAAAACTCTTTGTGCTTGTCAACATTCTATATCCAACCCAATATCTAGCACTTTTCGATAAAAAAAACTCTGTTTGTTAAAATATATTTTATTAGTAAAACCACATAAAAAAAAAAACTTGGCGCTACACACACACAATTATATATATATATATATATATATATATATATATATATATATATATAATACCACTGCTGGATATATATATATATATATATATATATATATATATATAATACCAGTAGTGAATATACAGATAAAAATAATATCATTAACATTTTCTATAAAAATGAGATGGTAATTATAAATTATAAGCATGATGAATCTTCAATCAGGACAATACAAAGAAATATACAAATTCAGTCAGCAAAAACATGAAAATTAAATTAATTATCTATTATAAAAAAAATTAAAACTGTTAACCTCATTGTCAACAATGATAACTCACTAGCAAAATCCAAATTACAATTATTTCTAAACATAACTCAACTAGGTATTTCATTTAAATACACATAAAAAGAAACCCTACCAAACTCTATCCACTCTATGTTCAATAAAAGAAGTAAATTCTAAGAACACAAGAAAAATTTAAAAATTCACCCCAATATCTTGTCAGTTGTTTTCATGAAACTTGTATAAAAGAGGGATTCCTGCCCAAATACACAATTATATATATATATATATATATATATATATATATATTTTAATCATATCACCCAAGCAAGGCAGTAACGCCACTGATGCACAGAGGGCTACGTAAGAGCAAGAAGATTGAAAAAGAGAAAGCCGGAAACCACATCTTAAACAGGGAACAAGAGATGAGCCTCTACACCTGTTCAATAGACGTGGGTGAAGTGTGAACCGGGCGATAGTTTAGTCTATCTACTCCAATTGAAAAAAAAAAGAGTTTGTCAACAAATGGTATATTCGGAACTAGAAGAAATACCTAAAACTGTCTACCAGGCATTTTTATGTGTGTGTGTGTGTGTGTGTGTGTGTGTATTTTCATATAGTAAACAATAAAT
>JBBBDQ010000547.1:980000-1007500 GCA_037127315.1 Ascarosepion bandense
CATTTTATTCTTTTTATTAAATATATTATATTATCAATATATTCTAATACAATTCTTAATATCATCATACAATCTTTTAAATATCTATTTACTTATTTAAATATCAATTTAATTATTTTAATATCTATTTAATTATTATTCTAATGAAAGAAATTGGATTTATAAAGGTTAATAAACATTTTTATTTTTTATTTTTTTATGAAGAATTTTTTTAACAATATTCTAAAATAAACATTTTGCAATGTTTACATATGGCATTTATTTCATTATGTTTATTTAATAGGTTGGTATTCTTAAGAAATTTAATCGTATATAGTTTTTCGTATAGACACAAAGGGCATGGGTCGTTTAAAGACTTACATATTCTAGTTTGTTTTGTTTTTTTTAATTTTCCATTTTAATGTGGGTGTTTTATTTCTTTCCTTTAGATAGCAATAATATTTCGATAGGGATGTTCTATTTCTGTACTTATTATTATTGAATTATTAAATTCAACTAAAATAAAGAAGGTCATCAAATGAGATGAAACAAATGGGGTGGGGGAGTTATTACATTTTAAATGAATTGAATATGTGAACTCATACAGAAAATGTAAGAGTGTTTTGCCACGTTTTTTTTTTTTTAATCGTTGCTTTTTATATTCTATGTTATTGTCTTATTTCCGATTTAAACTTTTGACATGTCTGGTCTTCTTTGGCAAAACATTCTTACATTTTGTGTATGAGTTATTTGTTTTAAAATCACTATATATATATATATATATATATATATATATATATATATATATATATATATATATATATATATATATATATATATGTGTGTCCGTTTGGGAATACCAGGTGCTGTAAGCGATTATTGACGGATGTGTGTTGTGGTGCAGTGGATATCGGCTCGGAAAGAGGAATCGGTTAGCCGAGTTCGATTTCCAGTCAAACACTCTGCATTCACTTACGCACTGGTACCCTTGGGAAAGGTATTAATCCGTCCCTTCCCTCCAGTTATGGGTTAAATATCCGAGGTCTGCTGTTCATGCGATCAGTGGCAAACTTTTGCACCGATTGTTTGTTATCAACAGTTCCAAAAAGTGTGGACGGTGCTGCACAAGCCTTCACCACTCTAAACAATTCTTTGTGTGGTAGTCTAACTGAGGTTGGACACTCATACGTCGAAATCGACGGGAGAGTCCATAATATATATAATAAAGAACATATATTAGATATTTTATAAACGCATTGGTATATAATATTTAGCGGCTCTCTTATAGACCGTTCCTCAGACCAAATTCATACAACAATGAATGGGTCAAAATTATCGAGAAAAAGAAGTCAAGGAAAAAAAAATGAAGAAAAAAAAAGAGAAGAAAAAATAGGGGAAATGATGTTAACTTGACAGTGTTAGATATTAAATGGCATTGGCCTAGTCACTAGTTAAGGAAGTCAGTAAATCTTGACTTGGATTTTTAGTTGTCTATTTTGAGATGCATGACATAAAAAAAATTAAAAATTAGGGTCTGAATTTTTCGCTGGAAAAAATTAATTGTTAGTTTTTCTTATTAATTCTAACCGTAAAAATGATACTATTATATTATTATATAAAACTTATTGGAATTTACATTACCAAGAACCAAGGATTTTACTTATATATATATATATATATATATAAAATAAAGGGGGCGAGAAGCCGTGAACGTTTTGTTTAAAGTGTAAATTTATTGTTGTTGTTGTTGTTATTATTATTATTTATATTACTTGTTTATGATACATTTAGTGTCCATAATGGTATTTGTGACACTACACGTGTTTCGAGTCAAGTTGACTCTCTTCAGGCGAATAAACTTGTGACTTCACATATAGGGATCCGTTTGCTTTTCTGATGACCAAGGTATCGTGCATAAATAGATAAGTCAGAGGGTTCATGTGTGTGTGATTTAATTTTTTTTGTTTTTTACTCGCACGTTAAATTTCTTCTGGCGCCTTCTTTATCTGTGAGGAATTTGAAATTATTTTATACTGGTCATCTAGTGCTTTGTATTGTATGTGTGTGTGTGTGTGTGTGTGTATGTGTGTGTGCACGCGCACATATGTGAGAGTGTTTTTTTCGCGAATTTCGCGCGAGCGCGCGTGTGTGTGTGTGTGTTAGGTTTTTCATGTTGTTTTGTTGAAGGAAGGCTTGCTTTTTTTTTTATAAATATTACTTCCTGCATTATGAGTGTCATAATCTGAATTTTGGTAATTTTATTTAAGTGAAAATCACTTTCACAACTATAATGCAACATTGCCTGATGACGAGGTAAAAATCTCGAAACATAGAAATTTCCGTGTCGCAATGTATTTTTAATTAAAAAATAAATTTAATTATATGATTATATGCATAAATATACATGTGTGTGTATGCATATGCGTGCGTACATATATGCATAAATTGATATACTATGATACTTATAAAGTCTACGGCTATATCGTGTTGAATACACCGGTCCTCGTTCGATTCACCGAAGTTAAGCAACATCGAGCCTAGTCAGTACTTAGATGGGTGACCGTTTGGGAATACCAGGTGCTGTAAAAGCTACATTCCTTAGTCTCACCATCTCTGACCTTTACATTTGGGTCCCTTCATGCCACATACGCAAGTATGAATCATCCGTATGCTTTTTATTGTATTCCATTCTTCTTCTTCTTCTTCTTCTTCTTCTTCTTCTTCTATGTGCCCTGTCCTTTCAGGACGTAGGCGATCATTGTTCTCCACATCTCCCTATCCTTGGTGGTTCTTAGTAGGTTTTCTCCTGTTACACCTCGCAACCCCCGTTTCGTCATCCACCTGATCAAGCCCTTCAAATATGTTATCCACTGCCTTCCTCTGTCTCTTTTTCCTTCTATCTGGCCTGTCAGTATCAGGTTCTCCAAGCCTTCCTTCCTCATTACATGTCCCTGGAACTTCAGTTGTCTCTTCCTCAATGCTTACTATTAGTTTTCTTTTCGTTGCCATTCTTTCCAACACCTCATCGTTGCTCGTATGCTCGGTCCACGATATCCGCAGCATCCTTCTGTAGAACCACATTTCCGCTGCTTCAAGATTTTTCCTCATTTTCGATGATATTGTCCAGCATTCACTGCCGCGTTGAAGAACTGACATCACATAGCACTCTAGCACTCTCTTCTTTGTTTCTAGTGAAATTTTCCTGTATCTTAGTACTTTACTCAACTTCTGGAACGTGTCCTTTGCCATGCCAATTCGCCTTCGGATCTCTGTGTCACACTTTCCGTCTCCTGTTAGAACACTTCCTAGGTATTTAAATGTTTGTACTTGCGTGATTCTGGTATCCCCCACCTGTTAGTAAGAAGTAAATTCCACTCAGGCAGCTTCTTTCCAAGAACTCCTGCTTTGGGAAGAAGACTCCTGAGAGGTTGTTTTCCCAATCGCTTATATATTGACTCCTTTCAAGTCTAGTTTTATCGTTTTTGCATAACCCGTGTACTCCACTTCTTACGTTTCTTTTATGTTCATACAACACCAGACAGTAACCCACTAACTTGACTGGCTCTTGAGTCTTGTATTTACAAATTACACCTGGCAGCAAGATCACTTTGAGGAGGAGGATTGGTTGGTTGGTTGTTTTGTTTTATGGTATATCAACCTCAGTGGGTCATTTGATGCCAACAAAATTTTATTTATTGCTGGTAATACATTTTCTTTCAAAAAATTTATTGTTGGTAATAAGTTTGTGGCTGGTAATACTTTTTTCTTTCAAGTGCCATGGAGAAATAAATTTGTTTTGATTTTTCAGCATGACAGACTTGGTTATTTATTTCCATGGTGTCTATTTTCTTTAAATGGGTGTAGCATTTTTTTTCATAAAAGGGTTTATATTTTTGAAAAGTGATTGATTTCTTTCAAGTTGTTTAATATGACTTTTTCATCTGTTTTTTTTTCTCGAAAAGTTCTCTTATATTCTATGAATTATAGTATAGTCTCCGAAATTTTTGTCATCATCAATAGAATACTTGAAAGTCACTATCGCATTCCAAATTGCAACTTGCGAGAAATTGCCTCTTTTCCGTGTTCCTTTCTTGTGTGTTGATTGTCAATTTTAGTAATAGTTCTGAAGTTGTAATTGTCTTTCTTCGTTCATTCTTTGAATCTCCATTTGTTTCTTTTTTTTGTTTTTTTCTAATTTAATTTGTGCTTTCATTTGTTTTTCCTCGAATTTTAATTGTCTTTCTTCACTTTTTATGATTTCTAGTATTTATTTTTGAAAGTCATCCATGTTTTGTTGCTTTGGTTTCGTTAGGGGTTTCACTTTTTTGCTATTGCTTTTTTGTATTTAATCCTTAAAAAATTTTCCCGTTGCGACTTTCAGATTCCTCTTTCCAATTTTTTTTCTTTTTATCTCTTTTCGTTCCAAAGTTGTTAGACAAGCAGATTTTCTGCCATAGTGTCGCCAAATTGTGGTCGATTTGTGTGGCGCTATGGTTCTTTCGTTGTTCTACATGAGTTCTTCCGAGTTTTGTCGTGTCTCTCGAATTTCCGCCGGCAAGTTGTTGTGTTCGACTTGAATTCGAATTCTTTGTCGTTCAATTCGAATCCTTTGTCGTTAAGTTGTTGTTGTGTATGCGAGTTCGAATCCTTCGTCAAAGTTGTTGTGTCGACTCGCGTTCGAATCTTTATGCCAAGTTGTTGTTGTGTACGTGTGTTCGAAATCTTCGTCGCCAAGTTGTTGTGGCAAATCTTGTTCGAATCAAGTCGCCAAGTATTGCCATTAATTTTTTAAATATAATTTTTCATGTGTTCGTATAATTTTGTTTTTTTTTCGGAACTCAGATTATATAAGAATTGCCCAAAGCTTTTGTACTTTCAAGCAATTTCGGCTATATTGTTATGAAGAATTAATTTTGTTTTACTTGTAAATAAACATGTGTCAAGTTTATGCATATAGAGTCTTGTGTATGTTAAGTTCCGAACATGGTAAGCACATTGTTACCATGTTCATAATTGATGTTATTAAGTGTAGGATTTGTCTTTTTTATTAGTAATGCCTCCATTATTTTTAATCTTCTTTTGCATGTGAATGATGCTATTATGTATGTATTATCAACAAAGATACCATTGATAGGTCCTGGAAGATCTCGATGTGTGTTTAAATGAGATTGGATGGAACTGTTGTAGGAAAGGCGCAATGTCAATTTTCTGGTGGTGTAACAAATGTAATTGTTTACGGATTTGGATAGTTGAGAAACACAGTTCTTCAAAGAACATATAAATTCGTAAACGACACTATTTCTCTGCAGTTTACATTTTACAGATTATTATTGATAATGAGGTTGGTAATTTTGAATGTTTTAAAATAGATAATTTAATTTTCTTGATTGAATTGGTCGGTGTTGTATAATTTGGGATGATATTTTAGTGAAGATTCGTCTTGTCTGTAGTAAGAGCATTTGACTTTTGTCAAAAATATTAATGTTATTATTTTTGTCCACATGTTTATAGTTGTCGAAGAAAAGGTTTGATAAGGTAATCAAGTAAATAATTTGGAAAGCAGTTGTTAACAAGCGTTTGTTTCAAACTGTGGAGTTCTTTGAAAAAAGGTGGCTGGGAAGATGAATTCTCGTCGTACGCTCTCGCGAGGAAATTTTTTAATAACTCCAATTTTGAATCGCGGATGACATTGACTAATAAAATTAAGGTGGCAAGAATTTTTGCTCGTGCGTTTTTTATATACTGATGTAGTGAAAGTATTATTACTAGAATCTACAAGAACATCCAGAAATAGGAGTTGTTTTTTTGTTTTTTTTGTTTTTGTTTTTGGCTAAGCTCATATGTGAAGTTGAGAACAGAATTTTCAAGATATATATATATAGAGAGAGAAAGAAAGAAAGAAAGAAAGAGAGAGAGAGAGAGAGAGAGAGAGAAACAGAATCAGATAAATAGATTGATATAGAAAGGGAAAGGCAGCAAGATGAAGAGAGACAGATAGATAAATAGATAGATAGATATGAGCAGGCTGAGATAGATAGATAGATAGATAGATAGATAGATAGATAGATAGATATGAGAAGAGTGAGAGAGTTAGATAGACAATATTTTTTTACAACTTATCAAGACTCATTATTACTGGGTTATTTAAAGCCAAAACATTTTAGTTTGTAAGAATAATTCTTTTTTTTTTCAGATGAATATTGCATTAAGAATATTTTCCAGTTACAGGTGCAACTATTTAACCCGTAGCTTGAAGGAGGAGATAGATTCATACCTTTCCCAAGAGTAGGTAGATTGATATGAGCAGTGTGAGATAGATAGATAGATAGATAGATAGATAGATAGATAGATAGATAGATAGATAATGAAAAGCCTGAGATAGATAAATAGATAGACATGAACACTTTGAAGATATATACATGGAATAAAGATCGTGTAGCGTCAATGTGACATTGGCAATATGAATTTGTCTTTTATAAGATGGGCTTAATCTCTTTCAATTTTTCTATGCCGGTGGTAGTTTGGCCAAAAAAAAAAAAAAAAATAAAGAAAAAAGAAAAATAAATAAATGAAAAAAAAAAAAGAAAAACAAATAGATATCGACTGCCGCACCACAGCGTTGATTGTATTTCAGCATTAAAGACTGTCCTGACTCTTAATCTGAGGTGGAAGGAAGATGCCGGCAAGGCGGGGACGCCATCGGCCTTGATCCTAATTAAACCGAAAGACAAGTTTGCATGTTGATTCATTAAACAAAAAATCGTTTGAATTGTTTAAATCGATCGCGAGGAATTGAACGTATGAAGAACAAAAGAGGCTTGTATTGTTTTTATTTGGGTTTTGGTTTTGTTTTTTTAAGAAGTCAGGGTAAAAAATGCATAAATAAATTCAATAAATCGTGTATTGCTTAGTGTACTCCGAAAAAAATGTCGACAATAAAATGGCTTGTATTTGAAGTAATAAAACCGATTCGGAAACGTATTTTCTTCTGACTAAAATAAAAAAAAAATATGGCGTTAACAAAGACAAAATAAAATTAAATAAAATTAAATGAAATAAATATGCATAGAAAAAAATATCGGTCGGCAGTGCACACACGCACAAATACGCAGTTATCTCCCTTACATCAACTTAGCACTGCACTCAACAGATTTTTGTTAGCATAAATCGATCTTTCTTTCTTTCTTTCTTTCTTTCTTTCTTTCTTTTTCTGGATTTGTTCTTCCAACAAAAAAAAAAAAGCGTTTAATTTAATTTTTTTTTTTTACTGATTTTTTTGTCTCTTCAACTCTAATAATACGTACAGAAGAAAAAAAAGCATTTTCAATTCAATCCTAAAACCCTTTTAAAACATAAATAATTCGGTTTTAAAATACTTACCCACCACCACCACAAAAAAAAAAAAAAAAAAATTAAACTTTTAATTCGAAATTCCTCTCTTCAGAGCAGAAACAAACAACACATGTTACTTTATGTACCTTCTCAGAAAAGACCAAAATTACATTTAAAGGATGCGCGGCTGGTGTAATGGATAGAGCAGCAGAATGAGAAATTGGAGAGCCGCAAATACCCCCGGGAAAGGTATGTATACATTGTTTCGCCCACCTATGGGTTAAATTGTAGGGCTTGTATCTGGAAAAATAAAGCATTGTTATTCTCAAAAATTTGTTAATGCAATATTTTCTCGCCAAAAAAAAAAAAAAAAAAAACCTAGTCTTGTTTTGGTTTTACATAATCCACGCTTAGGTGATCATGACTTTCCACAACTTCCTATCTCTTGTGACCCTTAGCAGTTTTTCTTCATTTGTTAACCCTCCGTTGCCCAATCCATTCAGATAAGTTCGTCAGGTAAGTGGTCTGCTGTTTTTTCTCTCTTGCCCTCAGTGTAGACCGTGAGTGTTAAATTTTCCAAGCCCACCTTCCTCACTATGTATCCAATAGTTTTCAGCTGTCTTTTCCTGATTGTGAGTAGAAGCGCTGCTTTTTATTGCCATTTTCTTTAAGACTCATTCGCTCCGTCCATGGAATTCTTAGTATCTTTCTGTAGAACCAGGTTTCTGTTGGTTCCAGTTTTCTTTTCATGTGTGCGGAAATTGTCCAGAATTTAAGTTAAACACATTCCAATGCTTGTTCGAAATTCGGTGTCACATTTTCCCATTCACTGTCCAAAAAGTTATTAGATATTCAAAATTTTGGAAAGCGCATGCGCGCTGTAAATCGGCTCGATAAATGGGTAGAACCCAGTTCGAATTCCAGTTAAATTGTTTGCATTTCCTTGCTTGCAAATACCTTTAGGAAAGGTATGAATCCATCTCTTCTCCCTAACGCTATGGGTTAAATAGCAGGGCGGATTGGGTTCTATAGCCTTGGTTGGTAACCAGTCTACCACAGAAAAAAATAACAACCTACTGCTGGAAAATCTTTTGCATAGTCAGTCATTTATCGAAAGAGACATGATCACCCAAGCGTGTATCACGTGTGGGTATTTAACTGACTGAAGGCAGAAGAAATCAAAATAGTTGATGAGCCTGAGTAAGTGGATGGTAGAGAGGGTTCTTGCAGAAATAACAAAAAGGCAAAACTTAAGATCTACAATGAACATAAAAGTGTGGAGTACTGTTATAATCTTTCTAAAACCAGATCTTCTTCTGTTTCATGTTATACAAATTTCCATCACCTACCGAATGTGAATATTCCGAAACCCATGACTGAACTAAAAATTCCGTCAACTGCGTATCGGCTCCGCATATAGCTTCTGTTTTACTTATACACTCAAAGAAAAATGCAATCTGGAATTTCCACCCAATACCATCCACCTCCGTCTAAAGAAACAACTGTTTATTTCTTAAACTTCCGACGTTTCTTCTTTGTTCCACCACCATATATATGCTTAATACAACAGTACCATGATCACCTACGTCCTGAAGGGACACGACATATAAAAAAAGAGGAGAAAAATATTTAAGTGAATATTAAGAGATCAAGCGTATTCGCTAAATGAAGTATTTTGATAGTAATGATGGGATTTCAAGGAGGACTGTCTACATTTGCTTGGAGGACTGTCTACATTTGCTTGGAGGACTGTCTACATTTGCTTGAAAGGAATTTCAGAACAATAAATTGTCAGTTTTTACTTCCGGTTATGTTAATTCGGTTATTTATTTATTTATTTTTCTTGGCCAGTGGTGCGGATGTGCGTTGTGGTGCAGTGGATATCGACTCGGAACAACAAATCTGAGTGCCGTGTTCGAATTCCAGTTGAATTCGTTGCATTCAACAATACCCTTACTGATATTAATCCATCTCTTCCCTTCAATTATGGGTTAAATAACAGGACAGACTGGGTTCTATAACCTTGGCTGGCAACCAGTCTACTGCAGAAAGCAATGACAAACTACTGCGGAATAATCATCTGCCTAGACAGTCATGTCTCTTTCAAGACATGATCGCCCAAAGCGTGTATCACATATGGCACGTAACTGTCTGACTAGTGTTGGAATTTTCTCGCGCTTGGCTGAAAATATTACCGGATGTACTTCTCTCCATGTTTGTGTGACTATCCACAGACGAGGCATGAATTTATAATTCCCACCGACCAGTGACTTTGTTTATATTAAATAGTTTTTGTTTTCAAATTATTGGGCGTTTCGAATTCCGTTGTTCTCGATTGATGGAAAAATAATCGCAAGGATGAGTTTTCTTTCTCAATCCTTCAATTTAATTTTTATTGCTCCGAGCCAGACAGGACGTCATAAACATGCTCTAAATCAAGGCTTAACAAGAAAAGTCTCACTCGTACACTTCATTGGTTAAAAAGTCGTTGCTTTTAGATGAGGGATTTTCAAATTGTGGTTCGCGGACCACAGGGGGTCCGCAACGATAAGATAGGGGGTCCGTGGATTAACTCATCACATGAAATTCAAAGTAATTCAAATTTAATTTTGTTACAGTTTGCATCAACATGCAGTATTAATTTATTTTATTTGACCACTTATGTCTAAAGTAAGCTTAAAACCACTTTTTACTATGTAAATGCAAAACTATAAGCTATTTTTAGTAAAAATTTATCTATAAATTTCATAAGCGTTTATAGTGGAAATAAAAAGGGGTCCGTAAGTCAAAATATTTGAAAACCCCTGTTTTAGATAGTATTAAGGGGCATATTGCAGCATTGTTTCCACATTAGAGTTTACATCACGCAAGTTACATTAGAAGACGAGAAGTATTAAGTATGGAAAGCCACTGGGATAATCAATGGATTCTTTTATCAATTATAGGCATTTAAGAATATTTGTAGAGATTTCATAGTTTGTTTTGTTCGGGTTAGGTTTCAACTGTTTTATGTATATGGCTTTGAGTATTTTTAGTTTTTGTTTATCGTTTTCGTGTTTAAGTATAGTGGTGTTTTCGACGAAGATTTCGTGGAATTGTGTGTGTGTGTGGCCTGGTATGATGTTTTAAATGTCTAAATATTGTGATTTTCTTTCTTCTTTCAACGATAATGCTGTTAAACTTATCAGACGATATGAAAAGAATTTACATAAAATGAATAGACAAAATTTGTCTATATTATTTAATGAAACATGCATCAATGAAAAAATGCTGCATAAATACACACACACACACAATATATATATATATATATATATATATCCGAGTGAATACAGAACGAAGAAAGAATTTTTACAACGTCCAAGACATTAATTTAAAACAGTGCTCGATATATAGTTTATAGACCTGTGAATATTTATTATAAATTATATTTTAGAACATGTACATAATTTTTTATATATCCACTACAAATAGTACATTTATTTCGACACTGAAACTATAATGTCTCATCGGGTGGTGTTGACAGGAATGGAAAGAGAGAGGCTTTTCATTCCTGTCCACACCACCTGATGAGACATTGTAGTTTCAATGTCGAAACAAATGTACGATTTGTAGTGGATATAAAAAAAATTATGTACATGTTCTAAAATATAATTTATATATATATCTATATCTATATCTATATCTATATATATATGTGTGTGTGTGTGTGTGTGTGTGTGTGTGTTTAATCCTTTCACCCCAACAAGGTGATGATGCCACTAAGACGCAAGGAGTTACTCTCCTTATCCACTGAACGCAAAGGGAATGGTGATGGCTTGTTGAAATGGCATTGGAAATGGCATTGGCTGGTCTTAGCTGTGAAGATCCAAGTTCTTTAAATCATTTAGTGATTATCAAATTTCACAGCCCCCCCGCCTGTGACATGTCTCTTAAAATGGCTAGCTTCATTGTAAAATTGCATTCAATCAACCTGCAAGAGTTTCAAGTTGCGTGCGCGTGTGCAGAGACTTCTTTGTCAAATATTTCAAAGATGATCTCAAAAACAGACATCGACATGACGTCATATGAAAAAGAATTTTTTTTTTATTAGTTCTTCTTTAATCCTCTTTTTATTCCTTTCTTTTTTTTCTCGGTAGCCTTCAGATTTTTTGTTTGTTTTACTTATTACGGCCATTAAGTAAGCAACATTGATTGGAAAAGAAATAATTTAATAGTTTTCGACGAGATTTAAACTCGTATTGTGTATAATTTGCCAAGAGAAAAAGTATTTTAAAAATAATTATGAAAATAATAAAAGATTAAGCATATTTTTCCAGAGGTCCAGAATTTGGAGATTATTTAATCGTTGCGTGATATTTAGCTGATTTATTTAAGAAGAGATAAACGCAATTTGCACCCTATCACTACAACGGAAGATAATTGACTCTTTCAAAAAAAAAAAAAAGAAGCTCCCATTACAGTGGTGGGCCCACAGGTATGATTCGATTGAAATCGATAGATAAATATTTACTATCAGAAAGACAGATATTAGCTTTTCTAAGCTCAGCTGTGACACAAGGCCGAAAGTACGGACCACCCATTGAAGATCAAACTGACTACTTGATTGTACTGATTTTAGCTAAACAAGCTTGCTAACCATTACACCACGTAGAAGTGGCGTGATGATAGATAGATAGATAGATAGATAGATAGATAGATAGATAGATAATTATGAAAAGACTTAGATATGAAAAGACTGGGATAGATAGATAGATAGATAGATAGATAGATAGATAGATAGATAGATAGATAGATAGATTTTAAAAGAGATATATATAAACACACACACACACACAGATATATATATATATATATATATATATATATATATAAAATTATTATATATGAATAAACTGAGATGGATAGATAGGAAAAGGCTGAGGCAGAAAGAAATGAAAAAACAGATAAATAGAAAGATTGATACAAATGATACAGGGATATTAACAGATCGAGATAGATAGATAGATAGATATGAACAGACTGATAGATAGATAGATAGATAGATAGATAGATAGATAGATAGATAGATAGATATGAACAGATTGGGATAGAAACATAGATATGTACAATAAGGAAAGGTATAATTTATTATTTATTATTATATCTTCAGAGTATTCGGGATGCCAAGTCACGACCAATAACATTTCACGTCCTTCTTTGGAATTTTTCAGTAACCTTGAGATGAATATCAGGAGCACCAGACCAGATATGGTATTGAATGATAGATTTATAAATGTGAAAAATAGATTATATTGAGAAAATCTTTCTGGCTCGATCCAAAGATACAGTTGTAGAAGATACAGACACAGATTCGAGATAGACGTTCGACTGAAAAAGTAAGGTCCAGGAGGTGCTATGTGTTGCAGTCAAGGAAACTTGGATCAGCCATGCTGATGGCTGACAACAAAGTTTCTCCATGTGAGCAGTTTTGTTTTGAAGGCATTAAAATTTACAAGCCATTTACTGCCCCAATTAACCACCACTGATTGGAGGTCTGTTTCAAGAGCAGTTGCCAGGTTCAATTTGTTAGTCCTGGCAGATTTTCTATTAAGACTGGAGTAAATTATGGTGTCGTCTGTATAGATGCCCACTTGGGAACTGATGAAATCAGGAAAATCATTGATGAAGACCAGAAACAGCGTAGGATAGAGCCTTGGGGGACACTGGCGTTCGTGTGAAAGGACTTGAAAGTTTGTCCGTTAAAATCGACTTTCATTTCACGAATCGATAGGAACGATTGGATTAAATCAAACAATCATCTATAAATATCATAGCCCTGGAGCTTGCACAGAAGGCCAAAATGCTAAAACCTGTCAAACGTTTTCGAGATATCCAGAGCAACAGCTCGAGCTTCGCCTTTATTATCAAGAGCCTTGTATACATATTTAGTGATGGCCATTAGCACATCAGCAGTACACCTAGCGAATCAGAAGCCATATTGTTTGTCAGAGACTAGGTCGTGAGAGGTGAAATGCTTAACAACTTCAGCATTGATTAGAGCCTCGAATACTTTGCTGAAAAAAGGTAATAAGCTAATAGAACGATAGTTAAAGGGTTCAGGTTTACCAGGGTTCTTAAAAAACAGGAACTACAGATGAGGACTTCTAATAAGCAAGAAACAAGAAGTAGAAAGGCAATAGCTGTAGAGTTTGGAGAAAAATGGAGCCAGTTAATGGGCACATTTCTTTAGGATGATGATTGGGATTTCATCACCTCCGCTTGCCTTATGAGTGTCTAATTTAGAAATAATGTCCAAGACCAGAAACAGGTTTATGCTTATATCACTCAGTTGAGCCTCTGTTCTAGGTGGCGAATCGGATGTTGGTACTCCAGACGTGTCAAGTGTCGAGTTAGAAGAGAATTCAACCTTGTCTGCTATAGATAAGAGAACTTAGAAATGATTGAATAGTGGAAAGATTGAGTGCTTGGTTGTTGTTCAGCACACTTTTGCACAGCCGCCAGTAATCTCTAGAACCGAACTTGCGAGATGCTATAGGTTGTTTCATTTTATCAGCAAATAACAACTTTGCATCATTTAGGATACGTTTGTATTTATTACGAGAAGAGACAAAAGTCTATTGTAATCAGATATGTCACTCCGTTAGGACTGGAAAAAGTAATTCCTGTGGGTAATAGCAGCTGAGCATGCAGGTGAGAACCAAGGAAATGAACGAGATTTAACTTGGAATTTCCTTGTTGAAATGAAAGCAACGATGCTGGTATTCACCCAGGAGGAGATCTCAGTAGTGCAGTTTTAGACAGGGAGACTAAAAACTTCATTCCAAGAGACGTCACGAAGGAAATCAAGGAACGAGTCCCAATCCGCACGTTCATAATAGAACAGTCGCGCCATTGGCGGGAAAATGTCATGTTCGTGTGTCGAAACAGGGGGCCCCATGCCGTAGATTGGCCGGGGGTAACCGACGAAATATTAGTTTCTTTGTTTTAGTTTGGCAGCATATCAGACTTTGTGTATTATTTGATGCCGAAATCACGTGATTTTTTGACGGTCAGCTTCCATATTTCTTTTTTTTTTTTTTGTAAATATTTAATTAAAACTACCAATCAAAAGTTTTAGATTCCGGAAGTGACGTTGTATGAAATTCAAACAAGACATCTGAATGCCGCAAGTGCATTGTGGTGCAGTGGATATCGGCTCAGAACAAGAATTCGTAGAGCCGAGTTCAAATTCCAGTTGATATCGTTGTATTCACTTACGCGTACATACATTTGGGAAAGTTATTAATCCGTTATTTCTTCCTCCTGCTATGGATCAAATAGCAGGAAAAATTAGGTTTTATATCATTGGTTGGCAAACGGTCTACCGCAGAAAGTATTGGCAAACTACCGAGGAAAAATCTTCTGCCCAGTCCGTTATGACCCTTTCGTGACATGATCACCCAAATGTGTATTATGTATGGCACTTAATTGGCTGATTGAAAGCCGAAATCTTTTGGATGGAATTTTATGTTTTTTCAGCTACAGTTATTTTGTACATAATTTTATACGTTCAGAGTAAACGTATGTTTTTTAGATATCTAGTTTGTAAATGTACGTAATGTTATGCTTTCCACTATGAATATTTTGTACATAATTTCAGGCTTTCAGGATAGACGTGTATTTATAGCGATACTAGCAGTATAGCCCGGCGTTGCTCGGGTGTAATGAAAGCTTTAAAACTAATCCATGGTCATAGAGCTCAGACTCTTTGGACGTTGGCACGAAAGACTAAAAAGCAAAAGTTGTTTCCAGTTAAAACGAAACCGTAGACTGAAAGAAAAATGAATGGATGTAAGTCAAATTTTGATTTCCTGGTATCGATATCAAATAAGTTTTTTTCGTCGTAAACTGAATTTTGAAGGCTAAACATGTCCTCTGAGTAAATGGTATCATGGCTGAGACTAAGAACTACAATTATACCTACTTAGAGCAAAAACCGTAGCAAAAACTAAAATAAAAGGGCTGAAAAAATACAGACATACAGGCAGATAAACAGACACATACACAAACATCTTGCCATATATATATATAAATATATATATATATATATATATATATAATCGATTTTCTGCACTATTGTAAGAACTGCAAACTTGAAACTTCTGAATATCGTTTCTTATGTCTTTGTCTATGAGTGTATCAAATTTGATTAAAATCGGACCACTCCTTCTATAACCCGATTTTTTCGATTATCGATTATCGATATTTGTCGGGGGTACCTTGACACAAAACCTAGCTAAGAACACTCGCAGAAGCTTATAGTACAACTGTGTAAATTTTCAAGGAAATCGGTTCAGCCGTTTCGGCGTCTATAGGTAACGGACCAATACACACACATCCACACACACAGACAAAATTCCATTTATAAATAAGTTTAGATACTTTGTAGTTGATCTGTTGAAGGTATTATATGCTTTAATATAAACCTATTTCTGTCAGACAAGACATTATGTTAACGGTTTCAATATTTTGTCGCGAGGATTCCCTTGTAGTATTTACATAGGCTAAATGAGTGCATTTAGTAAAACATGTGTTTAACCGGGAGTGAAGCTTGATATGTTGTACATGCTGGTTAATATTTATTCTTCAGCAAGCATGACTGAGTTAAGAGCTTGTTTGCTAAGGTCATCTGCTACCCAGCAATAACGTCGCTCAAAACTTATAATTTAGACTTCTTCATCCTCAAATGTAACATAAGGTTACTATTTTTTAGTGAGTGTAAACATCGATCAAATATTTGGTAGGAGTGTATGACATAAAAAAAGGTTAAGAACTTCTATTAGTCCCTAATGAGCTCGAAGGTTATGCGTCACGGTAGGGTTAGAGAAGCCAGCCTGCTTGAATAGTGAGTTCGACGCTTAATGGCTGTCCCATAAAAATACATTTACTCACCCGATAAATGTTGACATTTTGTAATATCAACCAACCTACCTCGGTATGGGGTAATGTTTAAGAACGCTAGTCTTGTTAACCATTATTAATGTAAACTGTCGTAAGCTTGTAACCTGATCTATGATTCAGGACCGTAACATAATTTATAAGAAGACAATATATTTAAAAGAAAAATCTCTCAAAAATTAACACATAAATTAACGCAATTATTCCGCCATATTGATGATATACCGACTTGTCAACACCTTGTCACGAAATGGGGAGGGTGCCGATTGAATGATGTGACAAGAATTGAATTCTTCATCACTTTACATTTTATTTACCTCAATAATTCGTTCAGCTGCAATGTCTGCTCAAGTCAAAACGAACCTCGTAACAATCATTTTAAGTTCCCTTATAGGGACAGAAAAAGTAACAGAAATGACAGAAGCGTTGGACAATAAGCCGCAAATAACAAAACCTCTTACAACGAAATCAATCCTGGGTGAATGGAAACTAATGTCTAGAAAAAGAAGAAAAGGCGAAGTACACACACACACACACACACACACACACACACACACACACATACACACACACACACACATGTCTATATATATTTTCTAAACATATACTGTTAAATATGAGACAATGAATGTCTATTATGTTTCATCATGAGCCGTTGGAAACGTCGTATTTTGGCTTTAATTTCAGTTGAAAATAAAGACAAAAACTCTCTAACATTTGGATAATTATTTATTAATTTGTATCTAAGCTTTCGGCTCACATGAGCCATCTTCAGAGAGGTCACCAAGACTGTAACACAATAACATCCACCATCAGCAACGATTTTATTTTGTGTTGACATAAAACACCGCATGTCTCTTATATTTAACAGTATATGTTTAGAAAATTATTTGCCGCCTCGATACACTATATATATATATATATATATATATGTGTGTGTGTGTGTGTGTGTGTGTGTGTGTGTGTGTGTGTGTGTATATATTATATATATGTATATATATGTATATAACAGACAATGAATGTCTATTATATTTAATCATGAATCGCTCTAAACATCGTATTTTGGCTTTAATTTCAGCTGAAATTAAATGACAAAAATTGTCCAACGTCTGGATATTATTTTAGTATGCTGTTTATAAGCTTTCGGCTCATATGAGCTATCTTCAGAGAGGTTACAGGGACGTTAACATAAAATCCACCATCAAAGATGATATTATCTTGTGTTGGACAATTTTTGTTTTCATTTTCACCTGAAATTAAAGCTAGAATACGATGTTTAGAACGGCTCATGATTAAAATTAGGTAGACAGCTCTCTTTGAGGAGCCGTCGATGGTTGTTCTAGCTCGAAATCACAAGTCATCGTGACCGAGGGTTTGAGCGTCCTGGCCTTGTTCAGATTGTTGTTCATGCTAGATAACGCGCTCTTAACCAGAAACTGTAACTAAAGTCCGATCAGCATAGTTACAGTATAAACCAAAGGTGGTCTCTGTGGGTCTTAAACAAATACAAGTGTGCCTGCGCAGGCGTCTACAATGGGGATTAGCTAGCCGCTCTGTTAGACGGGTATCCTCGAATACAAGTGGTCAGCTATTATTATAAATATATCTTAGTCACGCATATGCAGAGAGAGAGAGAGAGAGAGAGAGAGAGAGAGAGAGAGAGAGAGAGAGAAAGAAAATAGCGAGGCAGCGTCGGCTCATTTCATTCACTTTACTACCAGTTACTAAGCTTTACTACCAGTTATGAAAGATCTTGTTCGCTCTTTAACAGTGCGTTATTAATTTATTTTTTGCAATAATTGCAATAATTGTCGTAGGGCATTTAAGAATATATATATATATATATATAGTGATGATCCACGTATACTGTCTTAATATGTATAGGAAAGATTATTAAAGTTGTGAGTTGTGAGTTTAAAAATGTATTTTTTTGACAGTATTTGTTTATTTCTATTATTATATTTTATATTTTCAGACCGCTCTTGGTCCTTCATCAGAAACGTTTCTGATGAAGGACCGAGGGCGGTCTGAAATATAAAATACAATAATAAAAATAAACAAATACTGTCCAAGAAAAAGTACATTTTTAAATTCAAAACATTTTATTAATATTCTTTCCTATACATATTAAGACAGTATACGTGGATCATCACTATGTATATATATATATATATATATATATATATATATATATATATATATATATATATATATATATTTCAACACCGGAAAAAACATCCTTAAAAATGGCCCGTCAAGTGGCTATAAGCGCTTTTTACACTCCTTATCTCCAGTAAAAAAGAAACATGTAAGAATACTGGAAAAATTAAATCAAAAGCTAATAAAATAATTTTCCCTGGCGCTCGTTCTTAACGAAACATATTTAAAAGAATGATTGCTGCTTATATATATATAATTCCCCTCCTGTCATGCTCTGGGGGTTTGGATTGTTTTATTTTTTCTTATTTCTTAATATAAGATACTCAGGGTAGGTCCATCAATATAAATGTTGCCGTCATTTTAGACGGTATAGCGATAAAAATATTTTGCCATCTTTTTTGACGGCACGGACCCACTCGTACAATATATAATTTTTTAACTGCGTTATTGAAGCTGAGCAAATGACATTAACAAACAAGGTTTTAACTCGGTAAAGATCTAAATCTAAACTTATTTATAAATGGAACTTTGTCTGTGTGTGTGTATGTGCCCGTTACCTATAGACTCCGAAACGGCTGAACCGATTTTCTTGAAAATTTACACAGTTGTACTATAAGCGTCTGCTAGTGTTCTTAGCTAGGTTTTGTGTCGAGGTACCACCGATAAATATCGAAAATCGATAATCGAAAGAATTGGGTTATAGAAGGAGTGGTCCGATTTTAATCAAATTTGATACACTCATAAGAAACGATATTCAGAAGTTTCAAGTTTGCAGTTCTTACAATAGTGCAGAAAATCGATAATATATACATAAAAAGCAAGATGTTTGTGTGTGTGTATCTGTTTATATGCCTGTATGTCTGCATTTTTTCAGCACTTTTATTCGATAATATATATATATATATATATATATATTATCGAATAAAAGTGCTGAAAAATACAGACATACAGGCATATAAACAGACATATATATATATATATATATATATATATAAGGCAAGATGTTTGTGTATGTGTCTGTTTATTTGCATGTATGTCTGTGTTTTTTTCAGCACTTTTATTTTAGTTTTTGTTTCGGGTTTGGCTCTAAGTAAGTATAATAGTAGTTCTTAGTTTCAGCCATGATACCATTTACTCAGAGGACTTATTTAGCCTTCAAAATTCAGTTTACGACGAAAAAACTTATTTGATATCAATACCAGGAAAACAAAATTTAACTTACATCCATTCATTTTTCTTTCAGTATACGGTGTCGCTTTGACTGGAAACAACTATTGCTTTTTAGTCTTTCGTGCCAACGTCCAAAGAGTCTGAGCTCCAGGACTATGGATTAGTTTTAAAGCTTGCATTACACCCGAGCAACGCCGGCCTATACTGCTAGTACAAGTATAAATACGGTAATTACATTTCGATTTTCAAAAAATGTAAACAATAATTTGACCTTTTCACTCCTGATTCGCGTTTATGATTTCGTCAAAACCTTCTTGTTGACCTCCACCCGCAGGTCTGTCTGTGGATTCATGCATTTCCAGAATTTTGACTTGATTTTCTAAAGAGAACTGACTGCAGAAATTAATCAGTTATAATACAATAGCCTTTTGATTAATAAAAGCAGTGATTATTACGTATGTGCCTTGTGGTGCAGTGGATACGAGCCGATATTTATAACACTACAACTGCGTAAAAAATTGAACGCTAGATATTTTGAAGAGGATATCCCTTGAATACGTCATCCATCTTGATTCGTCACAGCTTCCGTCTCTATTATGTGTGTATTGCATTAACTTCTTGGGAAGCAGAGTGATTTATTTTTTTGGCATTTCGTGGTTTTGAATTTAGCATAGACCTTCTCTTAGACTGGTTGTTATTGAAGACATAATATTATAATATTATTAATAAAATAATTTTCAATTTTTGGACAATCTTCTCACAGACAAAGAGAAAATGCTCCCAAAACAATCTGCTCTTCTTTAATCACCATAGAGAAGCTTTTCTTTCTGATTGTCATAGGCATGGCTGATGCTAGTCTCCTGGAGAGCAACCCACTGCGCCTCCCTGGCCTCACGTTTTCAACTGACTTGAAGTTGGACGCCTACATAAAACCAATCGATGAATCAATACTGCAAGGAAATTTCGGTTACTGTGTCGTGCCAGAAAATCTTTATCGTTAGAGTCCATCTTGTGCATTTACAAATTTAATATTTGCCCGTGTATTATAATACCGCGGCCATATCTGGTCTGGTGATCCCATGTTCATTTCGAGGTTCTTGACAAGATAAAAAAAAAGAAAAGATCTGCAATATAATAGATCTTGACCTGGCATCTCGACTTTAGTCACTTTCGCACCCTACGCGGCGTGGCTTCTCTCTGTCTTTTCTATAAATATTTTCACGGCAACTGCTCTGACGAGCTTTCTTCCTTGGTGCCCCGATCACATGGATTTAAACGCGCTACTAGATTGGCATATAGGTCCCACACTCTTACTGTTGAAATAGTTAAATGCAATCGCCACTTTTATACCAACTGTTTTTATCTCGCGCTTTCGGCCTGTAGAATTTTCTTCCGTTTACTTACTTCCCAGATAGCTAGTCTTCAAAAATTCAAATGCAGCATCAATTACCGTCTTCTGTCTTCTTAAATCCTGTTCATTTTTCTCCTTTACTTCATGTATCCTGTCTTTTCTCTCAACGTAACCCCTGTGCACTAATGGCGGTCCCGCCTTGCTTGGAGTGAAATGTTTAAAAAAAAGTAGACAGCTCGCCTCTTGCGATTTTCTCCCCTTCAAAAATCAAACCCCACTTGAAGGGATCGAGATTTCAAGTCGTCGAGGAATTCCAAGAGGCAGAACTAAAATTATCAATACATTTTCAAAATTTCTAAATTTGATAACGCTTATAAATATTCTTCAGGATAACTTTGAAAGTCAAGGTAAACAATAGATGTTGCTAAGTGATGTCATTTAATAAAAAATAAATGAACGGAATGAATGTTCAATGTTGTTAAATTTTTATTTTCATATTTGTTCATATATCTTATTTACTTTATTTATTAATACAATTTTTATATATAATTTTATTTTTATGTGCTAAATTTTATATGTATTTTGCATAATAGAAAGCTTTGATTTAACACTTTTTTTGTAATTAAAAAAATAGGGTCATCTATGTTGGCTTGTGAAAGGAGTATTTTCTTTAGTGGAGATATGAAAAATCCGGGACGCAGATTTACGTTTTCGCAAGATTCAATTGTGACACTTTCAAGAACGTTCCGTCTAAGTAAATTATTTCCTTTTTTTAATATATGTGGCATTCTTTTGATCGAAGTTGTGTTTGAATTTATTTCTGTGTATGATTAACGCGTTTGATAAACTGTTGTGCATAAGATTCATTTTATGACCATAGATATATCTTTTTAATTTCTGCAAGTTTCGCCAATATATTTTAAGGAACAGTTGCAACAGTCTATTTTAAATATACCTAAATCAGAATTATTATTGTGATGGACATCTTTGTTTCTGATCATATCCATAATAGTTTTGCATGCTGTTGTAATTATTTTGATATTGCTAAGATTGGATAAGTTGTTTTAGATAGTAGATGTTAAGAAGCTAGCAGGTAGTTTTATATTTTTGTTTTTATCCAGTTTGTTATCATTGATGTTGTTGTTATTAATGTTTTGTAATTATAGATTTTGTATGCCTTTCACTCAGCTATTGGAGTTTGTTAAATGTGTTTTCTATGCATATTTTTCTCGTGATCTACAAATTCTTAGTGTTTTTGAATAAAATCCTATAATCATTTTAGATTTGATTCTGCTGTAGTATTTTATTTAAGAACACTAAAAATCTAGAGACCCTAATATTTACTTGAAAAAATATTTATCTTTCCTTACATATCCTCATAAATTATGCCGCTTACCTTTTACTCTTTTCGCTTATACAACAACCCCTATCAAAAATCCAGCAGCAAGGCCGCTGATTGGGAAGTTGTGAGGAGCATGGAACCACCTCTTAATTACTGTTGTTCCCAGGTTCACCCTGACCCGGAGTGGTAGCACTTGTTAGGGTCCTAACTATGGGCAAATAGTTAACACCCAAACTGGGGTCAAAACACTATGAAAGTACAAAAATACACTTTTATAGAAATATATACATAAAAAAAAAACGTTTTTATAGAAAAATATTCATTCATGAAGGAAAGATATTACCAACAATACATTTTTGAAGAAAATTTTCTAAGGAAAAAAAATATTCTCAGCAAAATATTTTTGAATACAAAACTAGAAGACATTTTCATTTTTTCTAAAATAAAAATAATAAAAACAAAAAAAAATTAATTAAAATCTGACTAAATTAATCTTCTTACTATAACCGAACATTAAAAAAAAACCCCTTAAAACCCCACCTTTTTGGCATTAAATAACCCACAGAGGTGTTGATATGCCATTAAATAAAATTCAAATTCAAAAAACCTTTCAGTAATCCTATACCTTGAGTGCCTCCTTTGTTTTTTATAGGGTGAATATTATTATTATTTTTTTTAAAATCTTAACAAGTTATATCATATTTAGTAATCCTGGAACTATTGGCCTGACGAGTTGAAAGATGAAAGTCGACTTTCGGATGAATTATTCTGTTTATTGATTTCATTTTGATCTTAGATCGCTCTGAATTATTAGGGGATTGCATAAAAGTTACCAAGAGATTTCAAAACTTAAAAACCCCTTTATTTTTTTTTTAATTCACAATACCATACTATTCTATAGAATAGATATGGTAAATACATTTCCACTAGGCGAGAAAGATTACATCTTTTAATTGGCGTTCATTTTCAGTTTCGAGCGATTATGTTCTTTTTTAGGCATTTTCCATCACAACTCACAGTGTTTCAGTCTCTAGAACAGTGGCCGGCATCCCCGGCCCGCAGGCCACCTCCGGTCTCCGAGTGAATCTTGTCCGGCCCGCAATCTTGCTCTGGACACGATATAAATATAGGTAAACCAAACCAAAGTGACAGTTGATAGTCTGAATATATTGCGTCGAAATTAAACATTATTTTTCTTTTTACCTGGAGAATGTGTTTTACTTTTTTTTTATTTGTAGGGATCACCAAAATTAGAGTACGGCCTCACTTTCACTTTTTCTGTGAAATTGCTTTCGTGAGCAGGCACTTTTAAATGAATATAAAATAGTGATTTTAATGGAATTTTTTTTTTGTTAGTACTGATTTATGAAACATTTATTTTTAACATGTAATATTTTTTTTAACAAAATTCCTGTCAGATATTAAATTATATTGAATCCTTGCTTTCTTCAAACTCAGAAAATTTATTCACATATTTAATAACATGATTCTTCTCCATTACAGTGGAGCCATAGCTGTTTGGCCCCCCTCCATGACTCTATATAGTTTTCTGGCCCTCACTCTCCAAAGGGTTGCCGACCCCTGCTCTAGAGCTTTGTTGTTTGAATGTTGTTCTTCAGCTATTAGAGAGTTTCAGACTTATTGATATAAACCTTTCTATGAGACAACCCCTTAGGAAGAAATCGGGTTTGTCAGATCTGGGGAAAGTGGTGGCCAGTTTATGGCGCAAATATGAACAATTATTCTTTTACCCACTAATTGTCTGAGAAGCTAGATGTCGCATGAGCTGTTACACCATCTTGTTGTACGGAAACAGGTAGATGCTTTTAAGAATATGTTGGAGTGACGTCAATGAAGTACAAACCTGTCGAAACCGTCATCGAGGTGATACTCTCAGATCTTCGATACTATCCCTTATTCGCTCAAAATACTCCTTCCTTCATAACGAAATTGGTATGCCAATTTGCGAAAGGTCACTTTCTGAACTTTTGCACGTAAAACATGTAGAATCTCTCACATTGTAATGGCGACGATGTGCTCGTTAAGTTTTAACTGGTTCTTGGTTTTGGGAGAAAAAATTAACTGCTTGCGTTTTTTCTTTTTTTTTCCCGCATTCTTTATAAAATATCTGAAATAAAAAACTAAAAAATTAATAAACTAAAACGTTATTAAACTTTCAGTCTCCATGCTGACATTTGGTCAAACCTGTGTAAGACATTAAGCACTTTATACCATTATTATTTTTTACTTTTTTATGCCTTACAGCGTAAAATTATTTTATTTTTCATATGCGTGAAGGCATGTAAAATATTATATATATATATATATATATATATATATATATATATATTCTAAATCACATTTAAATCCGGACATAACACGTTACATTGCATTTGAATACATGGTTCTGTTGTCATTTCGCGCTATCACGCGGTGTGACGTCATAGAACCGCATTGCAAATTTGCGAACTGCGTTTGTTATTTTTGGTAACTATTGCTGTTGCCTAGCGGAGTTTTATGTCAACTCACAATAAAATCGTTGCTGATGGTGGATGTTATTATGTTACCGTCTTAATAACCTCTCTGAAGATGGCTCATGTGAGCCGAAAGCTTAGAAACAAATTAATAAAAAATTATCCAAATTTTGGAGAATTTTTGTCTTTATTTTCAACTGAAATTAAAGCCAAAATACGACGTTTAATAATTATGCCCGGTAGTATATATATATATATATATATATATATATATATATATATATATATATATATATATATAAGTGAAGTCGACATTGAGGTTAGCAACCAGCGGTGACAGCCTGTTTCATACTTCAACGCAATCGTTAAGCCAAATAAATAAAAATAAATAAAAAAGTAAAATAGATTAATAAATTAAAATAATATTAATAAAAATTAATAAATAACTAAAATAAATTAATAAATTAAAATAAAATAATAAAAAGAAATAAATAAGTAAATAAACAATAAACAAATTAACACACTACGAACGCGCACACAAACACAAGCAAATGCAATAATAATAATAATAATAATAATAATAATAAGGTCACCATTCTATGGGATTACACCATCTCCACAGACAGAAAAATTGAAGCAAATAGGCTGGACATTATTGTTAAAAGCGAAAAGAAAAATCTTGCTTATTAATTGATATGGTTTGTCCAACATAGCAACTAAGGAATTTGAAAAACTGTCAAAATATAAAGACCTGGAAATTGAAAACAGGTATCATACCAGTGACAGTGGATGCACTTGGAATGATAAAAAAATGGAACAAAAAACACATTGAAAGAATCCCTGGAAACCCCAGCTTAAAAGATATACAAAAATTTGTCTTGTTAAGTACAGCCCACACACTAAGGAGAACTTTGTCTATGTAACGCTAGGGAAGATATGAAAAAAAAAAAAGAAAAAAAGAAAACATGAAATGGAGTCATAGCAACACACCACGACCTGCCCTAGGTCTTAGTGCAGACTTGGTAGGTAGTGCGACCATAGCAGAAATAAGAATTGTAATGAAAAAGGATATAATAATAATAATAATAATAATAATAATAATAATAATAATATGTGTTTTTTGTCTTCTACTTCCTCTTCTTTTCTTTTCTTTTGTTGTTTTTGTTAATCTCTATTGTCATCTTTTTCTTGTTTTTCTTTGTCTTCTTCTTCGCTGTCTTTATTCGGTTTATTTTCTTTACTTTTTTTGCTTTCTATTTTGTTGTCTTTCTTTTCTTGTTTTTTTCTTTTTTGTTTTCTTTTTTTTTTTCTCTTGATCTTCATAGTTTTCTTTATCCTCTTCTTTTCCTTACGCTTTTTCTTTTCTTTCTTTTTTTTTTTTGTCATCTCCGTTGTTCTCTTAATATTATTATTTCTTTATCTTTTTTGCTGTCTTTCTTTTTATTTTCTTTGTTGTCTTCTTTCCTTTGCTCTGGCTCTATTTTGTCTTCCTATTTTTTGTTAATTTGTTTCTCATTCCCCCCCTTCTCCCTCGGTTTCTGGTTGTTTTCTTTCTTGTTCTTCTTGTTGTTCTTCTTTCTGATGCATAAATAAATTCCTCGACAGATTATTTCCCGATATTCTCCAGATCGACCGTTTTCTTTCAACCGATTGTCGATTTTTACATTTGGTATAGATAGATAGATAGATAGATAGATAGATAGATAGATAGATAGATATCTATCTATCTATCTATCTATCTATCTAATCTATCTATCTATCTAATTCTGTTCAGATCTATCTATCTATCTATCTATCTATCTATCTATCTATCTTATTCTGTTCAGATCTATCTATCTATCTATCTATCTATCTATCTATCTATCTATCTATTATTTCTCGATATTCTACAGATCGACCGTTTCCTTTCAACCAATTGTCGATCTTTACATTTGGTCTAGAAATGGAAAAAGACAAAGACTGGCAAATACCCGTTGGGACATAGCTGTTGGAAAAATCCATAAAAGGAAAGGAAAGAAATCATTCTGTATGAATTCTCTTCATTTCAAGCTAATCCATGGATCGTAAGAAAAGAATCAAGAAATTGTTAATGAGCTTTGCTTTCATGGGTGTCTTTTCTTTATTAACTCATTTACTAAACTCAAATAAGGACAAAGAATCACGTATCAAACACCCGGTGCAAATCGAAGTCACTGTTCACGAGTAATGTTCTGTAAAACTTCGACGATGATTGTTTGACTCTGTTTTCCTTTTTTCTTTCAATCTGTCGTATGATTTGTGGTTTAATTTTAGATCCAAAGCGACTTCTAATGACACAATTCCAAAAATAAGGCTTCAGAATACACCGACTTCAGAGGAGTACGCCCCCACTCAATGAGGCGTTTTGTGTATGACGATAAACTACATTCGGCAGTAAGGCCTCTGATAGGCAAGTTTAGAGGAGAGTGGAACCACATCTTAATTGTTGTTGTTCCCAGGTCCGCATTTACGTGGGGTAGTAGCACCTGTTAGGTTCACAACTATGGGCAAATGGCTGACCCTAAAACTGGCGTCAAACTTCAATGAAAGTGTAAAAATAGTTTTTTTATTTTTTATAGTGAAAATTTCAATGATACTTTTTGGTGAAGTATATTACCAGTAAAACATTTTTGAAGAAAAAAATATTACTCGCCATGCACTTTTGAAGGAAGGAATATATTTTTTTAAAAACCTTATCGGCAATATGTCTATGTAAAAAAAAATTGTATACCAG
>JBBBDQ010000547.1:1010000-1012500 GCA_037127315.1 Ascarosepion bandense
CAATCCTCTGCTGTAGCCAGGTATTGAACTCACGTTGGGCCAAGTCACTGGATTTAACCAACGGTTTTAGCCACTTCTCTATCAGAGGACCTTGCTCTGTCAATGTGTCCGAACAATGTAATTCGTAAAAATAATTACAATATCTCATCTTAGAAATACAGAGAAATATTAATATTAATATCTTACAACAGTTTGTTTACAATCTGTGCCTGACGATTGTCACGTGCATGAAATTCATAGTTTTTCCAAACGGTGTGGGACATATGTATATTTATTAGTCGTATCAATTTAGCTGGGATATTTAACAGCAAGGACTGCTTTATTACCTATACCTATCGGCTCAGAACGAGAAATCGGAGAGCCGAGTTCAAATTCCAGTTGAATTCGTTGCATTCACTTACGCACAAATACCCTTGGGAAAAGTATTAGTCTCTTCCTTCCAGCTACGAGTTAAATAACAGGACAGATTCGGTTCCGTAGCCTTGGTTGGCAACTGGTTTACCGCAGGAAGTAATGGCAACTTACTGCGGGAAAAATCAGTCAGTCATGTGTCTTTCGAGACATGATCGCCCAAGCGTTTATCACGTATAGTACTTAACTGACTGACTTATTTTTCTATTATCCAACATATTTTATTATTGCCACAAATAAAACTAATTTTAGATGATAGATGTGTTGGATTTCTTTTTTCTGATTTTTAAATTTTACTAAATAGTGGTACAACGTCTTGTCGGGGGTGGGAGACATTTTTTCTTTAGCAGGGCTTTTCAGTTTAGGTGGATTGTTATTAATTTCATTTTTTAATAGGATAATAAAAAAAAATAAAACATGGGTAACAATGCAAACATGAGTTGGGTTGCTCAGTTTGTTTCTTTTTTTTGTTTTAAATTTTAAAAACATTTTAAACATATATATATATATATGTTGTCTTTAATCTGACATGTTTCACTTAAATAAGCTTCTTCAGAGATTTAAAAGAAATGATTTAAATATTTTTTGGGGAAAATTTTAAATTCAAAATCTCAGTCAACAAAATTTGTCACTTAGCTGATTCATGTTAACTTCAGCATCCCGACTCTGGAGTTTCATAGACGTACTCTCCAGCAATTTCTCCACCCACTCGTCAGGATGAATCATTCTTTAAAATGTACTATATTTATGAAGGGAAGAGGGAAGAGAATCCAGTAAGAATGTCTATATCCAATAAAAGATATAAACATAGAAATCAAAACTGCATTGCGATTCCTAGTTTAACGTGATTTTCAAACCACACACACACACACACACACACACACACACACACACACACACACACCTATTGGGAGGGTCAATCATTTGCCTATAGCTGTGACCCTAGCAGGTGCTACCACCCACGCCAGGGTGGACCTGGAAACAACAACAATTAATAGGTGGTTTCACGCTCCTCTAATCTTTCCTATCAGCCTGGCCTTGCTGCCAGATGCGAGTTTTCATCATACCTAGGACCCGGATGCAGTTTATCATCATATACAGAACGCCTTAGTGCTTCAGTTAAGTGCCATAAGTGATACACGCTTTTGGCGATCGTGTCTCGAAAGAGACATGACTGGCTAGGCAGAAGGTTATCTCGCAGTAGGTTGCCATTGCTTTCTGTGGTAGACTGGTTGTCAGCCAAGGCTATAGAACCCAATCTGTCCTGTCATTTAACCCATAACTGCAGGGGAGAGACGGATTAATACCTTTCCCAAGGGTATTTGTGCGTAAGTGAATGCAATGAATTCAACTGAAATTCGAACTCGGCTCCCCGATTTCTCGTTCCGAGTCGATATCCGCTGCATCACAAGTGCTTAAGTAATCCAAATATCAATTAATCAATGAATAGAAACTCTGGATATTTAACAAATTAATAATAGTTTTAAAAAATATTTCCTGTTGTGATTTTCACGACAAAAATTGGTTTCTAATTTTCCCTATTTTGCAAGCAGATCGTCAACCTGAAAAAAACAAAAACAACAAAAAAAAAAAACAGGAAAAAAAAACGTTATTGTATACTAAAGAAAATAGAGTCGCTTTGTGAAAGACATCACGGCAACTCCTGCCACTTTTAAAAGTGAGTTTGTGGCGGCAAAAGATATCGACGACTGCAGGAGGATGTGTATCCCTGAAAGACGTTCAAGTGTTTGTAAAATCTCTGACAGCTTCTACAGGTATTTCACTTAATACGGACAGCTGTCAGTTAGTCAACCTGTTGCATCATTCAAGTCACCGCGGTTGGTGTAGAAACAATGTCTATTCAAGCACTTAATTATCGTGGCTCATATGGTAATAACGATTAATAATAATAATAATAATAATAATAATAATCTACATATTGACACCAGACGGCTGCTGCTTATCAGTGAAGATTCAGTGATAGAAAGTTCGTCCAAATCCCTAACGCCTTTCTTCACAGACCCTAGGAAACTCTAGTCTTAGTTCTTTCTCGAAACGAAATGGTCTCAAAACCTACTTTCCGTGGTGA
>JBBBDQ010000547.1:1025000-1030000 GCA_037127315.1 Ascarosepion bandense
ATAACACTCCTTCGGGAGAGGGGTCATTACCCGGTGCCTGAAACGTCCCCAAAAAGGGATATTGCAATCTGGGTTCTTGAGCAGTTTTTCCACGATATTGCCGGGAATATGTCACATTCACTTGCAACGTGGGCGCACTGAATTGCCATGATTTCTGGGGGACAGTAGTCGGGTAGTTACTCGTTTCCCGCTCTAAGGTTTTGAATTCAGAATATTAATTCTTATCGACTGTTTGTCAATCAAGGCTATGGAACATAGTCTACCCTGATATTTTATTCATAACAGAGGAAAGGCCAAACTACTGTTCTATAACAATAAAAAAAATGTTACCCTCATTCGCAACCTTGACATATTTTACCACAATTGTGTATGTCTTAATCTTATGTCACACACTTCTCTCCAGTCTTTTGAACAGGAGTAGGGGTTTATCCCTTGTTTTTTGTTTAGGGGTAGTTTTCGATTCCGTGTGAAAAGTCTACTTTAGCTATATACTCCTAACGCTGGTTCTTTTTTACGCTAATATAAGTCCACACAGTAAGCCACTACTTTGAGTGGCTCTTTGGTCTAGATTAGGTAAATACTAGTAAAAAAAAAAATTATTAATTATTGGATTTTATGAGCTCGCTTTAAAAGTGTAAAAACTTGTGCTTTCTTTTACTTCCCCTGGATGCTTAGTAAGGCGCCTCGGTCAGTCAGTTAAGAGTCATATGTGCCACACGTTTGGGTGATCATGTCTCGAAAGAGACATGACTGACTGGGCAGAAGGTTATCCCGCAGTAGGTTGCCATTGCTTTCTGCGGTAGACTGGTTGCCAACCAAGGCTATAGAACCCAATCTGTCCTGTTATTTAACCCATCACTGGAAGGAATGGATGGATTAATACATTTCCCAAGGGTATTTGCGCGTAAAATAGTCAAATATAACCGCCACTTCTAGTCTACCAGTTTCTTTACTCGTTCTTTGTTGTGGAACTTCCTTCCGTCTGGTGCTGTAAGCGTATAGTGACGGATGTGCGTTGTGGTGCAGTGGATATCAGCTCGGAAAGAGAAATCGGTGAGCCGAGTTCGAATTCCAGTTGAATACCCTGCATTCACTTAAGCACTGGTACCCTTGGGAAAGGTATTAATCCATTCCTTCCCTCCAGTTATGGGTTAAATAACAAGGGTAGGACTTGGGGACACTGCCCTTAAAAAAAAAACAAATCCCAATGAATCTTGATACTCGAAAAGAAAAAAATCTATTACTAGACACAAAAACTTATATAAACAACAATAATTTGCCAAAAGAAAAATGGTATGACCAGAAATAAACAAATAAAGTTTAGTTGGCAATAAATGAACCACCGAGGTTGATTTGCCATAAAAACAAAACAACCAAACCCTTCCGTTTACTTGCTTCCCTGATAGCTCAGTCAGTCAGTTAAGTACCATACGTGATAGACGCTTGGTCGATTATGTCCCGAAAAAGACAAGACTAACTGAACAGAAGATTTTCCCGCAGTAAGTTGCCATTACTGCACTAGACTGACCGGCAACCAAGGCAATAGAATCTAATCTGTCCTGTTATTTAACCACTAGCTAGAGGGAGAAGCGACGGATTCATGCCTTTTCCAAGGTTATTTGCGCGTAAGTGAATGCAATGAATTCAACTGGAATTCGAACTCGGCTCCCCGATTTCTCGTTCCGAGCCGATATCCATTGCACCACAACGCACATCTCACCTAGCTGACACAAGAAATGAATTCTGAATAACTAGTCTGCTCGTGACAATGTTTCTGCGAATGTGATGAGTATATATACTTCGTATTAGGATAATACTACTCTGTGTGTGTGTGTGTGTGTGTGTGTGTGTGTGTGTGTGTGTGTGTGTGTGTGTGAAAGAAGAAAGGGTAGTAAGAGAATGAGAGGGATAGCGAAGAAAAAAAAGAAGATAGTGAGAAAAAAAAAAGCGACGGGTTGACTTTCTGTGTGCGAGTGTCCTTGTAACCAATCACACACAGACACACACAAACATGTAAATTTAAAAAAGATTAACACGCCAGCAATTTAACTCTCTCTTGGTTCCCGGCCCATTCCTTGACTTCAAAGCTGAACCTGCAAATGTGTCTGTAGGGTGCATGGGTGTCATGGGGTAGGAGTGTATAGTTTGACCTACAATCGGATGTTTGAGAAAATAAATATAATATCTAACAGAATTTAAAAATATAAAAATACATTTTTTACAATGTACACCCAGTACAAGGCCCAAGAGCCACTCGAGGTAGTAGGTTATAGTGTAAAGTCACAGTTAATGGGGATATATGGGAGAGCATAAAGTTTGACATACAAACAGATAGATAAATTGGAAGGCATAAAACAGATATATATATATATATATATATATATATATATATATATATATATATATATATAAGTATGGGTGGAATAATATTCCCCATCCAAAGAAACACTATTTTTAAAAAAGTGCTCAATACAAAGTAGAGCTAATAATAATAATATTTATTAATAAATTATAACATTAATATGTTATAATATCACTACAAAAGTAGCTATTTTGTTTCGACACTTTTTGTGTCTTTTCAAGTGATGTTGTTATTTCGAAATGGATGGCTTTTGTATATAAAAGCCATCCATTTCGAAATAACAACATCACATTACAACATCACATTATAACATATCAATGATATAATTTATTAATAAATATTATATATATATATATATATATATATATATATATATATATATATCCGAGTGAATACAGAACGAAGAAAGAATTCTTACAACGTCCAAAACATTAATTTAAAACAGTGCTCGATATAATATATAGAGCTGTATATATATATATATATAGATACACAGAGAGAGAGAGAGAGAGAGAGAGAGAGAGAGAGAGAGATCAGTTTAATATATATACATATATTTTTTTAAAACAAAACGTTGACGACCTCTCGCACTTTTTGTTCTATACCAATTTCTCACGTTGGAACAAACCTATTTCTGTTTTGTATACTGGGATGAATATTCTTATTAGAAAAAAACATACGCTCTCCAATATATATATATATATAGTGTGAGAGTGAGAGAGAAAGGGCAAGTCAGATATATATATATATATATATATATATATATATATATATATACAAAGGAAGTGACTGAAATTGACACAGGATTAAATTATATATATATATATATATATGATAGAATAAAGAAATAACGAACATATCACAGCCTAATGTGCTTCCCTAATATATATATATATATATATTACACATACAAAAATTAAATTTTATTATATCGGATGGCTAATTCGACAGAAAAATTCAACACCTATCTCATAAATAAATAAATCTAATTACACTGAGCCCTTTGGTTGGATCAGTCTAAATATTTAATATAAATAGGATCCTTTGGGATTTACCATCAACCCGTCTTTTGAACAATATATATGACCATTATATATATATATATATATATACCAAACAGACACACACATACACACACACACACACACACACACAGTGTGTGTGTGTGCGTTTTTTTAGATTTATGAACAATATATATATATATACCAAACAAGCACACACATATATATAGTGTGTCTGTGTGTGTGCATGTGTGTGCGAGAGAGAGAGAGAGAGAGGGGGGGAGAGAGGGAGATAGGCCCTCTCTTTCTCTCTCGCTTATTTTCTATTTCAATCTGTTACAGTTTTTTTAATTTATTTTTATTGACGATTGGAATTTTTTTTAATTTGATGCATTTTCCTTTCTATTTATCTGGAAAAATCTAAGTGGTTTTATCAGGACGCCTCCAGGTTGAGTACTGGGTAATTTGGTGGACTTTTACTAGAGATTTCTATGCTCAGTAAGTTCCCAATACGTGTGGCCTTGTGGCATACTAATCTTAGTAAATTACTACTAGGCGTGACATACTGTATGTTCTCCGCTTAGTAAATACTTACATTTACAATTATACTTCACAATGGTAAAGATACATTATCTATCTATCTATCTATCTATCTATCTATCTATCTATCTATCTATCTATCTATCTTATTATTAATCTCTTTCAATCTATCTATCTATCTATCTATCTTATTATTAATCTCTTTCAATCTATCTATCTATCTATCTATCTATCTATCTATCTATCTATCTATCTATCTATCTATCTAAAGTTATAATTGTAAAATGTCTGTATACAATGCAATAATGTTCGAATAATGTAAGTACAAAATTAGATATGATAAGCCCGGTAACGATCTGAACCGTTGCAAAACTGTTTTCTAGAAGTTTAATACTTTTTAAAAAGAAGTTACATTTGTATGAAGTTTTGCCTAAGTCACAAGCTTGACTGAATATTGAATATGGAGAACTCTGCCTTTTCCTTAGATGTGTTATGTTCTTAAGCTAAGAGTTTGGGGTGAGTGTTCACTACAATATTTTTTAGTTTACTTTTTTAAATCTAATTTAGTCTAAGTAAAATATACGCCGTTCATTGCATCAACTTGAGTATCAAATGATGTTTAAAAAGATGCGCGCGCATGTGTAATGGGGGGAGAGGTGCGTGTTTCAGTATGTCGCTGTTTCTAAGTGTCCTTGCAACTGTTAGAAAAGCTGTCACAAATTTTGTTGTTCGTGTGCCTCGCCATTTCTCGATAACCTCCTCTTCCTACTTCTTGCCGCCCACCTCCCGCCAAATCATGAGGGAGGGCGGGAAGAAGAAATGACTGCCGCACGATGGACAACAGACAGGGGAGTCGCCATTTTGATCGTAAAATCATGGCCTGCTATTCGTACTTTAGCCTTCAGGAACGGACACAAGGATAAATGGGACGAATAGTTGAGGATATCTATTTGTCTGTCTGTCTATCTATCTATCTATCTATCTATCTATCTCATCAGTCTGTTCAATATCTATCTATCTATCTATCTCAGTCTGTTCAATATCTATCTATCTATCTATCTATCTATCTATCTATCTATCTATCTCAGTCTGTTCAA
>JBBBDQ010000547.1:1032500-1127500 GCA_037127315.1 Ascarosepion bandense
ATACATACCCGTTTATGAAAGAGTAAAGAAAAAAAATCAACATTAAGAACTACTTAAATATACTGGTTTACTCATAAAAATAGGGAAAACGATTTTCGAGGGGAAAAACTGGTACACTAGGATTCAAAATATTTTCAAATTTTTAAGTCACATAAGTTATTTGATTAAATATTTTTCGTTTGCTTCTTATTAAAAAAAATACACCCTTCAGCAGAACGCATATTCTTCTCTTATAAGATTTATCGAATATTCTGATCGGTAAACGAAAATAAACTAGCATATTGTTAAATAAATAAACATGGCGTCTACTCAAATACGAGTATCCACTGAAAATAACGTTTACAGTGATAAAATCTGTCAGATTAATAAATGAAGAATCCATTACTCATATATATATATATATATATATATATATATATATATATATATATATACTTGTGTATTTGAACAGCAGATCTTCTTTTATACAAGTTTCATTAAAAACGACTGACAAGGTACTGTGGTTAAGTTTTTATATACTTTTTCTTCTCTTTTCACGTGTTCTTATAATTTTCTTTTTTTGAGGCATAGATTATGTAGAAATTTTCTCAATATTTTGTATGTCCGAGCGCTTTTGGCTATATATGTTTAGTAATTATCAAGGATGATTTTATTCTTATTTTTAACTGAATGTAAAAAAAAAAAATAAAAAAAAATAAAAAAAATCACATATAAAAAATGAAGGCTAAAAATAATGGGATCATTATTAATATATGAGAAAAAAGCCAACACTCAATGATACAGACTCTGAACACGGACATAATGTGCAGTCCGTGTTTGGAAAATATAACATTCCTATAACTCTAGATATATGCTTAAAACAATCCATATTTTCAGTTAAAAGTAAAAAAAAAAAATAAAACCATTGTTGATAATGGCTAAAAGTATAATGGAAATACTGAAATTTCGAACAATATCTACATAATTTATGTCCAGAAAAAACAATTATAAGAAAAATTAAAAAAAAAACCTTAATCGCACATCTTGTTGAATAACACACACACACACACACACACACACACACACACATATATATATATATATATATATATATATATATACATTACTCTTCAGTAATGAACTGAGTTCGTTCGGTGGCTGGCGTGTGTATACCCCGTTTATATACAACACGCTACAATTTCCTTTCTCTGGTTCCATACGCGTAATCGATCAGGTTTCCATCCTAGCCAGAAGCAAGTGGACGTCTCGCCACACTGATGAGCTGTGATACAGCGAAACAGGCTTGTATGTGGATGACGAATATATATATAGAGGAAAAAAATAGTAATAAAGATTGTATTTCACCCAAAATCTAAAAAATAACATATTTAAGGTTGGCAGCGTCGGATATAACGAGATACAATAATAATAATAATAATAATAATAATAATAATAATAATAACTGCAAAGAAATTGCTAGAAATTATTATGAACCCGGCCCATGCCCGGTTGCAGACATAGGTCTTGTAACAATCTTATGGGACATGACAATACATACAGAAAACTCAAAGTTTATCCACCAGAAATAGTGTTTACAGACCCCAAGAACAGGATCTGCTGTCTTGCTGACATGCGCGTTCCTGCATACTGTAAAGTATCTTTGATAAGTTTTTTTTTTTAATCCATCAAAATACAAGGATCTTGTAATTGAAATCTCAAAAAATATGGCAAATAAGGACATCAATAATTACAGTTGTGGTTGAGACCCTCGGTTTGATTGGAAAATGTTCCGATAGACTTATTGAAGAGATCCCTGTATTTCTTTAAGGCATGGTAGCCAATATCTTAAAGAAATACAAAGAACATTGTTATCACAAGTACAGGTTACTCCTTACGAAGAGTTTTATGCAAAATGTGCGTGATCTTTAGTTGTTTTATTTATTTATTTTTTGACAAAAAAGTGTAAATGTCATGATAACATTTCTAAGCTTAGGTCAATGGTTAGAACCCGGAAGGAAATGAGTAAGCAATAGAAATCAAATCAAATAATAATAATAATAATAATAATAATAATAATTATTATTATTATTATTATTATTATTATTATTATTATTATTATTATTATTATGTCATTTTTCATCATATTTCGATTTCTGCTATGGTTGCACTACCAACCAAGTCTGCGGGAAGACCTAAGGCAGGTCGTGGTGTGTAGTTATGGCTCCATTTCATGTTTTTTTTCTATCTTCCCTATCATCCCTAGCGTTACATAGACAAAATTTTCCTTAGTGTGTGGGCTGTACTTAATAAGACAATTTTTTGTATATCCCTTAAGCTGGGGTTTCCAGGGATTCTTTCAGTGTATTGCTTTGTTCCATTTTTTATCATTCCAAGTGCACCTACTATCACTGGCACAACTCTTGTTTTCAATTTCCACATTTATTCTATTTCAATTTCCAGGTCTTTATATTTTGACAGTTTTTCAAATTCCTTGGTTGCTATGTTACAATCTGCAGGACAAGCCATATCAATTAATAGACAAGTTTTCTCTTTCTGGTTTTTAACAATCTGGCCTATTTGCTTTAATTTTTCTGTCTGTGTAGATGGTGTAATCTCATAGAATGGTGACGTCTTCTATTTCTGTAACCGGTGCTGAGTGATGTTCATACCAGTGTTTGTTCACAGATTTTCCATAGTGTTTGCACATTGTCCAATGTAAATATTGCCCAACTCTATCGTGGCAATTTTTATATTCATTTCGGGCAAGTACAGAACAGCCTGAGATTAGATGGTCTATTGTTTCTTGGTGTTTATCACAAAACCTGCATTTTGAATCCATATTATTATGCATAATATTTGCCTGAAAATTTCAAGTGGAAAGACTTTGGTCTTGCGCTGCAAGAATAAAGCCTTCTGTTTCGGACTTTAATCCAGATGCACGTAACCATCGATGAGTATTAACTTCATCAACATTGGATTTATTGGCACGTTCTGGATGTTGGCCATGCAGAGGTTTGTCTTGCCAGCGTTGTTTCATCTGTTCAAGAGCTTTATCTTTGTCTTTCATTTTCATATTTTTTGCCGCAATAGTTGGTTCTTGGCTTCTGTTTTGCTTTTCTACAGAATCTACTAACTGTAAATCTTATTTGTATTTACTGCCTTCTTTTATTATTGAATATTTTTTCTTTCTTTCTTCATGTTACCTTACTAATTGTATCATCCAATCCTTTGTTGTTTCTATGTATGTTAGTAAGCCAATAGTTGTTGTCTTGTATGACAATTCTAGCTGAATAAGACCTCTTCCACCTTCTTTACGGGGTATGTATAGACGGTCTACATCAGCCTTTGAATGATGCATCTTATACTTAGAAAGAAGCTTTCTTGTTTTAGAATCCATTCGCCTGATGTCGTTTAGAGTCCAGTTTAAGATGTTGAAACTATATTGGACAACTGGAATTGCAAGGCTATTAATAGCCATAATTCTGTTCTGAGAATTCAATCCAGTTTTTAATATCATTCGTAGCCTTCTATAGTACTCTTTACGCACTATTTCTTTCATTTTTTTATGGTGAATGTTTTCACTCTCATTTACACCTAGGTATTGATAAGCTTCTTCTGGTTTCAATTCTTTTATTGTTACTGCAGGGTCTAAGCTAATTGAGGATGTTCCTTGTATTGATCCACGTAAAACTGTAGCTTTAGAACATTTATTCAAATTGAATTTCATTCCAATGTCTTCGCTGAAGCATTTGCAGAAGACCTTCAAGCTCATTATGACTCTTAGCATATAACTTTAAGTCATCCATCTGGATCTTAAAGTCGTTAAATATATAGAAGGTATCGCCTGTCGTCATCAATGTATGTCGATATGGAAAACAGCATTTCTCTCAATTATATAAATGGAACCTATAAGTCTGGTGAAATAAGCATCAGCAAATAAATATTTCAATGTGACTCTTTGTCTCATTTACTATTTTGTATATCCTTAATGGCATTAACTAGCGAACTCAACAGGACGGATATGGCTATAAGATATCTCAAAAGAAAAAATGACATATATTTTACAAGGACAACTTAAATTTGTATGCTAGGAATGACAGCGAGTTGTATGGTCCCCTGAAAATATTAAAGCATTTCAATAATGACATTGGAATAGAATGTGGTTTGTATAAATGTGCAAAATCCACAATTATACGAGGATCGCTACAACGAATATCCTATATTATTCTGGGGAGATTTAGAGCAAGAAGAAGCTTATAAGTACCTCGGTGTAAATGATGGTGAAGGAATTCACCGTAAAAACATGAAAGAAATAGTCCGAAAAGAATGCTACGGAAGGGTGCGACTGATATTAAGAACAGAACTGAATTCTCAGAAGAGAATTATGGCCACAAATAGCCTTACCATCCCAGTGGTTCAATATAGTTTCAATATCTTCAACTGAACTCAAAATGAAATCAGACGAATAGATCCTAAGACAAGAAAGCTTCTTTCTAAGCATTAGATGCATCATCCAAGGCAGATGCAAACCATTTATACATACCCCCGTAAAGAAGGTGGGAAAGGACATATTCAGCTAGAATTATTAAACAGTAACTATGGCTTATTAACATATATGGAAACAACAAAGGACTGGATGATACAATTAGTCAAACAACACGAAAAAAGAAGAAATAAATATTCAATCACAGAAGAAGGTTATAAATATAAACGGGATATAGATTAAACACATTTTGTAGAAAACCAAAATAGAACTCAAGAACCAACTGTTGCAGCAAAATATATGAAAAAGAAAGCCAAGGATTAAGCTCTTGAACAGATGAAACACGCTGGAAAGACAAACCACTACATGGCCAATATCCAAATCTGTACACTAACTTGAATTCTTTTGTCCCTAAGTTTCATAAGATAAATCTAATTTCTACCTTGGTTCATTGCGCGTTGATGATATGTTCTCCTTGTAGACTCGATCAAAAATTCGAGAACATTCATTGTATTTTTCATTTTATTTTTTTCGAGACATAAACCCCCAAGCGTATATCACGTATGGCACTTAACTGACTGATGCTACGTTCACCACGCACCCTAGAAAACTAAAAGAAAATGTGCTATCCGCTATTTTTCTTTGTTTCATGCGGTGTGGTATAAACCGCAGCGACAGTCACAACAAAATTTATTTACCCTATCTATATATATACCATAGCCATCCGCAGACAGATCTGTTTCGCCGTATCACAGCTCATCAATATGGTCAGTATCGCTTTCTAAGCCAGGATTGAAACCCGACCGAATCGGCGTCAGTCGGCGATTCTACCCCTGGGCTACGAGCGTCCGATAGAAGGAAGCAGACTTTTAGCGCGTATAAACACACCCAATAGCTAGCGTGCTCTAATTCATTATTGAATGAGCGATATATACCCCCATATATATATATATATATATATATATATATATATATATATACTTACATGCTAATACTCTTGGGAAAGTTATGAATATATCTCTTCTCCCAACAGCTATGGGTAAATTGCAGGACAGAGTCGGTTCTATAGACTTTCTACTGCAGTAAGAATTGGCGAGCTACTGCGGGAAAATCTTCACGCCGCATACGCTTGGGGACCGCTTGTGGAGCCAAAAGAATGTCCCATGAAACTTCTAGAGAAGAATCTGGTTCAATTATAATGCCGCCACAATTATAAGTAAGGATATATATATATACCAACGGTGTTTTGCTTGCTAGTTACCCGGGAAATATTCACATAAACTTGACGACCACATCGGAACCTAAAGGCCACCTTCCCCTACTTTTCCATTTGTTTTTTCTTTAGTTCAGACATTTTTGTTTGTGTTTCCGGCCAGACTTTAAATAGAAATTATACACTGTCTTCTAAGCACTTTCGGCTCTCATAAGCTATTATCAAACGGATCTTGTAGGTTAATAAGGTTGTCGTTATACGCATGAATTGTGTTTCAGTACAGCGTCTTCATGCTTCAGTGGTGTCGTGTCGAGTTTTTTTTTAATATCACATTTTCACGCGTCAGCTTGTGATCACTTGTCAGAAATGGATTTTATTATTTTCAACTGTGAAATATATTTAATATCATTGTTTCTAAATTGAAAGAAATAGTTAATGCTCTGTTTTTTATGATTAAGATTCCTATTGCAGCTGTTTTTGTCTACAGTTTATATGTATAGTATATTTTTTGTCTTATGATAGCTATTTGTGGGATTTGTTGCTATATTTTGTTGTTTTAGTTTGTAATATGCGATATAATAGATATATTATCGGATAACTGGCAAGTTAATCTATAAGATAATGTAGTAATTGTGCAACCAATGTATGTATTGCTTGACGTTTTATTGTTAGACATTCTACAAGTGGAAAAGTGAATTCGTAGACAGATTAGTTGATGCTTTTGTTTGTTATTGATATATTGTTGGTGGTACACACACAAGAAAAGATGAGTTAATCTACAATATAATGAAATGATTGGATAACCAATGTTTGAGTTGCTCGAACTTTTATTATTAAAAAGACAGAATTCTTTAGGCCATGATTTTCTTGGTGGATTCATGACCGGCAAGACCTCGTATTGAGATTAAAATGGCTTTGTTTACTTCTATTTGCAAAGTTTCGGGTATTTTAACTTTTTCGTACCTTCATCTGAAAAGTTTTATCGACGAGGAAAAAGCTGTCGAAGTTCACAGCTGTCTCAAAGTGATTCATTTAACTGGTTGTTTAAAGACTGGTTGTTTAAAAAAAAGCAAAAACAAAACAAAATACGTTAATTTTTTGTTATATTTATTTAAGCTATAATTTTCTTATATCTATGAAAATAGAAAATAAACTGTGTCCTATTTAGCTGACACTTAGACTTGTATTTTTCCATTTGTATAATTCACACCTTATAGCCCCTCCCCACAGACGCAGTATTTTAAGAGGCAATCGTCCTTAACACAGATCGATAGGCTAGATTTTATCGATAAATGAAGGTTATTTTTTGTTGCGTAACTTCGAATGAATAAAGAAACTGAATCGTTCATATGTAAGCAAGAACATGGTCATGAGAATGAAAGAGAATGATAGAGAGAGAAATAAAAAAAGAGGAGAGTAGAGAGAGAGAGAGAGAGAGAGAGAGAGAGAGAGAGAGAAATAAGAAGAATTCTAGTGAATTAGAGAGAAAGAGAGAGAAGAGAGGGAGAAAATAAAAGAAGGAGGTAGAGGAAGAGTGAAATTAAAAGAGGACAAAAGAGTTCAAGAGAGAGAGAGAGAGAGAAAAGGTGGAGAAAATAAAAAGAGGGAGGTAAAGAGAGAAATAAAAAGAGGAAAAGTGTTAGAGAGAGGAAGAGGGAGCAAGAGAAATAAAAAGAGGGAGGTAAAGAGAGAAAAATAAAAAGTGGACAAGAGATTTAGAGAGAGAGAGAGGAGATAGAGAAAAAGTTAAAACAGAGGGAGATAAAGAGAGATAAATAAAAAGACAAGAGAGTTAGTGAGCGAGAGAAAGAAATAAAAGAGGGAGATAGACAGAGAAAGAAAGAAAGAACACGAGGACAAGATAATGAGAAATAGACAGAGAGAGAGAGGAGAGAGAAAAATAAAAAGAATGAGGGAGAAAGAGGATAAAAGAGTTAGAGAGAGAAGAAAGAGAGAAAGAGAAAAAGACTACGGTAAAGAGAGAGAAAGAAAAAAGGAACAAGAGCCTTAGAGAGAGAGAGAGAGAGAGAGAGAGAGAGAGAGAGAGAGAGAGAGAGAGAGAGAGAGAATAGATGAATGAGAGAAAGAGAGAGAGAGAGAATACATCTAAAAGGTTTGTTTTTTTACCAAAGGAAATTAAACCCAAAGTTTAAAATTCAACCCCTAAAGACATGTTAACAAAACCTGTATAATTTAATCGGAGTTACCCAAAAGGAAATCAATTTTTAAAGAATAATAGAATAGTATGGAAAATGTTTAATTTATCGCTATATGAATCAACTCTTTTATAACACAAGGGATATCTATATCATAACACAGATATATCGTAAACATTACTGGCTAATCAATTAAATTGCCCTTTAAATTTTTTGTGATACTCTGATGAGATTTTTGGCTCAACGGGTTTCCCTGCATAGGCGATATTTAGTTAAAACACACATACACATAAACATACACTCATTCACGTATCACCTATATATATATATATATATATATATATATATATATATATATATATATAATTAAAAATGTGTTATATTGATAGAGGAAGAGTTCTGAATATCGGAGATATTGCGTTTGTAAATAGACACGGTATTGATATTGAGTCAACACTGTATGCTAACTGTCACGCCATAAGCAATCTATTCATCTATTTATCTACCTATGTCTTTCATTCTCTCTCTCTCTTTCTCTTTCTCTCTCTCTCTCTCCCTATATATATATATATATAAAAGGAAAAAGTGAGAGAAGTCGTGAACGTTTTGTTTAAAGTGTAGATTTATTGTTGTTATTATTATTAATATTACTTTTTTGTTTGCTATATTAAGTGTCCATGATGGTATTTGTGTTGCAACACCTGTTTCGAGTCTAAAGTTGACTCTCTTCAGGTGAATGAACTTGTGACTTTACAAACGGATCACAAACAAAAAACAAACGGATCTCGATATGTAAAGTCACAAGTTCATCCGCCTGAAGAGAGTCAACTTTAGACTCGAAACACGTGTACCGACACAAATACCATTATGGACACTTAATATGTCATACAAAAAGCAAGTAATATTAATAACAATAACAACAATAAATTTACACGTTAAACAGAACGTTCGCGGCCTCTCGCACCTTTTACTTCAATACCGATTTCTCTCGTTGTAACAACCACTATATATATTCATCAGTCTTTTCATATGCATCTACTTATCTATCCAGCTATCATTTCATATTTATTATTAAACCAGCAGTATAGCCCGGCGTTGCTCGGATGTAATGAAAGCTTTAAAACTAATCCATGGTCCTGAAGCTCAGATTCTTTGGACGTTGGCACGAAAGACTAAAAAGCAATAGTTGTTTCCAGTTAAAGCGAAACTGTAGACTGAAAGAAAAATGAATGGATGTAAGTCAAATTTTGATTTCCTGGTATCGATATCAAGTAAGTTTTTTCGTTGTAAACTGAATTTTGAGGGCTAAATATGTCCTCTGAGTAAATGGTATCATGGCTGAGACTAAGAACTACAATTATAGCTACTTAGAGCCAAACCCGAAGCAAAAATTAAAATAAAAGGGCTGAAAAAAATACAGACATACAGGCAGATAAACAGACACACTCACAAACATTTTGCTTTATATATATATATATATATATATATATATATATATATATATTATCGATTTTCTGCCCTATTGTAAGAACTGCAACCTTGAAACTTCTGAATATCGTTTCTTATGTCTTTGTCTATGAGTGTATCAAATTTGATTAAAATCGGACCACTCCTTCTATAACCCGATTTTTTCGATTATCGATTTTTGATATTTATCGGGGGTACCTCGACACAAAACCTAGTTAAGAACACTCGCAGACGCTTATCGTACAACTGTGTAAATTTTCAAGAAAATCGGTTCAGCCGTTTCGGAGTCTATTGGTAACGGACACACACACACACACAGACACACACACACAGAGACAAAGTTCCATTTATAAATAAGTTTATATATAATACTCTTTATCTATCTATCTATCTATCTATCTATCTATCTATCATACTCTTTAACTCTCTCTCTCTCTTTCTCTCTCTCTGTAATTGTATTTAAGGTCAACACTGCGAAGTTGCAGTTGTGAGTGTTAATGAACACAAATGTTTTTGAGAAGGCATCGGCATCAATGATTGCCTGGCCGTCTTAGGTATCAATAAACACACGGAAGAGTAAATGTGATACCCATTAAAGAAGTGTATCAGGCGAATTCCAATGAGTGGATGGTAAAGTTACACACATCTTTCTATATTGTTGTTTACAACCTATTCTGGAATGACCATTTAAAGTCCCAAAGGGTATTTGCTATCACCCCAAAATAGCTATATCTGGCGAATTTAAATCAGTGGATGGTGACGCTACTCGCACCCCTCTACATTGTACCTTACAATCTATTCTCGAATGACCACCCAAAAAGTGTGCAAAATTAAATGTGATCCTCGCGCAGATAGCTATATCTGGTGAATTCAAATCAGCGGATGGTGAGGCTACACGAATCTGCTTACAGTGTACCTTAGAATCAATTCTCGAATGACCATCCAAAGTGCCAAGAGTAAATGCAATTCTTAAGAAATTGCTACATTTGGCGAATTCAAAATCAGGTGACTGTGAGGCTACTCACACCTCTCTACATTGTAACTTACAATCTATTCTCGAATGACCATCTGAAGTATCAAAGAGTAGATTCCATCCACCAAATGATCATAGTATTCGTGGCCTTTTTTAATTCCACGATGTCTTCCTGTGCCTTTTGAAGTAATTCACTCGTACACAATAATGACTGAAGGGCTACTGCGGCTATAGTTGTCGGAGATAAATTTTTTTTATTTCACACCGAAAGTGAGGGCTTGTGACCATAACATTCTTTAAAAATGGACTTGATTTCTCTAAGACATTGTTTTTAAATTTACTTTTCTTTATTTTATTTCAGTTTTTTTTTTAATCGTTTCACCCCATGCAAGGCGGTAACGCCCCTGATGCGCAGGGGGCTACATAAAAGTAAAAAATTAAATAGGAGGAGAGTAAAGAGAAAGACGAACCAGTTACAAGGGATGTCAGAGAAAGGAGCAAGAGAAGGATGGGAATACCGGTGTGATGACAGTTGCGAAGGTAGGGAGGAAGAGAAAGATATACAGGGTGATGTAGAAAAAATTGGAGTCAAGTGGTTAAGAGATGGGTATTGACATTGCATTTAAATTCCTGGAGGTTGTATCCGTCATGAAAGCAGAAATATGGAAGAGAGTTCCACAGGCGGGAAGTGTGAGAAAAGAAGCTGAAGGAGTAGAATTGTCGTCTGTATTTGGTGGTTCCAACTGTGAATGGGTAGGAAAAATTTTTTTTAATGAAATCTGAAAATAGGATAATGAAGAAATCTTCTGAAATATGTATTTATTTTGGAGATATTAAATTTGTATATTTAGGTGAGGTTGGTGTGATCTGGCATTTCTTTTTAATGTTCGGCCTTATATGTTAGCCTTGTAGAAGGTAAAAGGAAGAGGGTTATCCATTCATTTTAAAGATTAATGACTATAGCGTCCAGTTTAAAATATAAAATGACAAAGACTTCACTTAGACATGGAATTCATGTGCTTGGTGTCCCTAGGTTTTTTCAAAATTAAATATTTTTTAATATGTAAAAATAACTCATAAATTGCTCTTCTGTCAATTTGAGGTGCACCTAGTAACCTTTAGATAAACACTGCTCTAACTTTTAAAATGTGAATTTCAATCTAGATTTCCAATGCCATCATTAAAGAAGCTTGTCTCGGTATATGAGATTTAAAAGGGCTATCAGTTTGCAGTTTCAATAATCAATGTTTAAATCTCAGAGCTCATTTCAAGACATTATTGAATTATTTGTTTCATTTTTTTTCTCAATGCTCAAATATTTTGTTAGAAGCACCGTTTTGAACGACGAGTTTTCAAACAAGCTTTCATAGTCCTGTTTCTACTATCTGCCCGACCCAATGACATTGACAAGGATACGTGGTGACATGACAATGCGTCTCTCACAAATCATGCGGCCGCTTCATGATATCCTCTTTTGACTTCCTTGATTTGTGCCGTAATGACCACCATTTTGAAAAAAGTCAACACAGACGAATGACCCACTTTGATTAAGTCGCACCCAAGAAAAATTCACTCCGGAACATTCGAGAGTTTTTTACTTCATGAAGTCCGACGCCTGAACACGTATCATGTAACGGTTTTATAAAGAGTTTCCCACGATGTTCGAATACCTTTTTCCATTATCAGTTTCGTATTTTATGTTTTAAAAAAGTTTTATTTGTTGCATTTTATATTCTCAAATTTCTCATTGAAGTCCTTACTTATGTTAATTTCAGGTAAATTTATGCAGTGGAAGCATACGAAATAAATGTGAAATATTTATTTGTCTTATGTCTGTGTGCGTAGGTGTAGGTGTACAGGAAAATAAGGAAAGAATGAAATAGATAGATATGAACACTCTGATATATATATATATATATATATATATATATATATATATATATATAAGTATAGAATAGGTATGGGCGGAATAAAATTCCGTATCGAAAGAAACACTATTCATAACAAAGTGCTCAATACAAAATGGAGCGAATATTTTTTATTTAAAATTTATAACATAAATGTTATAATATCACTATAAAAGTAACCATTTTGTTTCGATACTATCTATTTCTTATCAAGCGATGAAGTTTATTTCAAGTTGAAGAGTTTTAAAAGGTTCAAGACTAGCCAAACCCCCTTAATTAGGGAGGCATTCTTACATAGACTGAGTAGAACAATCAAAACAAAGCAATTTCTAATTTGAAGAATATAAGACCAGACACTAAAAACAATTTATTGCGACATTAAGATTATTGATTGATTAAAATAGAGATCAGCATTATTAATCGACTATTAGATTCACTTTACTTTATTTTTATTACGAATTTTAAATTCTAAGTTTAACAAAAGCATTAGATTTAGGTTGTTATTAAGTTATTCAGATATTAAGCGAGTAAAAGACGTGGGTGTACACATATTCAAATCTAAAGACATCTACATATGGACAAATAGACGTGTATATACACACACGAACACACACTGGCACACATACACATGTACAGACGTATAAACACACATACACATATATATAGATATATAGATGTAGAAAGAACAGTCTTAGATTGATAGATATGAAGAGAACAGTCTGAAATAGATAGATAGATAGATAGATAGATAGATAGATAGATAGATAGATAGATAGATAGATAGATATGAAGAGAATGAAACAGACAAATAGATATGAACAGATTTGCAATAGAATTATATATATATATATATATATATATATATATATATATATATAGTAGCGAGAATAATGATCAGAACAATGTTAAGAAAAAATATAAAATAACTTTTTATTTTAAAGCTTCAAAGAAATTATTATCAAAGAAAAAAAGGGATATAAAAGTAAATTATATAATTCCAAAATATAAAGTTCTATAAACTTATTTTGATAAATTCATAAGAATAATTATATAACATTCGAAAAAAATAATTGATCAAAAACATCAGAACGATTAAATAGATCCATAAAATTTAATAATTATTTTACATTATTGAAAATGTTTTTAGGGTAATAATATAAAATCAAGTATTTTACTAAACTACACCGGCTCTTTACTGGCTCTTGCATTGTAAACATAGCGAAAATATCTGTGTCGTCATTGGAACTTAGAAAACTTATAGTCAAGGTACATAATGAAGATAAACTCTCGATTGGGAATATTTCAAAGAGTGTGAGGAAATCTAAAAGTGTTATTCATAGTATTTTAAGAAAACTTGAGGAAACTGGGTCATGTTTTCCTGGCAGGCCTAGGAAAACTACTGCAAAGGAAGACAGATGTATTGGTGAAGAATAAAAAAAGAGAGCTAATGCTAACCTTGGCATTAAAATATCAGGGCACACTATTTCCCGAAGACTTAATGAAATAAATGTGAACAGTCGAGTAGCCTCTACGAAGCCTTACATTTCTAAAAAGAATCAAATGAGTCGATTGAAATTTTCCATATTTGGAATTATATAATTTACCTTTATTTCCTAATTTTTCCTTGATAAAATGTTCTATGAAGCTTTAAAATAAAATAGTTATTTTTCTTAACATCGTTCTGATCTTTATGCTCGCTACTATATATATATATATATATATATATATATATATATATATATATATATATATTGTGTGTATTTTGGCAGCATTTTTTCATTAATACAAGTTTCGTTGAATAATATAGACAAGTTTTGTCTATTTTGTGTAGGATCCGTTCGTATCGTCTGATAAGCTTGATGGTGCTATAGTTGAAAGACAACAAGAAATCACAGTAATTTTTGCTTTTTTTATCAGGTCTAAGCTTTCGGCTTACATAAATCATTATCAAAGAATAATTATTAAAATACACCTTAAAGTGCCGAATTCAGGGGCGTCGTCAGTGTTGTTTCTCCCATGTCATTAGAAGTTTCAAACAAAAGACTTCTTCGATGGGTGACCCAACCGAATATGATCAGTATTCGGCTCGCCCCCAGAAAGAAAAAAAATGCTACTAGCTTTAGGACGTGCATTATATAAGTTCCCTAGAAAAGGTAATTAATCAAGGCATCACTTGGGCTATTCGATGTTATAGATTAGGTATGCTTGGTTGTACTGGTATTCTCGTGTTTTTTGTAGTAGTTTTGGGCCACTCATTAGCTCTATTTATCCACAACCACCTGGTGGCCTTCTCGACGGATTCCAAGATCATTTGAATCGCCCGCCTTCTTTTTTGTCCAGTTAGCTAGTAAGGGCTCGTATCATTGACTTTCCTGAGAACCCCCTACAGCCGATCTCGACTGGTAAACACTGAGTACGCCATCGTTTAGTTCTACACTCGTCTAAGAGCCCTTGATATTTACTGTACTTCCTCTCAAATGCCTCTTGCATATGCTCCTCACATGGGACCATTAACTCCAGCAAAATAATGTTTCGTGGCGTCCGAATAAACGATTATGTCTGGACGAAGTTTGGAGGACGATATATGTGTAGGGAATTTTAATTGTTTCCCAAGATCGACTCGCATCTGCCAATCTAACGCGGACGATAACAGGGAATGAGATCCTGCAACCTCCTTACTCCGCTTTGCACCTGCTTTAACGAAGTGGATCGCTCTTTTTTCTGTGATGATTTTATTGCTCTGCAAAGCTTCAGCAATACTGAGCGCTGTAGCCTCCAAAACCTCGTCATGACGCCACCAATAACGCCCGTCCGTCAGAGCAGTTCTGCACCCGCACAATATGTGTTGCAGTGATCCCCACCCAGAGCACAAGGGGCACTTCGGTCAACTATTTTCCCCATATGTGAAGGTTAGTTGCGCTTGGTAATACGTCGTACACCATCTGAACCAGGAATCTAGATCGACTGAAGTCAGTGTTCCAAAGATCTGACCACGACACTTTTCGCCAATCTACATCATCCCACCTGGCCCACGCACCCTGCTGGCTATACCCTGCCATTTTAGTCATCCGCTTTTCCTCCATCACCTCTCTTACTTCGTCTTGTATCAGGTGTTGGCGCTCCTTCCTGGTGACTTTTTCGAATCTGTATGAAGGAATTAGTCCCAGGCCTGCTCTTCCTTGTGCAACTGAACCTAATATAGCTTTTATCCTCAGGTTCCCTTCAGCGATAGCTAATTCCTTAGTTGCACACTTGGAGTAGATAGATCTATCTATCGCCCGGTTCACACTCCACCCACGTCTATTGAACAGGTTAAGAGGCTCATCCCTTGTTCCCTGTTTAGGGTGTGGTTTCCGGCTTTCTCTTTTCCAATCTTTTCACTATTACGTAGCCCCCTGCACATCGGTGGCGTTACCGCCTTGCTCGGGGTGATACAATAAAAAAAAATCTTCTGCCCGTCTTGACGACATTTCCCGCTCCTGCTACTTTAGGATCTTTGGAGTTTCTATAGTGGTAAACTTCTCTTGTCCGTGAAACCATGAACTCCTCGACCAGGCCTCTGAAAGGTAGCTGGATGGCATTGGATGATCTATATAAGGCTGCGCTGCTTAAGCTCCGAGGAAATCCTAACCATCTACGGAGGAAACCTCTAGCTCTCCTCTCCAACGTCTCCACAGTCGAGATGGGAATGCTATATATTTGGAGTGGCCGTGATGCTCGTGGGATCACACAATGATGGTATAACCAGGCAGTGAAGCGCCCTGGTAATATTGATTTATCTATTTTCGCCAGCCACGAGCAAAAATCGGCGCGTGTATCTTCGATAGCTGGTGTGTCCTTCAGAGCATTGCAAAAAGATTTCCTAAGAATTTTAACAGGCTTATCGGCCAATGTCGGAATGGTTCTTCCTTCTATTGTGAAATATTGTTTTACCACTCGGCCCTTTTTTTATAACCACTTATTTACATTTGTTTGACTTGAAATTCATTCGTGCCCATTCAATCAGTCTCTCTAAGCCGCGTAACAGCCATCCACAGCCTGTAACAGAATGTGTGGTGACAGTAAGATCGTCCATGTAATCCCGAATAGGTGGTTGCCTAACTCCGGTGTTGGAAACTGGGCCACGGCATTCCACCTTGGCGGACTTCACGAGCATATTCATCGCGAGAGTAAAAAGCGTGGCAGGCAATGTACAGCCTGTAATAATTCCTATCTCGAGTTTGTGCCACTCTGAAGAAACCAAACCGGATGAAACTCTTAGATAGAATTGCCTGTAGTAATCCAAGATAAGCTCGCGGATATTACATGGGACGAAATGTCTAACTAAAGCTTCTTCCACTAGTTTATGTGGTATGGACCCATATGCGTTGGCCAAATCCAACCACGCAACAACCAGGTCCCCTTTATTCCTCTTTGCATCCCTTATTAATGGAGACAATACTCCTATATGCTCAGTGCAGCCAGGCATACCACGAATTCCACCTTTTTGTACCGCTGTATCTATAAAACTATTTTTAGCAAAAAATTACACTAAAAAATATTTTACTTTCTGTACTCAGTAACGAGATACATCGAAACTGCTCGATTTTCTTTCGACCTTACCTCGTTGCCAGATTGCTTTAATGATCTTCCACAATTTCGAGAGAAGACATGGGCAACGCTTGTACACAGAGTAAGGCACACCACTCTGACCTGGCTACGAAGCTGATCTAGCTGACATCACTATCTGTTTAATCTCACTTAAACTTGGCACCCTCGTGTCGAACTCAACCTCTGGGGGTTGGGTTTAATGAGGCGATCATTAAATCCTAATTCCTCATCCCTTCTTGGGTCTCTAAAAGGGCTCTTCAAAAAGGAATCTACCCTGTCTTTTGGGCATGTTAATCTGCCGCTGATGTGTGTTGTGATACTGTGGATATCGGCTCGGAACGAGAAGCCGGGGAACCGAGTTCGAATTCCAGTTGAATCCATTGTATTCACCCTTGGGAAGGTATTAATCCGTCTCTTCTTTCCAGTTATGTGTTAAATAGCAGGACAGATTGGGTTCTATAGCCTTGGCTGGCAACCAATCTATCGCAGAAAGCAATGGCAACCTATTGCGGGATAATCTTCTGCCCAGTCAGTCATGCTTCTTTCGAGACATGATCGCCCAAGCGTGTATGACGTATGGCACTTAACTGACTGAATCTGCCGCTCCTCTTATCTCCCAGAAATCTTCTGGCAAAACCAAACGGGCCGGAGATAAAGGAAGCTCTCTTCCTGGTCCGCTCTTTCCTACGGCGACGATGTCCCTCTGCTTTTCGCATGTTTTTTAATTTCTGTCTTAAAATATCTTTCAGTTCCGAAAGGGCTGGTCGCCCCTCTTTACAAGCTGAAGGGTAAACTGAAGGGAAGGACGTAAAGAATTTAGCTGAACTAAAAAACGTTCAGCATCAATGGCGCTGTCAAATAAAGAGAAGGTATCATCAACATATCGCTGATATATCAAAGGTTCAGCTACCCTCTCAAATAGCAGACGCTATTTCAGTTTACCATGGAGATTGAAAGGCATGGATGTCTCCCATTTTTAGATGTCCTTGTTCAGCGGCGGGACGGTGTTTTCGTGACTTCTGTTTTTCGCAAACCAACTTTCACAGGTTTGTATACTAAATGGAAATCGTTTGTCCCTAAGTCTCGTAAATTGGGTCTCATAGAAACCTTGGTTCACCGTGCCTTGAATATTTGTTCTCCTAAATGTTTAGAAAGCGAATTAATTCGCTTGCAGGAGATTTTCGAAGGCAACGGGTACCCGGTTAATGTGGTGAAACGGGTAATTGATCGCAAGATCAAACGTTATAAAGAACCTAAGTTTGAAGGACCTAACCGCTGTCCCTTGTATCTGAAAATACCCTGGCTTGGTAGAAGATGTCATACGGTAGCCGACAAAGTTTCGGCATGTGTTTCGTCCTGTTATTTTGCGGTCCAGTTACGTGTTGTTTTTCAGACTAGACCTGTGTTTCCTTCCTTCAGTAAAGATAGGTTGTCCTATTTTCGAAAAAGTTCCATTGTTTACAAATTTAAATGCTGTTGTGATGCGGCATACATAGGACGTACCGATCTGAGGTTGGAGACGCGGGTTTCACAACACGTCCCCGCTAATATACGTTCCAGTGGCTCTCTCAGACCTATAAGAACAATACAATCAGTTCTGGATTCCGCTATTGGCCGACATATTTTGGACAATCAAGTGTGTGCCTCTGCATATGAGGACAGTTGGTTTACTGTCTTGCACAGCGCTCGGTCTACCCACCATCTTAGTATTTTGGAAGCAATTTGCTTGAAAATTCAACAACCGAGCCTGTGCAGACAGAAAGAGCGGTTTTTACGCTCCTTACAATTGCTGGTGAGTCTGTGAGTGTAACATTTTTTCACTTTTAAACACTCTTGTGGAATTATACGTGTACACCCCCCTTACATTTTATGTTTTTTTTTCAATAAATTTATTTTTAAACGAGTTCCATCATCTCCCAGCATTGTAAGTAATTTAATTTATTTTGCCTTGTCCTTTTCCTTAATTCCATTAAATTTAAAGCCAACGAGAACCCTTGATAAGAGTTGGCCGAAAGGTTCCTCGGGTTTAAATAATATGACGCCTGTTCTTTTTAAAGCCATTAGTAATTTCTGTGGGTACAAATCGTTATATATATATATATAGATAGATAGTTAGATAGAGAGAGAGAGAGAGAGAAATAGGTCGATAATAAACAGACTGAAATTTATGTTTATGTCTCTGCTTGCCTGCCTGCCTGTCTGTCTGTCTGTCTGTCTGTCTATGAACAGATTGAAATAGGGAGATAAAGAGAAATGAATGATGACATAGATAAAGTAATCAACTGTCATGAAGTTTGGATAAATGTATTGTTCATAGCCTCAGAATATTTCAAATTCCACTCACCATGTTTAAAGTTTAATAATCTTTTTGCTTCAATGTCGGGTAATGTTTCCCCAGTTTGCTCAGCCGGCCATTACTGTCGCATAGATTTCGCAGCTCATAATTGCACCAAACTAAGCGAAACATTAAATATCTTAGGTAAATATCTACAAACTCGGGCATTTGCCTAAAAAGCGCAGTAATATCGAGTTAGATCAAGCGCTTACCCACCCCTCATCGAAGTTCCATTCATATCAGTTTGAAAAGAACAAATCCCGACGCTCAGCCTAAAATGATTTCTAAAATTATTTTTAGTTGAACAGACAAATCATGCGTGATGAAACATTTAACTACCGTAATTATTCTTTTATAATACGCACTTGTAACTTTGGATAACGAAATTCCGGAAAATAATTTCTTGTGTATAACGCGAATTTTTTTTCTTTAAAATTTGTAGCAGTTAAATCCACTTGAACGCAAATATCTTTAGGAAAGGTATTAATCCATCTCTTCTTCCACCAGCTATGGGTTAAATAACAGGACAGATTGGGTTCTGTAGCTGACTGAGTAGTTAAATTTTACCTAAATTTCACTTTTGTTTTACACTTTATCCGGTTCGTACAGACCAAAAATAAGAATTTATATAATACGACACATGTGAATAATATATTTAATCAGTCAGTTAAGTGCCATACGTGATACACGCTTAGGCGATCATGTCTCGAAAGAGACATGTCTGACTGGACAGAAGATTATCCCGCAGTAGGTTGCCATTACTTTCTGCGCTAGACTGGCTGCCACCCAAGGCAATAGAACCCAATCTGTCCTGTTATTTAATCCATAGTTGGAGGGAAGAGACGGATGAATACCTTTTCCCAGGGTCTTTGTGCGCAATTGAATGCAAGGAATTCAACTGGAATTCGAACTTGGTTCTTCGATTTGTCGTTCCAAGTCGATACCCACTGCACCACAACGCACATCCGAAATTTATATATGTAATTTAAATAATACGTTATATATAATACATTTTATAATTTAAATAATACTGTATATGTAATATGTTTTATATAGTTTATACAATGCACTATGAGATAACTATAAATAAAAGAACATAAAATAACTATAAATAAATTTTTATGTATCAAGAACATTGATAATTTTCCAAGTTACATGATATATAAAAATCAGAATTCAAAATACTAGTCAGGCAGTTAGTTTACTTAGTCTGACTAAAGCCTGAAACTGAGGAGCATTTAGTTACCAATTTTTCTTCTATATACCAAGTCATTACAGGATGTAGACGATTATGGCTCTCCACAACTTTTTGTTATAAATAAGCCATGACACTTTTATCTGGATTTCTGTGATATTAAGTTATTTAAATTCGAACTAACGTCCTCATCTTTGCTATTATCCCAATATTTCTGCCGCAGTGTTCTCTAGCTTTCTTTAGGTTCTTGTCGTCCCTGGCAACCTTCCGGTAATTTGGGACTGAACCCTTTAATTAATATACGGTGGGTATATTGTTCTCACCCTTTTTGTCCAGGTCTACGCATATCTCGACTTGTTTGTGTTATTGTTATTGCTCGTCCTGTTTCTATTGAGTCTAGGTCTTGAATACCCGGACCAGGGATAGAACACACAATTACTATGCGACCGAATTCACAAACCAACACATTCATCCATCAGTCTTTTGTTTTGATTGTAAGGCGAAATATGAGGCACTTTTGGGACCGTGCCGTCAAAAATGACGGCAAAATATTTATAATAATATGCCGTCTAAAATGACGGCAACATGTATATTGGTATGTATACTATTGAGTACCTTACATTAGGACATAAGAAAAACAAACAAACAAAACAAACAAAAACAAGATAACCCAAACACCCTGTGCGTTACAGGATATATATATATATATATATATATATATATATATATATATATATATATATCCGAACTGGAGCATTGCATTAAGAGTTATAATTTTTATGTTAGCGGGCATAATAAAGATTAATTGTATAAAAAAAAGAAAACAACCGGTTTCGCTCCCGCTTGTCAAAGATTTTTAATTGGGAAAACTTAAGGTAATATGTAAGAGTTGTGAAAAATGAAATGGTCAATAATGGGAAAGGGGGAATGAACTGCGAGAGACTGATCATAGCAAGGCCCAGCAAACACTCTTCCTGTTTACACAGCGAAGGTCTGTAAGACCTGATGTAAACAGATTCCAACATCTTCAAATGAAAAAGTGAATATGAATTGGCCAATACGGAAAACCAATTCACATTAAAATCCATGCGACGCTTTCTATTTTTTAAAAGATGCCCACAATACGTGTTGTGGACAAGTTCATTTTCTTGCCAGGTAAGTTTCCTGATTTTCAGTGGAACGTGCTATTTGATTCTACTGTCAAGCCGTTGAGTGATTCTGCCTATGTAACAGGCACCGCAGCCACAATTATGTTCGTAAATTACAGAATATATTTGATAAGAGGGCAGAACGTCCTTATGACTTTAAGCTAAAACAGTTTTGGTATCAAACGCAACATGCATCTCGGCAAAAAAATAACTTTTCTGCACTTCAGAAGAAATTCGCTTTGTTAGAAAGCTTAAACACACCGGGCATTTAGAAACCACTACTGTCTTAATATATATATATATATATATATATATATACTTTTCGACAAAGGTAGCATGGATCAAGAAATCCAACAACGGAGCATTCAATGCACCACAAGGATAGTATGATGGAGTAGAAATCTCAGAATTGATGGGGATATACATTTTAAAAAAAATCAACAAAATAATCCATTTTGACAACCACGGATTATACAGAGATAACGGATTAATGATAGCACCAGACAACAAAAGAGAAAATGATAAAATAAGGAAGGAGCTTTTCAAATTATTCAAAGAACTAGACTTTGATATTATACTGGACACAAATGATAAAGTGGTACAATATTTAGTTGTAGAACTTAGTTTACAAACTGGAAATGTCTCGCCATACATGAAAACAAACACTAAGTTATCATACATAAATACAAAGTCCAATCATTCAAATAGTATAATTAAACACATTTACAATGGAATAGAACACAGACTTTCTAATAATTCGTCAAACAAATCAATATTTAATAAAAAGAAAAATATTTATGAGGTTGCACTAAGAAATTCTGGTCATAAAAACATTTTACAATATAATATCAACCAAACAGACAAATCAAAAACAGCAATAGAAAACGAAACATTATCAAACCACCATTTAATTTAGAAGTAAAGACCAAAATAGGACAAATATTTTTAAAACTGATAGATAGACACTTTCCAAAAGAATCAGAACTAAACAAAATTTTCAACAGAAACGCACTCAAACTAAGCTATAATTGCACTAATAATTTAGATAGTTTCATAAAATAACAAAACTCCAGAAACTTAAATAGCGTCGTAAAAAACAAAACTACTAACAAAGAATGCAACTGCAGGGGAAAAAAAAAAAAAGAAAAAGTCCACTTCAAGGTCTTTGCAACACAAAAGAAATAATTTACAAGGCAGAGGTATGACCGACATGGCCAAAAGAAAATATATTTGGACTTAAACAAAGACACCTTTAAGACCAGGTGGTTTAACCACAGGTCTACATTTAAAATAGAAAAATTAAAAAACAATACAAAATTGATTAGCCACGTGTGGAAATTGAAATCAAAATATGGAAAAGACCCAGACATAACGTGGAGCATTGTAAAAACAGCCAAGCCTTAAAACGGTGGAAAAATATGTAGACTGTGCCAAGAAAAAAATTAGAAATTATGATATTCCCAAATAAAGACGAACTGTTAAATGAAAGAACACAAATTATGACTAAATGCATCCACACTAAGAAATACCTCTTAGGTTCATACAACCATGGACAAAAAACGCTATAATTCGTTTTAATTTAAAAATTGCGCGTTCATAAATTCCATGCCACATCAACGTTCAAATAAAACACCGTTACAAGAGCGTTCTTAAAAAGAAAAACGGTAAACGGTAAAATCAGTTATTAAAAATTGCCTGAAGACAACACTCATGGTAGAAACCTGGGTATATATAACGCAATCTTAAAGAGCAAACATGCAGCAAGAGCTTTCATAACTGGTAGTAAAGAGAATGAACTGAGCCGACGCTGCCTCGCTATTGTCTCACTTTACATAAGCGTTACAGGAAGGATATATATATATATATATATATAATGAAGAGGATTTGTCAATAAAAATTTTTATTTTAGATTTAAAAACCATGAAGCGTTAACTTAAAAATTCGGTGATGGATTTTTTGGCACAAAGAAAACAGACAGAAATGATATATTTAAAAATTTTTTTTTAATCATTTTACACAAAGCAAGGCAATAAAGCCCCTAAGATGAAATGGATTACTGAGTGAAAGAACCCGATAATTTTTTTTTTAGACAGGACAATAAAAGAAGATCAGAAGATGACGTTTTTACATCGTATTTAAAGTTTTTGGAGATCAAAGCTCACTGTAAAGCAAGAAACCTGTTGTGAAGTAAATATCCCACCCTCGGTGACTAAAGGAAATAATCTAAACGCTTAAATAAGGAACACCAAGTCTTCCCCTAAAACAGTTTGAGCCAATCTTCAGCATATTTCTTACAGACGTCACAGAGAGTGCGTAAACAAGACTTCATATTATAACCGTAGAAAAAGAGTTAAAACAGAGACGAACAGGCGTGAAACTCATACAAGTTTTTATTTATTTATTTTATAATGGTTTCACCCAAGCAAGGCAGGAGCGTCAGTGGTGTGCAGGGGGTTACAGTGAAAGAAAGAACATGTTGCAGGGGACGTCGAAGAAATGATAAGAGATTGATTGGAATTAAGTAGATAGAAGATGACAATTGGCTTTGCATTTAAACTTTTGGAGATTGTAGCTATCAGTGAAGCAAGCAAATGGAAGTAAGCCCCACAAACATGAAGTGCGAGAAAAGAAACTGTTAGTGCAGAAGAGGGTTACATTTAACTATTTCGACGGCAAGTTATATCTGAAGTTACGAGGATATTTAAAACTCATACTGAGTTTAACAACTAGGAAAAATACTAGTTGATTCAGTGCACAGGAAAACAGTGACAACGAGAGTTTGAACAACTTTGGCTCAAACCTCTTCTTAATGTGAAGAAAAAAAAGAGAGAAAAGAAAAGAAAAAATATTTTCCTCAGAGTGGAAGAAATATTGGCTTCTGTGGTACAAATTCAGTGCAGCATTTGTTGGATGTGCAAAAGCAACAACAAATGCTGATTGAAATAAGACGTAGGAAAACAGAAAAGTTTCCAAGTTCTTTTACTCTGAGGCGCTCAAAAAATCCCATATCGAAATTTAAATACAATCCAGATGATAGGCTTACATTTTTTGCGGATTTTCGAAGATAAGAACAAATTTTCAGGAAATACAGTGACTGGAAAGACGAGAAGAAAAAAAAAAGAAAATTTTGTGAAGAAATTTAGCACCGGTAGAGCATGAAAAATACTGTTATTTCGTAGTAAGGAAAATCAGGAAATTTAGTTGAGAAGAAAAGACAAGAGACAGAGATTCGGCCGAGAAGAAAAGACAAGCTCTCTCTCTTCCGATAGTGTTCGACTCAGTTGGGACCCCGTCTATGGACAGAGACTTAGCTGAGAAGAAAAGGCAAGCTCTATTTCTTCCAGTAGAGCTCGATTCAGTTGGGACCCCATCTATGGACTGGGACTCGACTGAGTAGAAAAGACAAGCTCTCTGTCTCCCGGCAGAGTTCAACACGGTTGGGACACCATCTATGGACTGGCACTCGGCTGAGTAGAAAAGACAAGCTCTCTGTCTCCCGGCAGAGTTCAACACGGTTGGGACCCCATCTATGGACTGGGACTCGGCTGAGTAGAAAAGACAAGCTCTCTGTCTCCCGGCAGAGTTCAACACGGTTGGGACCCCATCTATGGACAGAGACTCGGATGAGAAAAAAACAAAAACAAACAACATTAAAAAAAAAAAGCTCTCAGTCTTCCGGTAGAGTTGGACTCGGTTGGGACCCCATCTATGGACAAATACTCAGCTGAGAAGAAACGACAAGCTCTCTGTCTTCCGGCAGTTCGACTCTGTTGGGACCACGTTTATGAACAGAGACTCGGCTGAGTAGAAAAGACAAGCTTTGTACCCGAACTCTCGTAAACGGGGGCTGGGCAATTGACCATTGGCCCGAGTGTACACGCTCGAGTCCCCTACGTTAAACCTGACCTTGTGTCACACTTTTTCTCAGTAGAGATGCGAGAAAATACCAGTTCGTTTGAGACAGACTTCAAATTATTTTTTACAGTTGTTAGGACGAGTACCTAAGTAAGTCTTATAACCGTACAAATCGATTCATGACAAAACTAGAAAAAAGTTCTATAAGCGGGAGATGCAAATGAAGACACTATTAGCATAGAACTTATGGTTACATCTTATAATTTTAAATAAAAAATTATATTTCAATTAAAAATTAAAAGTAGTGAATTTTTATATAAATGAATTAAAACAGGAAGTAACTTTCATATCTAACAATCCATAGCAAAGCGTATTTTCGGAATTATATTTTAAACTTTTATTTCAACTTTTTAAAGCAATTGTTAAACCAATCGTTGAATTTACACAGTAGACGCAACAGACTAATCAAATGATGCTTGTGTGTCGGTGTGTTCGTCAGTTATGTGCCTGTGTGTTGGTATCATTATGAAACCGGTTCTGTTGCCGTTCAAATGTCAGTGATTCAGTTAAATCCATACATGATAGACGCTTGGGCGATCATGTCTCGTAGGAAACATGTCTGACTGTGTAGAAGATTTTCCCGCAGTACGGTGCCATTAATTTTTGCGGTACACTGGTTGCCAACCAAGGCTATAGAACCCAGTTTGATCAGCTATTTAACCCATAGCTGGAGGAAGAAGAGACGGATTAATACCTTTCTCCAGGGTATCTGCGCGTAAGTGAATGCAACGAATTCAACTGGATTTCGAACTTAGCTCCCCAGTTTCTCGTTCCGACTCGATATCCAGTACACCACAACAGGGAATTTCGTGTTCGGGTCTGAGCGACGCAGGAATGGTGGTGTAATTCAGGAGTAGGCAACCTTTTGCTAATTATGTGCAGACTTAGAATTTTAAAAATTGTTCAGTATGCCAACAGTATACGTATTTTTATACAAGTCAAGGTCAAAAGGTCAATGTACCTGATCTACAATATATTTTATATCATAATCAATCAGTTCAAGTGCCATACGTGAAACACGCTTGGGCGATCATGTCTCGAAAGAGACATGACTGACTGGATAGAAGATTATCCCGCAGTAGGTTGCCATTGCTTTCTGCGGTAGACTGGTTGCCAGTCAAGGCTATAGAACCTAATCTGTCCTGTTATTTAACCCATAACTGGAAGGAAGAGACGGATTAACACCTTTCCCAAGGGTATTTGCGCGTATATGAATGCAATGAATTCAACTGGAATTCGAACTCGGCTCCCCGATTTCTCGTTTCGAAAAGATATCCACTGCACCACCACAAACATCCTTATATAAACACACATCCTTATATTATATCATAATACATACAATGAATATGGAAAATACATTTATAGAAGTAAATTGTTTTTAAAAAGTTTTTTTTTTAAGTTTTTATCATTAATGGGAGCCTTGTCCTTGCATGGTTTTGGCCAGTTGCTCAATATCGACATCATACTTTGTTACTTTCAGTTTTACACAACTTTCTAAATGTTCAGGTGTTAGGCAACTTCGTTGTGGACTTAACACTGCTTTCATGTGAGAGAAAATTTACTTACAGGAATAAGTTGAACCAAAAGCGAAAGAAGAGCAAAAGCAATTTTCTTCAAATAGATGAAAGACCTCGGGAGAGACTTACTTTGTTCAACAAATCGTGTCATTGGTAAGTACCGTAGGTTGCCGACTCCTGGCCTAATCGATTCTTGGGGAATTTAAAATGGTTTCTTCTCGTCGGTGCCTCTGGCACAGGGATATTTTCAGCTCAGCACCTTGAATAACAAAAATCTTTCCGAACTGCTCTAGAAGGAGCAGCTGAAAAGTTCTCGGCCTAAAACGAGATTACAGATAAATAATGTGCGGTCATTTGGTCAGATTTTAGAGAGTGCTTCAGTACGAGAACTTTTCAGCACCCTTTAAAACAGTCGACACTGGGCGAAATAGCTCATGTACACACATAAATGCATATACACACAAGCGCACACACATATCTATCTATCTATCTATCTATCTATATATTTATGGATAACGCTTTATGATCAAACATTTAGTCTCAAATATCGTTTTAAATGTAAATCTAATCTATACATATAAGACCGACTCCATCGATAAAAGAAAACATTATTTGTCTGAAGATGTTCCTTCTCGGAACTTAGAAGTCACTTAGAAGTTTGTCTTTTTTCTTATTCACTTACACAATATATATACAGGGTGTTTTAAAATTTTCAAAACAAAATGAACAGGCACAAATCAAGGACCACAAATGATAGAGTAAGGAAAATTACATTTATTGCATGGTAAAAGGATAACGTTTTAGGATCTGCAACCACTTAGTCTCAAACATGAACCAAAAAGCATCAAAACGAGCCCTAGACTACATCAGATCAGCGATTCCCAAACTGGGGGAAATTTCCCGCTGGAGGGAAACTTGAAGCTTTCCAGGGGAGGGGAAACTCACCTTGATCATTTGGGGGATGAGTTCAAGCGGTATTTCCCTGGTATCAACACTGAAGACATTTCAGTGAGGCTGACAAGGAACCCATTTATATGTCAGGTGGATGATGTCGCTGGGGACAACATGCAAAATGAGTTCTTGAAGCTCAAACATGGGACATCTTGAAGAATTCTGGGTTAATATGCGTGAAGCATAACCACAATTGAGCAACAACGCATTGAAAATCTGTTTTCCACAACCGACCTTTGTGAGTCAGGATTTTCTACTTTACTCACAATCAAACCCAAAGCACGAAACCGACTGGAGGTGGAATGTGACATACGTTGCGCTTTTGCCAAAACTAACCCTGATATTGATACACTGGTGCACAAGAAGCAGTCTCACTAGTTTAATTCTGAAGTAGAAGAGCAAACAAAAGTCCTTTTATTTGTTACTAACCGCTCTCCATGGCTATGCTTTGTTGTTACTAACTGCTCCCTATTCACTTTACTCTGTAACTATAAGTTTATCAGTATATTTGTACATTTGAAAAATAAATTAGTAAATAGTCTCAGTGTGTTTTAACTATTCTTTCTCTCATACACATGAAGGGGGAAATCTGGATGGTTGAACTGGGTGTTTTCGGAACTGATAGAAAAAGATTGTGAATCACTGCTTTAGATATTCGCATAATCTGAAAAGAGAAAAAAAAATAAAGTCAACAGGGAGTATCTGAGAGGCCACTGCTTTGTTGCAACAAATGTGAACCCCCCACCATATATATATATATATATATATACTAGCAGTATAGCCCGGCGTTGCTCGGGTGTAATGAAAGCTTTAAAACACTCCGTGGTCTTGGAGCTCAGACTTAGCCTAAAGAATATTTGTGTGAAGTTTGGTGAAAATCGGATAAAAATTGTGGATTTGTATAAAGGACATACAGACAGACAAACAGACTTTCACACAAACATTTTGCCTTATATATATATATATTATCGATTTTCTGCACTATTGTAAGAACTGCAACCTTGAAACTTCTGAATATCGTTTCTTATGTCTTTGTCTATGAGTGTATCAAATTTTATTAAAATCGGACTACTCCTTCTATAACCAGATTTTTTCGATTATCGATTTTCGATATTTATCGGGGGTACCTCGACACAAAACCTAGATAAGAACACTCGCAGACGCTTATAGTAGAACTGTAAATTTTCAAGAAAATTGGTTCAGCCATTTCGGAGTCTATAAGTAACGGACACACACACACACACACACACACACACACACACACACACACACACAGAGACAAAGTTCCATTTATAAATAAGTTTAGATTAGTCATCTACATGTAAGCCTGTTTCGCTGTATCACAGCTCATCAATGTGGCTAGACACATCCACTTGCTTCTGGCCGGGATCGAAACTCGAAAATCAGCCTTACATTGTTTAATGTAATTGTAGAAATGGAAGATTGAGAAAATTTTCTTAAAATAGGAAGATGCTCACGCGATTTCCAGTCGCGCGCGGCACGTGAGTGCTTTGAAAGAACGCCTCTTTTCAAAAACACAAAATAAATTACGTTACAGTCAAAACATTAGGAAAAAGAACCACATCAGAAACTTAACACCGTCGAGAATGGCCAGTGAAGTGACTGGTGAATATATTTGTGGGATTTTATGAAGAGAAATTATTTAATGATCCATTTTATCCCTCCTTGTATCGTTGCTATGTTGATAATACATTTTGGTTATTTAATGATGAAGTTGAGGCTGATCAATTTCTCTCCTCCCTTATTAATCTTTGTCCTTCCTTGGTGTTTACTATTGAGAAAGAGGTTAACTCTAAACTTGCTTTATTGGATGTATTGGTGTATCGTAAACTAACATCTTTTTGTTGCTCAGTGCATTGAAAATCTAGTTTCTCGGGTTTATACACAAATCTGCGCAGAACGAAGAGCAGATAGAAACTGACCCCATTTTTGGATGGGAATCTTTATTGTAAAGAAGGTGGTGTGGCACAGCAGGTCTTGGTCTTTAGTTTCGTTTAACGACATATAAACCTCTGTGGGTTATTTAATGCCAGAAGGGTGGGATTTTGAGATGTTTTTTTTTTAATGTTCGGTTATAGTAAGAAGGTTGATTTAGTCAGATTTTGATGAAAAAAAAAAAAATTATTTTTTTATTTTAGAAAACTGAAGATGTCTTCCAGTTTTGTATTCAAAAATGTATTGCTGGTAATAATTTTTTTCCTTCAAATATGTATTGTTGGTAATATGTTTCCTTCAAAAATGTATATCTTTCTATAAAACTATTTTTATGTACATATTTCTATAAAAGTGTATTTTTATACTTTCATAGTATTTTGACCCCATTTTGGGGGCTAGCTATTTGCCCATAGCTTGGACCCTAACAAGTGGTACCACCCCAGGTCAGGGTGGATCTGGAAACAACAGCAATTAAGATGTGGTTCCATGCTCCTCACAACATCCAAATCAGAGGCCTTGCTGCCGGATGTAGTTTATTGTCATACCCAGGAACAGGTTTGACAGAACAAAATTTTCTTCAAATCTCGAAACAATTTGTTAGTTCCAGTCTAAAGAAATGACTGCTAAAAAACATTCCCTCTCCAAATTTATAGACAAATCTTCCAGATGCATGCTGGGTTTCCTTCTTAATCAATAAAAACGGACCTTTTCGGTCTCATTCACCATATTTTTTGTTATTTCATGTCTTGAAGTCAGAATACTACAATCACGTGACTGTATCATTTTTGCATACAATTATTACCTTGTGAGCGTTCTTATTACTGTTGCTTTGTCCAGTTTTGTCTTGCGTATTATATTGTTTTCTTTGTATTATTTTACCCTGTTCTTTTTTTCCATTTTCTTATTGTTTTTTTTTTTTTTAATCATTTCACCCCGAGCAAGGCGGAAACGCCACTGATGTGCAGGGGGTTACATAAATGTAAAAAGATTAATTAGAAAAGAGTGAGGAGTACAAACTAGTTAGATAGGAACAATAGAAAGCAGGTGCGATGACAGATACATAGGTGGAGAGAAAGGGAAGGTTATACGGGGGTGGGGAGAGAGCTAGAGTCCAGTGGTTAGTAGATGAGTATTGACTTTGCATTTAAATTTCTGGAGGTTGTAGCCGTCAGGAAAGCAAGAATACGGGAGCGAGTTCCACAGGTGGAAGTGCGAGAGAAGAAGCTGCAGGAGTAGAATTGTCGTCTGCATTTGGCTAACCTGACTGTGAATGGGTGGGACCCAGTTGCCAGTCTGGTTGCACGAGTAAACACCTGTTGAGGAGGCATCAGTGACTTAAGCTCGTCCGAGCAGAAGCCATACAAATTCCATTTGTTGAGCATGTTGACCAATTACACTTGACCCTGACCAATTACACTTGACCCTGACCAATTACCCGCACCATACACACAAGGAATATCGTAAAACAGGTCAAATTGAAGAAGAATGCAAACGGTGATCGAATTAGTAAAAAGAAAACCAGTCAAAACAGTTTTACGGTAAATGGTTAAAATTACTTCATCTATGTCCTGTGTCCCTTCGGGGCGTGCGCGACCATGTTTCTCCCCAGTTTCCTGTTCATTGTAGTACTTAGTAAGATTTGTCTTTTCGGATTATTTTACTGCGATAACTGACACCGTCCTATGACTAAAACGAACTTGCTAAATTTTCCTCTGAAAATAAAGATTTTAATGCACTCTGCTGATTAACCCAAGCTCTTTTTACGGACTGTCAGTTTTCTATTATTTACCCGAATTTCTTACAAGTATAAACTTCACCAATCAAGACCCAGCTGAAGATACTTGTCATATATTTATTGATTGGTTAAGAGAACATTATTTAGGAAGGGGTTGTTGATTTGTTGTAGAGGTAGAATTAATTAAAGAGAATAGAGTGAATGTTTTCATTGAATAAATATTGTTTCACAAATATTTTTTGCATTTTTTCTGTTTGAATAAATCGGCATATTGGAGATACCAACGATAAAACTCGATGTTCGTCCGACTAGTCTATTTTGTTGCAGTGACTGCTATAAATGAAATGACGAGAAAAGATAATAACAGCAAAAGAAGATTAAATGTATTTTGGTTTAAATTTGATATATATTCTTCTATTTCTTAATTGCGATCCCAATATTTCGGCAGCTATACTCTCCTGTCTGTCTCAGGGGAATAAGATTTAATTTTCATAGAGTCCCATGCAATATAACATCCGTCTTCATATAGCTAAACTTATTTTTTTATAATCATATCGCCTCAAACAAGGCATTTTATTGCCACTGTTTTGCAGGGATTTACATAGGAGGAAAGTTATGAGAAAGAGTGACAGATTATAGAGGGTATCAGGAAGTGGGTAAGAGAGGAATGAGAATACTGATGAGAGTGGAGTGGACCGAGAAAGGAGCCTGAGAGAGTGGATGAAGGTTAGTAAGATAGGAGATGACTATTGACTTTACATTTAAATTCTTGGATATTATAGCAAGTAAATGGAAGAGAATTAAACAGGCGAGAAGTACGAGAAAAGAAGCTGATGGAGTAGAATTTGCGTTTACAATTTATTGGTTTCATAGTAAAAGGGTGGGACCTACTTGCTAATCTTGTGGCTCGAGTGAATTCATATGTAGGGGGCACCAGTGAGCTAAGTTCATCGGAGCAGAATTATTTCTTTTTTTTATTTCTCCTGATGTTTTTTCTGTGTATTTCTGCTATTTCTACTATGCATTTCATTGTTTCTTTAAGTGAGAGAAACATATCATGTATTTCTATAGTTTTTTGTTTTTAGCTTTTTATGTGAAAGAAACATTAAATGCTTCTTTAGGTGGAAGAAACATACAATGCTCTTCAATGGTTCTTTAAGTGGAGGAAAGATTCAATGTATTTCATTGGTAATTTAACTACAGGAAACAATCCATGTATTTCATTATTTCTTAAGGTGGAAGAAACATCCAATTTATTTCATTGGTTCCTTAAGCAGAAGGAAAATTCCATGTATTTCATGTATTATTATTTATTAATATTTCGAGATCAAAATCTCATCTTCATGTATTTCATTGTTTCTTTAGGTGGAAAAAATACTGAATGTATTTCATTGGTTCCTTAAGTGGAAAACATTCAATGTATTGTATTTGTTCTAAAGACGAAAGAAACATGTGGAAGTAACTTTCAGTTTATTTAATTGAAACTTAAAGTGGAAGAAACATTCAATGTACGAAGGTCATTCAATAAATAAGGCGAATTTTTCGGTATAAGGACTTCTAATACAGATAGAAGCTTACTTTTTTTTTTACAATTTTTTCCTTTACTTCTATTTTTAAAGAGATTTAATTATTTTTGCAGATTGAAAAAAGAGATTTAATTCTTTTTGCAGATTGAAAAAAAAAACTTTGAAAGTTTTGGAGATTAACAAAAATGGCCGACCAGGAAGCATGCTCCAGGATTGAACAGAGGTCAGTTATCAAGTCTTTGGTTGCTGAAGGCTGCAAACCAGTTGAAATTCATCGGAGAATGTCAACTCTGTATGGTGCCACATGTTTCAGCCAAAAATGTCTACAAGTGGGCTAAATTGTTTGAAGAAGGACAGAGCAGGATGAAGATAGATCTGGGAGGCCTACAGAAGTGAGGTCTCCTGAGGTGATCGAATCAGTCAATGACCTCTTTCAGTCAGACAAAAGGGTGACAGTGGATGACTTTGCAAAAACTTTGAGCCTATCTGTTGGGACAGCACACAAAATTGTCCATGATGACCTTGCCTACTCGAAGGCCTCACACAGCAGTCCAAACAGTGCAGACCATCAACGAGCTGGGCTGCGAACTGCCCCCTCATCCCCCTTACAGCGCAAACCTTGCCTCTTCAGACTTTTGCCTGTTTGGTCCATTGAAAGCGTTCACGAGAGGCACGAAGTTTGAAAGTGGCGATGATGTCAAAAGTGCTGTGAGTGATTGGCTGAGACATCAGTCCAAATATTTTTACGCTGAGAGAATACGGAAGCTTGTGAACAGATGGGAAAAGTGTGTGACACTGCTGGGGGACTACATTGAAAAATAAAAAAGTAAGCTTCTATCTGTATTAGAAGTCCTTATACCGAAAAATTCACTTTATTTATTGAATGACCCTCGTATTTCATTAGTTTTTTTTTAAGTGGAAGTAACTTTCAATCTATTTCATTGAAACTTAAAGTGGAAGAAACATTCAATGTATTTCATTATTTTTTTTTTAAGTGGAAGTAACTTTCAATCTATTGCATTGAAACTTAAAGTGGAAGAAACATTCAATGTATTTCATTAGTTTTTTTTTTAAGTGGAAGTAACTTTCAATCTATTTCATTGAAACTTAAAGTGGAAGAAACATTCAATGTATTTCATTAGTTTTTTTTTAAAGTGGAAGTAACTTTCAATCTATTTCATTGAAACTTAAAGTGGAAGAAACATTCAATGTATTTCATTAGTTTTTTTTAAAGTGGAAATAACTTTCAATCTATTTCATTGAAACTTAAAGTGGAAGAAACATTCAATGTATTTCATTAGTTTTTTTTTTAAGTGGAAATAACTTTCAATCTATTTCATTGAAACTTAAAGTGGAAGAAATATTCAATGTATTTCATTAGTTTTTTTTTTAAGTGGAAGTAACTTTCAATCTATTTCATTGAAACTTAAAGTGGAAGAAACATTCAATGTATTTCATTAGTTTTTTTTTTAAGTGGAAGTAACTTTCAATCTATTTCATTGAAACTTAAAGTGGAAGAAACATTCAATGTATTTCATTAGTTTTTTTTTTTAAGTGGAAGTAACTTTCAATCTATTTCATTGAAACTTAAAGTGGAAGAAACATTCAATGTATTTCATTAGTTTTTTTTTTAAGTGGAAGTAACTTTCAATCTATTTCATTGAAACTTAAAGTGGAAGAAACATTCAATGTATTTCATTAGTTTTTTTTTTAAGTGGAAGTAACTTTCAATCTATTTCATTGAAACTTAAAGTGGAAGAAACATTCAATGTATTTCATTAGTTGTTTAAGTGGAAAAAACATTTGTGCATTTCGTTAGCTCTTTCAGAAGAAAAATTAAATGTATTTCATAGTTTCTTTATGTGGAAGAAACATTTAATGTAAATCATATGATTTTAAAGTGGAGAAACATTCAATTTATTTAATTGGTTCCTTAAGTAGAAGAAGCATTTAATGTATTCGATTGGCTCGTTAAGTGTAAGAAACATTCCATGTACTTTGTTGATTTTTCAAGTAGAAGTAATATACAATTTATTTCATTGTTTCTGAAAGGAGGAGATACATTCCATATATTTCTCTGGTACTTTGAGTGAAAGAAACATTCCACGTATTTCATTCGTTCTTTAAGTGAAAGAATAATTCGGTGTATTTCATTGGCTATTTAAGTAGAAAAATTGAAATGTATTTAATTGGTTCTTTGTGTGGAAAAAAATTCAAGATATTTCATTAATTTTTAAATAGAAGAAACATTCAATGTATTTCAGTGGTCTTTAGGTAAAAGTAACATTCAATACATTTCATACATACAGGAAAACTAATCCAAATTCTACTGTAGAGTAACCCCATCACCCTTTTAGACATCATTTGGGTGGTGTTTGTACTATATATCAGGAACTTCAATACCATAGTTCAAATAGGTATGCTAATGGATATATTGATGACTCTTATGATGACTACTGATGACTCCATAAGGCCCGCGCAGGTAGTGCCCCGGGCTTGAATGGGATATCGTATAAGTTATATAAAAACTGCCCACGTGTCCTCAGGAAACTCACTGTCCTCCTTCAGCAGGCTTGGAAGAAGAGTATTGTACCACAGGAATGGTGTCTGGCTGATGGTATTTGGATACCAAGGGAAATGCAGTCAAGAGGTATCACAAATTTTTGCCCAATATTCCTCCTAAATGTAGAAGGGAAAATATTTTTTGGAGTTCTTGCTCGTCGTATGACAACCTTTCTGATGAGCACTCATTATATAAATACATCTGTCCAGAAGGCTTGGATAACTGGCTTCCCTGGATGTCTGGAACATTCACAGATGATATGGAACTCGATACTCTCAGCTAAAAGAGACAAAACAGAACTACATGTGATCTGGCTTGATCTTGCCAATGCATACGGTTCAGTTCCGCACCACTTAATCCAAATGGCTCTCGAATTTTTCAACTTCCCTAGCAAGGTTGGGGAAATCATAATGAAACGCGTAATAACATCAACAGCCGAAAGTAAACGCATTTTGTTTTTGTTTTTTTTGGGGTTTTTTTTTTTCAAATCACAAACTGCACACTAAAAATGAAGATTAACGTCGAATGTAGTCTCTGCTCTTATTTGATCTGGCGTATATATATAATTCTCTTAATACCCTGTCCGGTGGCAAAAGCTGCTTGGTAGCGCCAGGAGTGGCAGTACCGCCTTGAGCTACCGAAACTGTGTTATCACTCTGGTTGGCGGCTGATGAGGACAGGGTATCGCACGTGCTTTCACACGGTGTATGACAAAAAAAGATTATCCTAGCCTGCCATGTTTAATAGTGTAATCTTTCTCAGCAGGAACTAGTCACCTCTGATGCTATATGGTCAACAGTTTTTTTCTCAGCAGGGACAGGTCATCCCTGATTCTATGTGATCAACAGTTTTTTCAAATGTATGGCATAAGCGACAGGTGGGATTTGATGATTTTTGTCTTGTGGGTATTAGTTGAAAGATATTGCTCTTTTGCTGCCATAATAAGTAATTCTGTACCTTTTTAAAAAGCACTGCTTCTAAGCCATTGAGGTTTTTGGTGAGCATCGAGTGTCTGGTTCATCCAGACGCTTTTGGTACTTTCTGTAGTTCAGGAGTCTTCATATGATTAACTTTTGCCAGTAGCTTAATTTTCTTTGCTATAGCGATGGGAGGTCCAGGGAATTTGCTGTTCTGAGGATTTGTTATATTGAAGGAGTTTCGTATTTTATTATTATTATTATTATGTCATTTTTCATCATATTTCTATTTCTGCTTTGGTCTCACTACCAACCAAGTCTGCGGGGAGACCTAAGGCAGGTCGTGGCGTGTTGTTATGGCTCCATTTCATGTTTTTCTATCTTCCCTATCATCCCTAGCATTACATAGATAAAGTTTTCCTTAGTGTGTGGGCTGTACTTAATAAGACAATTTTTTGTATATCTCTTAAGCTGGGGTTTCCAGGGATTCTTTCAATGTGTTGTTTTGTTCCATTTTTTATCATTCCAAGTGCACCTACTATCACTGGCACAACTCTTGTTTTCAATTTCCACATTTTTTCTATTTCAATTTCCAGGTCTTTATATTTTGACAGTTTTTCAAATTCCTTGATTGCTATGTTACAATCCGCTGGACAAGCCATATCAATTAATAGACAAGTTTTCTCCTTCTGGTTTTTAACAATAATGTCTGGCCTGTTTGCTTCAATTTTTCTGTCTGTGTAGATGGTGTAATCCCATAGAATGGTTACATCTTCTATTTCTGTAACCGGTGCTGGGTGATGTTCATACCAGTGTTTGCCTACAGCTTTTCCATAATGTTTGCATATTGCCCAATGTAAATATTGCCCAACTCTATCGTGGCGATTTTTATATTCATTTGGGGCAAGCACAGAACAGCCTGAGATTAGGTGGTCTATTGTTTCTTGGTGTTTATCACAAAACCTGCATTTTGGATCCATATTATTATGCATAATATTTGCCTGAAAGTTTCTCGTGAAAAGACTTTGGTCTTGTGCTGCAAGAATAAAGCCTTCAGTTTCAGACTTTAATCCAGATGCACGTAACCATCGATGAGTATTAACTTTGTCAACATTGGATTTATTGGCACGTACTGGATATTGGCCATGCAGAGGTTTGTCTTGCCAGCGCTGTTTCATCTGTTCAAGAGCTTTATCTTTGGCTTTCATTTTCATATTCTTTGCCGCAATAGCCGGCTCTTGGCTTCCGTTCTGCTTTTCTACAGAATCTACTAACTGTAAATCTTGTTTGAATTTACTGCCTTCTTTTATTATTGAATATTTTTTCTTTCTTTCTTCATGTTGCCTTACTAATTGTATCATCCAATCCTTTGTTGTTTCTATGTATGTTAGTAAGCCAATAGTTGTTGTCTTGTATGACAATTCCAGCTGAATAAGACCTCTTCCACCTTCTTTACGGGGTATGTATAGACGGTCTACATCAGCCTTTGGATGATGCATCTTATGCTTAGAAAGAAGCTTTCTTGTTTTAGCATCCATTCGCCTGATGTCGTTTAGAGTCCAGTTTAAGATGTTAAAGCTATATTGGACAACTGGGATTGCAAGGCTATTAATGGCCATAACTCTGTTCTGTGAATTTAATTCAGTTTTTAATATCATTCGTAGCCTTCTATAGTACTCTTTACGCACTATTTCTTTCATTTTTTTATGGTGAATGTTTTCACTCTCATTTACACCTAGGTATTTATAAGCTTCTTCTGGTTTCAATTCTTTTATTGTTACAGCAGGGTCTAGGCTAATTGAGGATGTTTCTTGTATTGATCCACGTAAAACTGTAGCTTTAGAACATTTATTCAAATTAAATTTCATTCCAATGTCTTCGCTGAAGCATTTTACAGTTTGCCGAAGATCTTCCAGCTCATTATCATTCTTAGCATATAACTTCAAGTCATCCATGTAAAATAGATGGCTTATTTTCTTTTGTCCTATTTTATAGCCACATTCTGTCTTATTAAGTTGACTGGTTAGTGCTATTAATGATATGAAGAATAGTAAGGGAGATAAAGAATCACCTTGAAATATACCTCTTTTGATGTTTATTTCATCAGACTTATAGGTTCCATTTATATGATTGAGGTAAAGGGTTGTTTTCCATATAGACATGCACTGTTTGATGAAATTGATGATGATGGGCGATATCTTGTATATATTTAAAGTCTTTAAATTCCAGTCATGTGTCACACTATCGAATGCCTTTCGATAGTCTATCCAGGCTGTACTAAGATTTTTCTTTGTACTGTAGCAGTTTTCCAGGATCATTTTGTTAATCAGCAATTGGTCTTTACAACCATAACAGCCACGTTTGCACCCTTTTTGTTCAAGCGGTATCATGTCATTTCTTTCTAAGAATAAATATGTCTGTTTTGTTAAAATAGATGTTAATAGTTTATATGTTGTCGGAAGACATGTAATTGGTCTGTAGTTTTTCGGGTTGTTTGTGTCACCATTCTTGGGTAGAAGAAATGTAATTCCTTTGGTCATCCATGCAGGAATTTTAGTGGGATCGTCAACCATTTCTTCTTCTTCTTCTTCTTCTTATTATTATTATTATTATTGAGCAAGAGAGCAACACACCAACAAAATGACACTGGAATTCAAATATACGAAAGTCTAGTATACAGACCGGGATATACCCTTATCAGACACGCAATCTGATAAGGGTATACCAACCACGTGCATTACACTCAAGTCTAGTTCCTTAATCTGCTCAGACTCACACTAATTGCGGTTGTTGCAAAGAATCTAGATGTGACTCCCATGCCAATTTCACTACCTCATCCCTCAAGATGGATACAAAAACAACCTCCTCGACACACACCTATGAGGCTCTGGCACTGCTCCCAACCATGAACAGACGCGCACGATGCATCAACTCCTAGAAGACAAGTGTAATAGAGCAGATTGCTTTTTTGCAATTTTTTACATTTTTTTCTCAAAATCAACCTGGCACTCTGTGAAATGCTGGAGTTTGATATGATAAGTACTGATATTAAAAATCATATTCATAGTTTTTACCAAGTTTTGGGCATTTAATTTTATAATCTTCCGAAAATATACGAAAATACCTAATTTCTCTCTTAAAAACTGACTTCAAAATTTTACTTTTTCAAAAATAAATCTAAATAAATTATTATGTATTAGATAATTTATTATGTATTAGATAAATTTTATGTCTTAGATAAATTATTATATATTAGATAAATTGATTGGGAAATATATTGCTTCTTGCCCATATACAATTTATGTAGTTTCAGTAGTTAATTTAACTGCTTTTTCCAAACCTTGCGAATGTGCAGGTAAATTCGATAACTCTAATGTCGTTCAATTCATTAGAGCCTCTTGCAGTTCATTATTGGGAAAATCTTCTACAAGTGCAGGTTCATAAATTATATTTTGTGAGATGTTAATCAAATTTGAACAGTATGTCGCTTTAGATTTAAATATATATTTTAAAATTTTCCAGCACCCTTTTCGATATTTTTGGGGTCTCATCTGGCAGAGGTGCGAAAATGCCAAATCATACTATCGGTCAACGCGTTCAACAAATACTTATATAAACCATAAATTAAAGCAGACAGATATCATCAGATCATAAAACGGCGTCAACTATCAATCACACGCATATATATATATACCATAAACACACACACATACATGCTCAAACACACTTACATGTACACACACGCACACACACACACTCACTACAATTAACGAGAGCAGTAGCAGCGAAGGATGACCATTCGTTGAAAGGCACAGTCCACTAGCGGACGAACGTGAAAACAAGCTTTCCTACCATTCTGAACATGAGATTTTGATCTCGAAATATTAATGAATAATAAATAGGTAATACCCAACACCTTCTTTACCTTTTTTTATTTAACTAAACGCATTGTGATAGACTTCAAGACCTACATTTTAAAAATCTCTTTTTTAGTGGCTCGTAGCGAAAAAAATTATTGAAGAATTTGCCCATGCTTGGTTATATTTTTGTGATGTAATTTGAATGAAATTTTCAAATTAGTCTTGTAAATTAACATAACTAATTAAGTATGAATAAATGTTTACTTAATTTTTTTTAATAGCATCTTTTCTCGCCTAGAATTTATCTACTTCTACAGTCAATTTTTTGAATACAACATTCTGTATTTTAGTCGACTGTTGCTTTATTCTCTGCTTCATGTTGAAGATATACACTTATGGAGTTATTATCCCTTTTAATTTCAAACCAACTGACAGTATATATTTGTAAAAACCAACTGACAGTATATATTTCAATTACAAATTTTATAAGGCTGTAAGACTTTCACTGATCATCGAAATTAAATTCTAACGCTCCAGTTTTGAATCTAAACTTAATCTTCAAGCTCGATTCTTCAAAAAAATGGTAACGATTTGGTAAAATGTCTTGTTAAAGCTAACTTTCAAATTGATTGTAATAGCATGGTTTTAAAATCGTCTAATTGGTTACAGCTAGGAAAACTATTATTGTTTTATGTTTTTGCTTGCCTTCACAAAGTACCGAGGGGCTTTCCTTGATAATAAACTGACAGCAGGTTTCGTCAAATCAAACTTCCAGCACCTTTCTCGGTATCGTTAGGGTTTCATCAACAACACGATCTGTAAAATGTTAATCATACCTAGGATTTCTAAGTCATCCAATCTCAATTTTTGCACATTTCCAAGTATTATGGACACAATTCTAACCCTCATATTCCACACTTGCTTTAATTTATGGTTTATATAATTACTCGTTGACCGATAGCATGATTTGGCATTTTCGCACCTCTGCCAGATTAGACCCCAAAGATACCGAGAAGGATGCTGAAAGACTTTATAAAAATATATATTTATTAAGTCTAAAGCGACACACTGGTCAAATTTGATTAACATCTCACAAAATATAATTTGTGAACCTGCGCTTGCAGCTCCCATGAAATTATTCACAAGTATTTAGTTTCAAAAGCTTTAACTATCTTTCAACTCCTTTTCTCATTGTCATAGCCACATCCATGATCTCGCAGGCTGTTCTTTTTTTTTTTTTATATTTAATAACGATTATAAGCCCCACTCATTTTACTTGAAGTGGTGGGTAGTAAGTCTGGAAGTCGAAATTACAGAATATTTTATAATTTTCATTTTCCAACAGAGTTTCTGTTTTGTGCTAATAACATTTGTTCCAATGGCCGAACGAAATTGTTTGCATTTCAGCTTGCAGATCTTTGCTCTATACACATAAAATGATTGTGACAAAGCGTTTAAAATAGATCTAAACATGTACGAGAACTAACGTAGTAGACCTGATATCAGAATTGCACAAGAGGAATGTAGTAATTCTGGATGAAATAGTAGGAATACAGTAGATGTGATAGTAGAAATATAGTAGACCTAATATAAATGAAATTGTCGGAATGTAGTAATTCTAATATATAAATGACATATCTAAACTTATTTATAAATGGAACTTTGTGTGTGTGTGTGTGTGTGTGTGTGTGTGTCCGTTACTTATAGACTCCGAAATGGCTGAACCGATTTTCTTGAAAATTTACTGTTCTACTATAAGCGTCTGCGAGTGTTCTTAGCTAGGTTTTGTATCGAGGTACCCCCGATAAATATCGAAAATCGATAATCGAAAAAATCTGGTTATAGAAGGAGTAGTCCGATTTTAATCAAATTTGATACACTCATAGAAAAAGACATAAGAAACGATATTCAGAAGTTTCAAGGTTGCAGTTCTTACAATAGTGCAGAAAATCGATAATATATATATATATATATATATATATATATATATATATATATATATAAATCGATACCAGTGAAACAAAATTTGACTTACATCCATTCATTTTTCTTTCAGTCTACGGTTTCGCTTTAACTGGAAATAATTATTGCTTTTTAGTCTTTCGTGCCAACGTCCAAAGAGTCTGAGCTCCAGGACCATGGATTAGTTTTAAAGCTTTCTTTACATCCGAGCAACGCCGGGCTTTACTGCTAGTATGAAATAGAGTAGAGCTGACATATGACTGACATAGTAGGAATGTAGTAGTTCCGACATATATGTGACATAGTAGAAATATAGAAGACCTGATAATGCATACACATTTCGTCTCTCTGGCGTTGAACGTATATTGTTTTGAAGTTATCAAAGAATATGAAAATTAAATTAATTATGAGGTTGGAATTTTTTCACTTTTGGAGTAAGTGTTTTAGTGATTTACCCATATGACACATTAACTCTTTCGAACTATATATAAGCAGAACTTCTGCTTTGTAGAAAGCAGAGAGTGAGTCCGGAATCTATTCCAGTAGATAACTCTGACAGCCGGACTAACAGTCACGCTAATAACCTCTCATTGGTATGTGCTTGCACTAGTGTATTTGTTAAATATATTTGTTTAACTCTGTTCCTTGTGACTTTTATTTCTGGTCCCAACAAGGCCCCAACACATATGAATGAAAGAGTAGAAATATAGTAGACCTGACATATGACTGACATAGTTGGAATATAGTTATTCTAACATATGAATGACATATATGAAATATAGTAGACCTGACATATGATTGACATAGTAGGAATATAGTAATTCTAACATATGAATGACATATATGAAATATAGTAGACCTGGCATATGATTGACATAGTAGGAATATAGTAATTCTAACATATGAATGACATATATGAAATATAGTAGACCTGGCATATGATTGACATAGTAGGAATATAGTAATTCTAACATATGAATGACATATATGAAATATAGTAGACCTGACATATGACTGACATAGTAGGAATATAGTTATTCTAACATATGAATGACATATATGAAATATAGTAGACCTGACATATGAATGACATAGTAGGAATGTAGCAGTTCCGTCATATAAGCGACATAGTAGAAATATAGTAGACCTGATTTATTAATGCATACACATTTCTTTTCTCTCTAGCGTTGAATGTATGTTGTTTTGAAGCTATTAAAGAATATCAAAATTATGTGACCGTATTTGCTTTACTTATCTATTGAACTGACGTTACTTATGTTCACTTTCAATCTGCACAAAAATCACAGGCGCATTCCTGTTTCATCAGCGTAAACACAACGCGAGATCCCTACGATAATCACTGGGCGCAAAGAAAACCCATCGGTCTGACTATAAAGACGTTGATCGATGGAGATCAATGAAGAACAATAATTCTCATCGACCCATCCTAAAATACACGGATTAAAAAACACCCAAACGGCATCGACAAGCATTAAACGTCTTCACCGGGGAAGAGGTAAAAAATGGGCCAGCATCGGGGGACAAAGAGAAAAGAGATGTTTCAGTCTGGCACAAAATTGCATCATATAACGAGAAAAGACGAAATGCTAGTTTGTGACTGACACACACACACACACACACACACACACACACACACAGAAGCATATTCATATAGATAATGGCAACATAAAAATTAATGAATAAAGACAAAAAAGAAAACAATTTTGCCGACGCGTTTTGTCTTCGAGACGGATGATAATGTACGTCAGAGGACGACAAGCGTCGGCTAAGATAAGTTTTCCTTTCGTATTCATATTGTCCCTTTACAGGGATACACTATTTGAATTTTAGACATTATTTACATTGTTCGAACTGTTTACATGACCCAGTGTATAAATGTGTTGGTTAAATTCAGTGACTTAACCCAAAGAGGTGTGAGTTCAATAACTGGCTACAGCAGTAGTGAACAGAAACTTAACGATTTGAATTAAATGGAGATAACTGAGACATTCAAAAGTGACATTACTTATGGAACGAGAACAATCTACCTGAGTGAGTGAAATAAAGGGTTCATTTCGAAATTTCAATCATCCGAGAAAGGTTGGAGCATACAACGGCCGAAACGTCTTGAATATAACAATAAAGGTGAGGACAACAGTCCGAACAATACAAATAATGTAAATAATTGGAATGCCACATATCAGAAATATAGACAAATCCCAAAGAAAGCCGGAGCGTACAACGACCAAAACGTCGTGATTAGGGTAAGTAAGATGAGGAAAACAATGCGATCAATATATATACATATATAGTCATCTGCAGACAAATCTGTTTCACTGTATCACAGCTCATCAGTACGATTAGACAGCCGATCGCTTTTTACCTAGGATTGAAACCCGACTGAATTGGCGTCGGTCGGCGATTCTACCGCTGAGCTACAGGCGCTCGGTAGAAGGAGGCAGACTTTTTAGCGTGTATATTATTATTATACACGCTCAATAGCTGTGAGTGTTCTAATTCATTTCTGAATTAACGATGCGTAGATGCCAATGTAGCTACTGTTTTTAAAAGTCTACCATTCTTCCAGAATGCTCAATCAGGGTGTGAGAGCGTAATATATATATACAGGTTGCAATTGATAAATTGTCTTCTACATTGCTCAAAAATGAAAATAATACTGACATCTCATTTTAACAGATTTATCAAAATTACAAAATAAAAAAAAATAAGATAAGAAAAAAATAAGTGAAATAGTAAATATGTAAACCTCGATAGGAAAATAAGTAAACAAAGGAATCAGACTTTGAGCCATCCTCTGTCCATCTCATTTGAAACTGTCAAACACCCCCATATATATATATATATATATATATATATATATATATATATATATTAACCAGTTATTGGTCAAAGTCAAATTATACCAGTTGTATCAAAAAGTTTTAGATATCTAAAATAAAAAATTAACATGTACATCTTTTAAATATTCTAATTAAAAAGATTACGCTACCTTGGATTCAACCTTTCGGTTTCGTCGGGCGTTATATAGAAGGTGATAAAAAAAAAAAAATAAATAAATAAACAAACAGAACCTACAATTTAAAAAATATGTTAATCACTGGGACGACGTAGAGAGTTAGATCAAGATGAACAGTGGTTCCAGCAAGGTAGAGCTATCCCCACACATCAAATAACTACCTAGCCTGGCCGGGAGAGAGATTTCAGAAGATTACCAGAAAGTGTGACATTGAGTGGGCACCGCACTCACCGGACTTGAACCCCCTCAACAGATTTTTATTTGTGGGGATATCTCAAGGATAATGTGCACCAGAGCAACCCTCAAACGATTGGTGAACTGAAGGCATCAGCAATCACAGCAAAATCAGGTAAATCCCCAAAGAGGAATGCGTCTGAGTAATTGACAATTTGGCGCTACGTTTGCATGTCTACCTACAAAGCCGTGAAGCCTATTTCGAGCCTATTTTTGAAAGATCGTGACTCTTAGGCAAAGCGACCAATTTAATCAAAACATTGTTGAATGATTATTGACGTGAAAATCCATCAACCTTCTTGAAAATAACTGAACATTTGTAGGATCTATTACAATATTTATGTATCAGCGTAGATAGATATTCACTTGCTTCCTACCGGGATCGAAACTCTACCGATCTGGTGTCAGTTGGACACTCTACTCCCTAAACCATAGACACATGAAATTCGATAAAGCAAATTTTAGCTTGTTATATATATGCAGTGTATACACACGCCAGTCACCAGGAGAACTCAATTCATTACTGAAGAGTAACTCGTAAATCGCAGAAATAAACACACACACACACACACACACACACACACATATATAACATAATGATAATCCACGTACAGTGTCTTAATATGTATGGGAAAAATCCACGTATATATATATATAAAAATCCACGTGTATATATATATATATATATATATATATATATATATATATATATATATATAACGATAATCCATGTATACTGTCTTAATATGTATGGGAAAAACTACTAAAACGTTCTAAGTTAAAAATGTAGTTTTTGACAGTATTTATTCATTTCTATTAATAGAAATAAATAAATACTGTCAAAAATACATTTTTAACTTACAATTTTTTAGTAGTTTTTCCAATATATATATATATATATATATATATATATATATATATATAATTGTATATTTGAACAGCAATCCCTCATTTATACAAGTTTCATTAAAAACAAATGATAAGGTAATGCGATTATAAATTAAATTTTTTTTTCTGTTTCGTATCAGCGATTACTTTTCTAAACATAAAAGTGTGCAAAAAACAATCAGTACTTAAAAATCTTTTGGGGTATATATAATCTAGCTGATTTCATTTAGCTTCTTTTTTTTCTTTGTATCTCTGTATGGAAGTGAATGTTGGACGCGATCTCATCGAAGATGAAGGAGAGTCTTGAGGCAGCAGAAATGTGGTTCTACAGAAGGATGCTGAGGATACCATGGACGGAGCACGTGTGCAACGATGAGGTGTTGGAAAAGATGCAAACGAGAAGAAAACTGATACTAAATATCAGGAAGAGAGAAATGAAGTTCCTGGGACACGTAATGAGAAAGGAGAGCGTGAAGAACTTGATACTCACAGGTCGGATAAATGGAAGGAGAGACAAGAGAAAGCAGCGCGAAACGTACTTATTAGGTCTGAGCAAATGGTTGACGGAGTGGGGTTTAGAAGAGATACTAAGAAAAAAATTATTGAGAGCGACAAGAGACAGGGCCAAGTGGATGTCCATGATCGCCTACGTCCTGAAGTGACACGGCACATGAAGAAGAAGATCCCTTTCGTTATTAGATACTCAACATTGTGAATAATAACATTTTATATACAATATCCCACATTTAATGTTGAATGGTGATTTTCTAGGCATAAATTTAATATATTGGAGAAAACTAATCTTCCTATTCCTACTTCTTCTAAGTTGGCCTTGTACCGTACACAGAACCCAATCTGTCCTGTTATTTAACCCATAACTGGAGGGAAGGGTATTTGCGCCTAAAGGAAAGCATGAAATTAATCTGGAATTTGAACTCGGCTCCCCGATTTATCGTTCCACAACGCACATTCGAAAATGGACTACTGCTGTACTGTTATATATGAACACGCGGCCTTGAGGGTGATTAATTGCTTACCACCTTAAAATGAATTTCCCATAGAAGAAACGTTGCCAGCTGTTTGCTACTTCATTACTATTTTCAAGGAATGTGATCAAATGAACTACATTCCTTAGTTCCATAAGCTCTGAGCGTCACGGATAAGACCCACCAAGCCACGTCAGTCAGTTAAGAGCCATACATGATACACGCTTTGGGCGATCATGTCTCGAAAGAGACATAACTGACTGGGCAGAAGATTATCCCGCAGTAGGTTGCCATTGCTTTCTGAGGTAGACTGGTTGCCAGCCAAGTCTATAGAATCCAATCTATCCGATTATTTAACCCATACCTGGAGGGAAGAGACGGATTAATACCTTTCCCAAGGGTATTTACGCGTAAGTGAATGCAAGGAATTCAACTGGAATTCGAACTCAGCACTCCGATTTTTTCGTTCCGAGTTGATATCCACTGCACCATAACGCACATTGTAGTAAACCACTGTCATTCTCTTAGTATTGGTGCAATGTAAATTCCACTCGAGTAGCTTCTTCCAACGAATCGCGGATTTGAGAAATACTCTCCCAAATGAATACTCCCTGTATTATATTCCCCGTATTATTACAATCTTAACCAGTTCAAATCTTGGGTTAACCGTTATCTTCCCTACATATCCACATGAACTGCGCCACTTACTCCGTAATCCTCTACCTTGAGTGGCTCTTAGGTCTTGTGCAGAGTGACATTATTGTCCCAAAATATTATAAAGGTTATACAATTTAAAGATCAAGAGCCACTCAAGGTAGGGTTATTGAATGAGGTTTGTGATATAAAGAATGTTAGAAAGAAGAAAAGTAAAGATAAGGATGATATAAAAAAATTCCATTTGGGATAATTTTCACATTCTAATGAACGTTAAGCAATTTGTCAATCCATATATTTAAAGCAAGAAAAAAATATACAGTAATTTTTAGCATCACAGTTTTACGGTTATTTTCTGTTACCACAACTCACGCCCCTGAAGATGATCTCGGAAGGGGATTGAAAGTACTTGGGAATATCGAGAAATGAATAATAAAATCATCCGCCAACGTTACAGCTTCTTTCAATTATAATACGCGAAAGATTATCCATGAGTATGAACGGATTTTATTAAAATAAATATCAAGAACACACAATGTTTGAAATTTATTTAATCTGAAACACACACACACACACACACACACACACACATATATATATATATATATATATATTTTCTTCACAACACAATGACATATATATATAGTTATGAATTAATTGTACACTGTGACACGGAAATTTCTATGTTTCGATACAGATTCTTATCATCAGGCAATGTTTGATGTTGGTTGTGCAGTTGATTTGTATTTAAATAACAAAAACGTTTGGTTTGCTGTGTATGTATATGGGAAGATATAAAATTTACACGTGTTTTTCTTTTAGCTAATCAGAGCGAAGATTCATTTCTGGATTTGACCCCAAAGAATACATACTAACCAATCTTTTCTTTTTTTCCCCTCTCCCTCATCCTACTCTTTTCTCTTCTTCCTTTCCCTCCTTAACGGTCAAGATGTCAACCTGCCTTTAACCTAATCTTATCATTTTCCTTTTTTTACCTCTCTTCTTCGTTTATTTTTTCTGTCTTTGATGTGATATGCCCATTTAGTACCAAGTCTGTTCTTTTTACTTGCTTATCATTTTTGTTTATCTATCTATTTGTTGTAAAGCATTTTTTTTTTATAAAAAGAAAACATTTTTAATTTAAAAAAAAAAAATTAATTTAGATAATTTTATATTTCAATTTACTCACCTGGAATTATATATATATATATATATATATATATATATTATTATTATTATTATTATTATATTATATATATATATATATATATATATATATAATAATAATATATATATTATATATATAATATATATATATTATATATATAATATATAATAATAATATATATATATATATATAATATATAATACAATATATATATATATGATATATAATATATAATACAATATATATATATATATTATATATATATATATATATATATATATATATATATATAACACGCGGCAACAGGGTTAATAACTAGTAGTAAAGAGAATGAACTGAGCCGACGCTGTCTTGCCATTTCTCTCTCTCCATGAGTGTGACAGAAGGGAAAGAAAACTTTCTGCAAAGTATTTGTGCGTTAGTGAATGCAACGGATTCAACTCGAATTCCGGTTGAATTCGTTGTATTCACTTATGTATGCATACCCTTGGGAAACGTATTAATCAGTTTCTTCTCCTTCCAGCTTTGGGTTAAATGGCAGGACAGGTTGGGTTCTATACCCTTGATTGGCAACCAGTCTGCCGCAAAAATTAATGGCAACATACTGTAGAAAAACCTTCCGCCTAGTCAGCCATGTTCCTTTTGAGACATGATCGCCCAAGCGTGTAATACGTATGGCATTTAACTGAGCGATATGCACAAGTAAATTCAGGACGGTCTTTATTATAACAGAGAACACACACACACACACACACACACACACACACACACACACACACATATATATATAGTGAAAAGTGGTAAATATCGAAGATAAAACAATTATAGATAGACTGTTAATTTGTGTAGTCACAATCTATCTATCTGCGCCGGGAGTGTTTTTTTGTTTTTTTTTTAATCGTATCACCCCGAGCAAGGCGGTAACGCCACTGATGTGCAGGGGGGCTACGTAATAGCGAAGAGATTGGAAAAGAAAAAGCCGGAAACCACATCCTAAACAGGGAACAAGGGATGAGCCTCTTAACCTGTTCAATAGACGTGGGTGGAGTGTGAACCGGGCGATAGATAGATCTATCTACTCCAATTGAAAAAAAAAGAAAAGAAAAAGAAAGTTGAGAGAGAGAGAGAGAGGGGGGGGAGAGAGAGGAAAAGAGTGAGCGAGATCCTAGAACGTATAATGAGGATGTTAAATGTTAATTTTTTTCTTCAGTGAGGGATATTTTAATGCGACCAAAAATATGTCTGCAATGACTGTAATTTGGTTACTTATAAAACAAAAAGAAAAAAATTGGGGACTACCCAAACTCGAACACTGCTCTTCAATGTTGAAGATGGATATATGAATAAATACATAAAAATCAAACGCCATTTCATTAATAATTATCCATTTGACGAAGGACTCGGATCAACGATGCAAATTTATTTTAAACTAGGAAAGATTTTTACTTATTTTACTTAACTAAACCAATGAAATCTATGCACCCCCCCCACCGTAATAATAAAGGAGTGATCCGCTTCGTTTCGTGTGAAGCCTAGATTTACATTTTTTATTTTTTATTTAGAATTAAAACTGATACAACACAGGACTTGAAAATTTCTGTCAAAGAGCAATAGGTATGGATATTTTCAAACAAGAAAAACACAACTTAATGACACTGAGACAACCAAAGGCACTAACTATTACTACTACTACAAGCTACTACTCCTAGTGTCATTATTATTACTACTACTACTACTACTACTACTGCCATCTGATCTGCATCACCGCCATCGCCCCTTCAACGTCTGTAACAGCGCCATCTACATATTTTTTTTTAATTTTATTTTAATGTTGCTGTTGCCGGGGTAAATTCGTCGACACTTTTCCTGCATAATACAATCATGAAGAAGACATCTAAGAAAGCGAGATAGGTTTTGGAGAGCTCGCGCCTTTGTTTGTGTGTGCGTGTGCGCACAAGGGCCAACGCGAAAAATACCGAGTGTGTGTGTGTGTGTATATATATATATATATATATATATATATATATATATATATATGTTCAATTTTTAATTCAAGAAATAGTCGCGCGTGTGTGTGTTAGTACTTCATGTAATTTACGAAGATAGATCAATAAGTTCGTAGCCTAGAAGTGCTTTCTGAAATCTGATCTGACATTTTTATTGTATAATGTAATATCTATCTATCTACCTATCTCCTCATTTTATTCATTATCTATCTATCTATCTCATTTATTCACTATCTATCTATCTAATTTATTCACTATCTATCTATCAATCTAATTTTATTCACTATCTATCTATCTATCTATCTATCTATCTAATTTTATTCACTATCTATCTATCTATCTATCTAATTTTATTCACTATCTATCTATCTATCTATCTAATTTTATTCACTATCTATCTATCTAATTTTATTCACTATCTATCTATCTCATTTTATTCATTATCTATCTATCTATCTCATTTTATTCATTATCTATCTATCTAATTTTATTCATTATCTATCTATCTATCTCATTTATTCATTATCTATCTATCTATCTCATTTTATTCATTATCTATCTATCTATCTATTCATTATCTATCTATCTATCTATAATTTTATTCATTATCTATCTATCTATCTATCTAATTTTATTCATTATCTATCTATCTATCTATCTAATTTTATTCATTATCTATCTATCTATCTAATTTTATTCATTATCTATCTATCTATCTAATTTTATTCATTATCTATCTCATTTTATTCATTATCTAACTATCTATCTATCTATCTATCTAATTTTATTCATTATCTATCTATCTATCTATCTCATTTATTCATTATCTATCTATCTATCTCATTTTATTCATTATCTATCTATCTATCTATCTCATTTTATTCATTATCTATCTATCTATCTCATTTTATTCATTATCTATCTATCTATCTATCTATCTCATTTTATTCATTATCTATCTATCTCATTTATTCATTATCTATCTATCTATCTATCTCATTTATTCATTATCTATCTATCTATCTATCTATCTCATTTTATTCATTATCTATCTATCTATCTATCTATCTCATTTATTCATTATCTATCTATCTCATTTTTATTCATTATCTATCTATCTCATTTTATTCATTATCTATCTATCTATCTCATTCTATTCATTATCTATCTATCTATCTATCTATCTATCTCATTTTATTCACTATCTATCTATCTATCTATCTCATTTTATTCACTATCTATCTATCTATCTATCTCATTTTATTCACTATCTATCTATCTATCTATCTCATTTATTCACTATCTATCTATCTATCTATCTATCTATCTCATTTTATTCACTATCTATCTATCTATCTATCTATCTCATTCTATTCATTATCTATCTATCTATCTATCTATCTATCTCATTCATTCATTATCTATCTATCTATCTATCTATCTTATTCATTCATTATCTATCTATCTATCTATCTCATTCTATTCATTATCTATCTATCTATCTATCTCATTCTATTCATTATCTATCTATCTATCTCATTCTATTCATTATCTATCTATCTATCTATCTATCTATCTCATTCATTCATTATCTATCTATCTATCTATCTATCTCATTCTATCTATCTATCTATCTATCTATCTCATTCTATTCATTATCTATCTATCTATCTATCTCATTTTATTCATTATCTATCTATCTATCTATCTATCTCATTTTATTCATTATCTATCTATCTATCTCATTTTATTCATTATCTATCTATCTATCTATCTCATTTTATTCATCTATCTATCTATCTCATTTTATTCATCTATCTATCTATCTCATTTTATTCATCTATCTATCTATCTATCTATCTCATTCATTTATTATCTATCTATCTCATTTTATTCATTATCTATCTATCTATCTATCTATCTCATTTTATTCATTATCTATCTATCTATCTCATTTTATTCATTATCTATCTATCTATCTATCTCATTTTATTCATTATCTATCTATCTATCTCATTTTATTCATTATCTATCTATCTATCTATCTATCTATCTCATTTTATTCATTATCTATCTATCTCATTTTATTCATCTATCTATCTATCTATCTCATTTTGTTCATTATCTATCTATCTATCTATCTCATTTTATTCATTATCTATCTATCTATCTCATTTTATTCATTATCTATCTATCTATCTCATTTTATTCATTATCTATCTATCTATCTATCTATCTAATTTTATTCATTATCTATATATCTATCTCATTTTATTCATTATCTATCTATCTATCTCATTTTATTCATTATCTATCTATCTATCTCATTTTATTCATTATCTATCTATCTATCTCATTTTATTCATTATCTATCTATCTATCTATCTATCTCATTTTATTCATTATCTATCTATCTATCTATCTCATTTTATTCATTATCTATCTATCTATCTATCTCATTTTATTCATTATCTATCTATCTATCTATCTCATTTTATTCATTATCTATCTATCTATCTATCTATCTCATTTTATTCATTATCTATCTATCTATCTATCTCATTTTATTCATTATCTATCTATCTATCTCATTTTATTCATTATCTATCTATCTATCTCATTTTATTCATTATCTATCTATCTATCTCATTTTATTCATTATCTATCTATCTATCTATCTCATTTTATTCATTATCTATCTATCTATCTATCTCATTTTATTCATTATCTATCTATCTATCTATCTATCTATCTAATTTTATTCATTATCTATCTATCTAATTTTATTCATTATCTATCTATCTATCTAATTTTATTCATTATCTATCTATCTATCTAATTTTATTCATTATCTATCTATCTATCTATCTAATTTTATTCATTATCTATCTATCTATCTAATTTTATTCATTATCTATCTATCTAATTTTATTCATTATCTATCTATCTATCTAATTTTATTCATTATCTATCTATCTAATTTTATTCATTATCTATCTATCTATCTATCTAATTTTATTCATTATCTATCTATCTATCTATCTATCTCATTTTATTCATTATCTATCTATCTATGTATTTATCTATCTATCTATCTATCTATCTATCTATCTTTTCAAATGTTCATATTTTTAAAATATTAAACTTCATCTGTCATAAGGCTATACTATTGCAGGGATCGAATTCCCTACACTGTGGGAATAAATAGCAGTTATTGCTCGATAACAGGCGCCCTCTTGAACTATCAAGTTCTCTATCTATACGGACATTGATATGTTTAAATGTGCGCAAGCACGAGCAATAGACGGATGCATATAAAACACACAGCCGTAATCATTCAGACAAGTATGTTGCATTTGATCGTGGGAATTGTCGATAAGTAAACGCCGTGATGTCTTGTCTCGGTCTGTTGTGTGTTTCTGGGCGTTCTGGAATTTTTTTGTCATGTGGAAGGTGGGGGATATTGAATAGGAAGCCAAAAAGCTAGCAGCAGGGCAAGATAAAAATAAAAATGATACGGAAACATCGACATATACCTTCGTACGTATCATTCGTTTAAAAATACTCACTCGTTGAATATACGTATTCTTCCCTTTCTCACACCTTCTCTTTCTTTATATATATATATATATATATATATATATATATATATATATATATATATATATATATAATTTGAATATATGGATCGAATTCTTTACTCATTCTATTCATTCATATATATGTGTGTGTGTGTGTGTGTGTGTGCGCGCGCGTTTGTGTGTACATTATATATATATATATATATATATATATATATATATATATATATATATAGTCATTCACAGATAAACCTGTTTCGCTGTATCACAGCTCATCAATACGGTTAGACATCGATTTGCTTTTTACCCAGTATTGAAACTCGAGTCGGCGATTCTACCACTGAGGTATGGGCGCTCGGTCGGAGAGGGAAAATTTTTTAGCGTGTGATATACCATGTATTCATACACCAGTAGTATATATATATATATATATATATATATATATATATATATATATATGTATGTATAGATGTCCTATCCGTAAACAATGAGGATAATCCAACAAGATCAACTTAATATAAAATATTAAGTGTTATATATAGAGAGAGAGCTCAATGGATGTTATCCAGAGCAATATGATATTTATAATGGAAAACTCAACACGTCATTTAAATTGGTTATAATAATTTATAGCCAATTTAAATGACGTGTTGAGTTTTTAAATGACGTGTTGAGTTTTTCGTTATATATATATATATATATATATATATATAGATAGATAGATAGATAGATAGATAGATAGATAGATACCTCCACTCATTTTCGATACCTAGGTTTTAAACTTAAGTTATGAAAATAAAAAAGTTTTCTTGAAACTTTTATTTTAGTTTTAATTGAAAGCTAAATGATAAAGTTTACTATTTTCAGTAAGCAAAAAACTCTGGTGTATTTCAAACAGAGATTATAATGATTAGAATCTAAAATTGTGAGATTTTAAAATAACTTTCAATCTTTTTGGACATCTTTGAGCGATTGACACGTTTTTTTTTTATTAACCATTTCACCCCAAGTAATACTGCCACAGATGTGCAGGGTTTATAATGAGAGGAGACAGATGGTAGAAAAGAAAATAGTATAGGTGATGTAGTAGAAAGAGAAAAATGTGAGCCACGAAGATAAAAGATGGTAATTGACGTTGCATTTAAATTTTTGGAGATTGTAGTTATCAGGGAAGCAATCATGGGGAAGGGAATTCCACAGGCGGTAAGTGTGAGGAAAAAAACTGCTGGAGTAGAATCGGCGATTATATTTGCCTGTTTTGACGGTCAAAGGTTGGGACCAAATTAACAATCTAATTTTATGGGTAGATTGATGAGGGTGGGGCATCAGGGGATAAAGCTTGTCAGAGCAGAAGCTATGAAATTATTTGTAGAAAAGACAGAGAGAAGCAACATCCCGTTGGTCAGAAAGTGGCTGAGGGTGAGCAGCCAAATTGGGACCAATTACATTGCAGATCCTCCTTTGGATTTTGTCAAGAACCTCGAGATGAACATCAGGAGCAACAGTAGTCAATACACGGACGAATTTATAAATGCAAGATGGATTCTGACAAAGAGAACTACCTAGCAACCCAACCTTCTTAGCAGTAGATATAGCTATTGATTCAATGTATTCATTCCCTCGAGATTGGCTGAGAGATTGAGATCAAAGAGGCGCAGTGTATTGCTTTCAGGGAGACTAGTGTGATCCATATTAATGAAAGGGAGGAAAGTTTCCCTATGGCGGTTAAAGGAGAGCAGCTTCGTTTTGGAAGCATCAAAATTTACAAGCCATTTCTTAGAGGCTAGGTTTACTTTGTCAGCCAAGGCAGATTTCTTATTGAAACGGGAGTAGATGGTGATATCATCAGCGTAGATGATAACTTGGGAACTGACTATATAAGGAAGATTATTGCTGAATATCAGGAAAAGCGTAGGACCCAGGATAGAGACTTGAAGGACATCCAAGTTCACATGAAATGGTTTAGAAGTATGCCCATTTAGAACGACCATCATTTTGTGATTTGACAGGAACGACTAGATTAAATCGAACAATCGTCCAGTTATACCATAGCCCTATAGCTTGCGCAGAAGCATGCCAAACCCTATCAAACGCTTTCGAGATATGTATAACAACAGCCCAGACTTCTCTGTTCTTATTAAGGGCCTGATATATGTACTCGATGATAGTCTTTAGCACATCAGCAGTAAACCTGTCAATGCGGAAGTCTTTCTGCTTGTCAGAAAATAATTTGTTGGATATGAGATGTTGAATCGTTTCAGAATTGATAATAGCCTCGAACACTTTGCCAAAACATGATAAGAGGTCGATAGTTAGAAGGGTCGGAGAGTTCTCCGGAGTTTTTAAGGAGAGAAACTACAGAAGAGGACTTCCAACAAGCAGGACGCAAGAGGCAGCAATGCAATAGTTTTGTTTTTTTTAATCGTCTCACCCCGAGCAAGGCGGTGACACCACTGATGTGCAGGGCGATAGATCTACTCCAATTAAAAAAAAAACAAAAACAAAGTTAGACGATTAGAAAAGAGAAAGCCGGAAACCATATCCTAAACAGGGAACAAGGGATGAGCCTCTTAACCTGTTCAATAGACGAGGGTGGAGTGTGAACCGGGCGATAGATAGATCTATCTACTCCAATTGAAAAAAAAACAAAACAAAGTTAGACGATTAGAAAAGAGAAAGCCGGAAACCATATCCTAAACAGGGAACAAGGGATGAGCCTCTTAACCTGTTCAATAGACGAGGGTGGAGTGTGAACCGGGCGATAGATAGATCTATCTACTCCAATTGAAAAAAAACAAAAACAAAGTTAGACGATTAGAAAAGAGAAAGCCGGAAACCATATCCTAAACAGGGAACAAGGGATGAGTCTCTTAACCTGTTCAATAGACGAGGGTGGAGTGTGAACCGGGCGATAGATAGATCTATCTACTCCAATTGAAAAAAAAAACAAAACAAAGTTAGACGATTAGAAAAGAGAAAGCCGGAAACCATATCCTAAACAGGGAACAAGGGATGAGTCTCTTAACCTGTTCAATAGACGAGAGTGGAGTGTGAACCGGGCGATAGATAGATCTATCTACTCCAATTGAAAACAAAAAAGTGAGAAGATTAGAAAAGAGAAAGCCGGAAACCACATCCTAAACAGGGAATAAGGGATGAGCCTCTTAACCTGTTCAATAGACGTGGATGGTTTAGAGTTTGGAATGGACAAGAGAGAGTTCAGAGACACATTTCTAAAAGATCATGACTGGAATACCATCACATCCACTTGGTTTATGAGAGTCAAGTTTAGAAATAATCTTAGAGACCAGACAGTGGGTTATATATATATATATATATATATATATATATATATATATATATATATAAGAAAAATTAAGACAGACGCGTTATTTCATGGTAAATGAAACGCGTTATTTCATGGTTACCATGAAATAAAGCGTCTGTCTTAATTTTTCTTATATTTGCTCTAGATGTATTTATATGCATATATGTTTAGAGCTCTCGTAGAGAGTTATCCTACCATTATATGTAAAGGATACTCCTTTGGATTCTTCTATGTCCACAGGGCATGTTAATATATATATATATATATATATATATATATATATCACCCAGCTGTGCCTCAGTTCTAGGAGAGAAGTCGAGTGTGGGTACTCCAGATAAGTCTTGAATTGTAAGAAAATTTGCGAGCAAAGCACTCAGCCTTGTTTGCTATGGATATGAGAACCTCAAAATTATTGAGTTATGGAAGGATGTTGTTTAACACACTTTTGCAGAGCCGCTAGTAATTCTTAGAGCCAAATTTGCGGGATACAATGCGCTACGTCATTCTATTAGCAAACAACATCTTAGCATCATTTAGGACTCGCTTGCATTCATTGCGAGCAGAGACAAAAAGGCGCCTATTATGGTCAAATGCATCACTTTGGTAAAGCCGGAAGAAGGCAATGGAGACCGAGCAAGCAAAAGAGAACCAAGGAGAAGAATGAGGTTTAAGTCCGAACCTCGTGGATGGGATGAAAGCATCAATGCTGGCTTTCACCCAAGAGGAAACCTCAGATGCCCAGTCTTCAACAGGGAGGCTTATAAAGGATGGTTTTTCCTATAACAGAGAAACAAAAAACGAGGATCCTGATATAACTTATATGCACTTCCGAGTGGCACTTGTCCATAGTATCACTTTCATTTTCATTCCGTATCTCCCTCTTCCATGGTTCCCAACCTCGGGGTAAATTATCCCAGTGGGACAATGAGCCCATATTTTGGGGGTAATGGATGTTTGGTTTGGGAAGAGGCAATCACCTTATAATTTCACACTGTGTCCTTGGAATGAAGACCAAGAAACGTAGCAGACTCGACGTGACAAATGACTCCCGAAAAGCCCTTTCAGTTACAAAGCCAAGAATAAATAAACTGGCACTGGCACAGGCAATACAAGCTCAACACTCACATTAAGAATCCCGGCTAGGTTACGGCTACTATACATCTGATTATTATAGATTGGTACAATTATATTGAATAATTTCCATTAACTTTGTCTGTTTTTGATGTATGAAAATATAATTACTTTTTTCCTATATTACGGGTATTTGTTCATTAGCGTAATGGATAATAGTGAAATTGTATTTTGGGGTAATCGCAGCAAAATGGTTGGGAACATATGCTCTAGATGATGTAAACAAAATGTTCAATCGAACATCTGAGAATATTGATAATATCTTCACTGAATATCTCAGATAGCTTTCATATTTGTGGCGAAATCAATATTAACTCCAAAGAGTGGTTAGTCATCCCAAACAAAATTCATGAAGAAGGCAGATACTGCTGAAACTTCTCTGTCTCCGACGAACTAACTCAGATCATTGAAGAACCCACCTGCATTCCTGATGCGACAGGGCACAGGCGAATCTTATGGACCATTTTCTTACATCCTGCCCTGAAAAATGCTCCGCTGAAGTTTTACTCCCGACTCCGGCACTTCAGATTACTCACTAGTCAAAGTTTATGCCACATTAAAAGTATCCCCAGATGTGCCATTCCATAGAACAATGAAAGCTTACTTAGCTTCAGATCTAACATGGCGGAAGCTCCTTTCTCAAACTTCTTCAAATATCGTTCCTCCAAAAATGCTTCTTCCGTCTCCGAATGGGTCCTTTCTGGAATTGAGAGGTTTATACCAAAAAAGATTCCAGGTAAATACAAACAACCGGCTGTGGTTTACTCTCGAATATGCTACACACACAGTTATTTTAACCACTACTACAAAAGCTATGATAGTGAACGGTGTAGTAGGACACCTACTGCATTTAGAACTATCCCCAATTATTGTAAGAAAGATCTATAAAATGCAAAATGTAACTATGCACAGGCGGTGCAGACCAAGGGCGAAAGCAAATAAATCTTATCCCGGGAATTCTGGAAAATCTCCAACCAAATCTTGAGTAGAAGCAAAGTTTCAGTGTTTAATATTATAAAAAGCCCCAAGGTCATTGTTGTGGCGTAATCTTCGTCGCTAAGTTGTTATGGTCTGTTGAGCAAGGAAGAAAGACACGGAAACAAGAAAGTAGTTTCAAAAAGTATATTAGAATAAAAGAATGTATACACAATAAGTTTCAGTAATCTAGATTTATTTATAAATGGAACTTTGTCTGTGTGTGTGTCTGTGTGTGTGTGTGTGTGTGTTTGTGTGTCTGTGTGTGTGTCCGTTACCTATAGACTCCGAAACGGCTGAACCGATTTTCTTGAAAATGTACACAGTTGTACTATAAGCATCTGTGAGAGTTCTTAGCTAGGTTTTGTGTCGAGGTACCCCCGATAAATATCGAAAATCGATTATCGAAAAAATCGGGTTATAGAAGGAGTGGTTCGATTTTAATCAAATTTAATACACTCATAGACAAAGACATAAGAAACGATATTCAAAAGTTTTAAGGTTGCAGTTCTTACAATAGTACAGAAAAGTGATAATATATATATACATCGGTACCAGGAAATCAAAATTTGACTTTCATCCATTCATTTTTCTTTCAGTCTACGGTTTCGCTTTAACTGGAAACAACTATTGCTTTTTCGTCTTTCGTACCAACGTCCAAGAGTCTGACCTCCAGGACCATGAATTAGTTTTAAAACTTTCCTTACACCTGAACAACGCCGGACTATACTGCTAGTCATCAAATAGAAGTGTGTCCGAACGCTATAGTTACGCTACGTCACGTCTATCTCTAGACTGTCTCACAGCTGTGTCCCCGGATGTCAATACGGTTATTATTTATAGCAGAAAAAATAGTCCATTCCACGTAGATGGGCACCATAACAGTAATATCAGTCAGTTAAGTGCCATAAGTGATACACGCTTGGGCGATCATGTCTCGAAAGCTATAGAACCCACCCTCTATTGTTATTTATCCTAGAGATGGAAGGAAGAGACGGATTAATACCTTTCTCATGGGTATTTGCGCGTAAGTGAATGCAACGAATTCAACTGAATCTCGAACTTTACCCACCGATTTCTCGTTCCGAGCCGATATCCACAGCAACACAACTCACAAGGTCATATAATCATTGTCAATCTCTTCGCCATAATTCTGGTCACTTCTGTACAACGGAATGTCTTTTGGCATTTATTCCTGTATTTAAATAGTGTTTATATCAGCAAACTAGAAATATATATGCATTTCTGCCATCAAGTTACAAAAAGGTTTGGTCTTTATGATAAAATTATAGAGGTTTGGACAACAAAGATCTTTGCAGTTTCTATTTTTTTTTTCAAATGGAATGTCTTTTGGCTCAAAACAATCGCCTCATTTTATAAAAATGTAAATTTCTAAATAAAATGTTTGGAATGTAGCTTTTTGATTCCATAACCTTTTAGATTGTAGTATTGGTAACCTTAAGTGGGAGGAGTTTAAAATCTATCCATAAAAAAATATTTCTTTTTAAAGATTTTTAAGTGGTCTTAAAATTTTGATCAGGAGTGTACATATATTCCCGCCATAGAGAGAACCGTAGAGATCTGTTAGAGACATCGGGACTGATTCATAAATTACCGCGTCAGTTGGCATAGTAGCTCTGAGCTCCACTCAGCCACAATAATATGACACGGATATACTATTTCAACACGGCTTTACTTCAAGATTTGTATATATATATATATATATATATATATATATATATATATATATATATATATATATATATTCCTTACTAATCGTATTCCTGGATTACTAACCTGCGTTCCAGTTTGTATATTTACGTTCAATATAACCAATTTTTCTATCTCAAATATCTGTTTTGTTGTTCATTATTTTGTGTGGTTCCTCACCCAGATCCACAACACTAAATAGGCTACTAGTCCTGATAAAATCCTGAAGGATATTAACCCGGAGTTATCACCGAACTTAGTAAAATTAATGGCTGGTTAAAGGAGACATCCTTCCCAAGTCTATGGAAGGTGTCAATTGTATGTTATATTTTCAAGAATGTAAGTGAGCGCTCATACTCGTCACATTATAGATCCATCAACCAACTCAATGTTGGTTCAGGGATCAAACTATAATCAACAGAAAAGTTGTTGATCTTCTCAATAGAGAAAACCTCTAAATCTCTAGATAAAAAGATACTGGTAGCTATTCTTTCCTCTAACCTACCTTTAAAACTTATTCGGGGTAAAAACTGGTGACGAGCAATCATCACCGAGCGAACGCCGACCTTTTACCGATCACGATGAACGGATATTCCCTAAGGGAGGCTCCGTGACCTGAGGGCCTATTGGGACTTGCACTCAAATTAGTTCTCAAGTGGAATTCGTACGTACAATCCAACCAGAGAGAATTTCCCGTTTAATTCACTACCGAAATCGCATGTTTTTTACTTGGTCAAATTTTGTGAATTCGGAAATCTTTTCAGTATTTCGCCGCATATATATATATAAAATTATACTTTAGAACATGTTCAAATTACAATCTACTACAAAGTGTACATTTTGTTTCGACAGTTCTTTGCCCATTTTCTCTCACTTTCTCCCCCCCCCCCCTATGCATTTTCTTATTTCTTCCTATTTGTTAAGCCAAGACACCGGGTCATCAAATGGCTGTATATTTTACTTACTACTTTAAACCTGGCGCCTGTCTTTGAGTCTTTCATCATGTCTCTCTACTTCCCTCTCCTTCTTTCCCGTTTTCCTCCTTTGGTTTTATGTCCTCTATACCCTTGGGAAAGGTATTAATCCGTCTCTTCCTTCCAGTTATGAGTCAAATAACAGGACAGATTGGGTTCTATAACCTTGGCTGGCAACCAGTCTACCGCAGAAAGCAATGGCAACCTACTGCGGGATAATCTTCTGCTCAGTCAGTCATGTCTCTTTCGAGACATGATTGCCCAAGCGTGTTTCACGTATGGCACTTAACTGACTGATGTCCCTTTTATGATCCCCTATTCTGATTTTTCATTTTCTCTACCCCCTTTATTTCGTACACAAAAATTGTACTTATATAAGAAAAAAAATGCCCATTTTTTTTCAAAAATAGCGTTTACTGCTAGATGAGACATTGTCCTTTCAATATCGAAACAAAATATACACTGTGTAGTCTATTGTAACTTGAACATGTTCAAAAGTATAATTTAAATGAAATATTCAAAGCTCTATTTCTATATTGAGCACTGTTTTAAATGAATGTTTTGAACGTTGTTAATATTTTCTTCGTTCCTTACTCATTTCAATATATAAATATATATGTAAAAACCTATTTATAAATGGACCTTTGTGTGTGTGTATGTCCGTTACCTATAGACTCCGAAACAGCTGAACCAATTTTCTTGAAAATTTACACAGTTGTAGTATAAGCATCTGCGAGTGTTTAGCTAGGTTTTGAGTCTAGGTACCCCCGATAAATATCGAAAATCGATAATAGAAAAAATCGGGTTACAGAAGAAGTGGTCCGATTTTAATCAAATTTGATACACTCATAGACAAAGACATAAGAAACGATATTCAGAAGTTTGAAGGTTGCAGTTCTTGCAATAGTCTGTATGTATGTTTTTTTTTTTCAGCACTTTTATTTTAGTTTTTGATTCAGGTTAGGCTCTAAGTAGGTATAATTGTAGTTTTTAGTCTCAGCCATGATACCATTTATTCAGAGGACTTATTTAGCCTTCAAAATTCAGTTTACGACGAAAAAAACTTATTTGATATCGATACCAGGAAATCAAAATTTGACTTACATCCATTCATTTTTCTTTCAGTCTACACTTTCGCTTTAACTAGAAACAACTATTGCTTTTTGGTCTTTCGTGCCAACGTCTAAAGAGTCTGAGCTCCAGGACCATGGATTAGTTTTAAAGGTTTCATTACACCCGAGCAACGCCGGGCTATACTGCTAGTATATATATATATATATATATATATATATATATATATATATATATATATATACTAGCAGTATATATATATATATATATTAGTGGACATTGAAATCAACTCCCATAAGCGACATTCTGTTTCATGCGAAATGCAGTCCTCAGACCATGTGCATTGCGTTTTAGCCTGACTTTTTATATATCCAGGTCAGTGATGCATTGTGGGTAGTCTGTTGCATTGTGGGCAGTTTATTGTATTATTCTAACAGTTATTTTGGTGGGCGTGGTTTGTTGATTTGTTTATTATTTACTTAGTTTATTTACTTATTTCTTTGGATTAATTAATTTTATTTGCTTTTGTTAATTTTATTTATTTATTTTTATGTATTCTTGTTCGTTTTCAGTTGTCGATTTTTAAAGAGAGTAATATAAATTTGTTTTCGGATCTTTAATTTTAAATGAGTTCTGATCGTTTATTCAGTAATTTTTTTTTTTCAGTCTGGGAAGGTAACTATAGCTGTTTTTATTTTTTTATTGTTTTTTTAATCTCCAGGCTGAATTATAGCTTTTGAATTGATTGTTGTAGGCGGATGTTCTTTTTCTTATTTTCCATTATATTTTTGGTATGATTATTTTTTGCCGATTCTTAGTGTTGACTGTCACCTCTGGGTGCTAACTTCAATGTCCAGTTTTATATTCAGATATCTATTACTGATATTGAGCACCTTAACCCATGAATATAGTATTTTTAAAAACTATATTTTATCCTATTATATATATATTTATATATACATTTTAATTATATTTAGCTGAAATTTCACTGTGTAATATTTGAGCCGTGTGATAATATTCATAACTTAAGTCACGTTTTCATTGCAGTATCTGTTTAAACACACACACACACACACACACACACACACACACACACACACACACACACACCTGTCTCTCTCTATATATAATATAAGCGTTTAATACTAATGTAAGTAGATTCCACAGTTAGATATTTACTTTTAAAAATTGCTCAATACGAAAATAGAACATAAATATATAGTTATTATTACCATTATAATAATAACATACTGCCACTTAATAGCTATAAAGTGTCGGTGTTTAATGCACCATCATCAGGCCGTGAAATGTGGTTAATTTACTTGGTTATAAACTTCTGACATGTCTAGTCTTCTTTGGCAAAACATTGATACATTTTGTACATTAGTTCACACACACAATTCTTTTAAAATGTAATAATTTCCCAGCGCACTTTATTCATCTCATTTGATGACCTCTATTTTAGTTTAATTTAATTCATTTTTGAAAATCTCTTATATATATATATATATATATATATATATATATATATATATATAAATGAATAAGGAACGAAGAAACTATTTAAACTTTTAGGCATTAATTTAAAACAGTGCTCAATATAGAAATAGAGCAATTAATATTTATTATAAATTATACTTTAGAACATGTACAAACTACAATCTACTAAAAAAGCGTACATTTTGTTTCGACATTGAAAGAACAATGTCTCATCAGGTAGTAAATGTTATTTTTTAAAGAGATGAAAATTCACTTCCTTTTGTTGAAAAAAAAATTGTACCAGGTAAAAGGGATTAGGAATGATGAGAAACCAGGAGGGGGAATCAAAAAAAGGGAAGGACACAGAGGAAATAAAAAAACAAAAAACAAAAAGGGGAAAATGAGAGAGAAAAACTAAAGAGACATGAGGGAAGAACCAATAAAAGACGTCTTGAGGAGAAATAGACCCCATGTTTAGGTAGGATGTAAAAGGATAGGCATATACAAACATCGGTGACACGGTGTGTGGGCTTAACAAAGAGGAAGAAGTAAGAAAATGCACAGAGGAGGAAGAAAGCAAGAAAAAGTGGGAAAGTGTACAGGGGGAGGAAGGGTTATTGGTCTCACAATTACGTCTTTATTACATGGTCGCTTTTTGTCCACCATGTTTTCTCAGAGTGTAAATTTGTAGTGCTCGGCCAAGGGTATTGAACACACTATTACATCTTTAGTATATGTTCAGGCTTTTTCCACCTTATTTACTCTGAGTTTAAATTTGTACTACTCGGCCAGGTGTCTTGGACTCATCATTAACTTTTACGTACATGTTCAGTTTTTGTCCACCATGTTTCCTCTGAGTGTAAATTTGTACAACACCGATAGGTGTATTGGACTCACGATTACGTCTTCAGTACATGTTAAGTTTTTGTCTAGCCTGTTTCCTCTGAGTGAAAATTTGTACTACTTGGCCAGGGATATTGGACTCACAATTACGTCTTTAGTACATGTTCAGTTTTTGTCCAATCTTTTTTTTTTTTCTGAGTTGAAAATTTGTACTACTTTACCAGGGCTATTGGACTCACAATTACGTCTTTAGAACATGTTCAATTTTTGTCTACACTGTTTCATCTAAGTGAAAATTGAACTGTTTGGTCATAAGTATGGGACTCACAATTACTTTTTTATTATATGCTCAGGTTTTTCCTCCCTGTTTTTGCTGAGTGTAAAGTGTTACTATTTGGCCAGGTGATTTTGACTGTTAGTATTCAGTACATGTTTAGTTTTTGTCAATCCTGTTTCGTCTGAGTGTAAATTTGTACTACTCGGCCAGTTGTATTTGACTCCCCCTTCCTCTTTATTAAATGGTCAGTTTTTATTCACCGTTTTCCCTGATGAAAATTTCTATTGCTCAGCCAGTGGTATTGGACTCAAAATTACATCTTTAGTGATTGTTCAGTTTTTGTACACACTGTTTCCTCGTAGTGAAAATTTGTACTACTCGGCCTGGGGTATTGGACTCAAAATTACGTCTTTATTAAATGCTTAGTCTTTGTTTACCGTTTTCCCCCCCGAGTATAAATTTGTACTTCTTCGATAGGGTATTAGACTCACAATTACGTCTTAAGTACATGTTTAGTTTATGTCTACCCTGTTTCCTCAGAGTGAAAATTTGTACCATTTGCTCAGGGGTATTGGAGTCAGAATTACGTCTTTAGTTCATGTCGACCCTGTTTCATCTGAGTAAAAAGTTTTCTACGCGTTCAAGTTTATTTGACTCACCATTACGTCCTTAGTAGACGTTAATTTTTTGTCTACTTTGTTTCCTCTAAGTGAAAATTTGTACTAATAGGCCAAGAGTGTTGGACTCACAATTACGTCTTTAGTACATGTTCAGTTGATATCCACCATGTTTCCTCTGAGTGAAAATTAGTAATACTCGGGCATGGGTATTTGACTCAAAATTACGACTGTAGTCAGTCAATTAAGTGCCATTAGTGATACACGCTTGGGCGATCATGTCTCGAAAGAGACATGACTGACTGGGCAGAAGATTATCCCGCAGTAGTTTGCCATTGCTTTCTGCGGTAGATTGGTTGCCGACCAAGGCTATAGAACCCAATCTGTCCTGCTATTTAACCCATAACTGGAAGGAAGATACGGATTAATACCTTTCCCAAGGGTATTTGCGCGTTAGTGAATACAATGGATTCAACTGGAATTCGAACTCGGCTCCCCGTTTTCTCGTTCCGAGCCGATATCCACTGTACCACAATACATGTTCCTTTTATGTCCAAACTATTCATTCTGACTAAAAATGTGTTCTGGTCGGCCGGTGTAATTAGACTCGAAATTACGTCTTTAATACATGTTCAATGTATGTCCACACTGTTTCATCTGAGTGAGAATTTGTTTTACTCGGTCAATGTTATCGGACTCAAAATTACGTCTGTAGTACATAATAAATTTGTGTCCAATAATTCTGGAAATTCGTACTACTCGGCCAGGGGTATTGGACACAAAATTACGTCCTTATTAGATGTTCAGTTTATGTCCACACTGTTTCCTTAGAGTGAAAATTTGTATTACTCGGCCAGGGGTATTGGACTCATCATTTCATTTTTAGTAGATATTCAGTTTTTGTGCACACTGTTTTCTCTGACTGAAAATTAGTACTACTCGGTCTAGTAGTACGACTTTTCACTTGGCCTGGCCTACTCGGACTCACAATTCTGTCCACCCTTTTTTATTTTGAGGTAAACTTGTACTACTCTCCCAGGACTTACAATAACGTTTGTAGTAAATTTTCAGTTAATGTCCAACATGTTTATTGTGTGTGAATATTTGCACTACTGGCCAGGGGTATTAGACTTGCAATTACGTCTTTAGTATATGTTCAGTTTATGTCCATCCTGTTTCCTCGTACTGAAAATTTGTACGACTCGGCCAGGGTGTACTGGACTCACAATCACTTTTTTATTAAATGTTAAGTTTTTGTTCACCGTTTTCCCTAAGTGAAAATTTGTGTTACTTGGCCAGGTGTATTGGACTCACAATTACGTTTTTCATAGATGTTCAGTTCATCTTCACCTTGTTTCCTCAGAGTAAAAATTTGTATGCATCGGACATGGTATTATACCCACAATTACGTATTCAGCAGATGTTCAGTTTTTCTTCACATTGTTTCGTCTGAGTTCAAATTTGTAATGCTCGGCTAGGGACATTAGACCCTCGTTTACGTCTTTATTAAATTGCAGTTTTTGTTCACTTTTTTTCCCGGAGTGAAAATTTGTACTACTAAACCAGGGATGTTGGACAATTATGTCAATTGTTTATGTCCAACCTATTCATTCTGACTGAAAATTTGTATTACTCTGCTCGGGTATTGGACTCAAAATTGCATCTTTAATACATGATCAGTGTATGTCCACTCTGTTTCATTTGTGTAAAAATTTGTTTTACTCGGCCAGGGTTATTGAACTCAAAATTACGTCCTTAGTAGATGTTCAGATTTTTTTTTTTCACACTTTTTCCTCTGAGTGAAGATTTGTACTAATCGGCTATCAGTATGGACTCACAATTACGTTTTTCTTAAATGCTCAGTTTTTTTTTTTCACCGTATTCCCTGAATGAAAATGTGTACTAGTCTGCAAGGGGTATTATACTCAAAATTACTCCTTATTAGATATTCAGTTTTTGTACACCGTTTCTTTTAAGTGAAAATTTGTACTATTCAGCTAGGTTTATTGGACTCACTATTATGTCCTTAGTAGTTTTTTTTTTTTTTTCTCCACACTGTTTCGTCTAAGTGAAAATTTGTACTACTCGCCTAGGGCTATTGAACTCTCAGTTACGTCTTTATTAAATATTTAGTTTTTTGTCACCGCTTTTCCAAGTGAAAAGTCGTACTACTAGGCCAGACGTATTGGACTCCCAATTACGTCATTATTACATGTTCAGTATTTGTCCACAGTGTTTACTCTGAGTGCAAATTTGTATGATTTGGCCAGGGGTATTGGACACACAGTTACGTCCTTAGTATTTGTTCAGTTTTTGTTCACACTGATTTTTCTAAGTGAAAATTTGAACTACTCGGCTAGGGATATTGGACTCACGTTTACGTCTTTATTAAACGTTTAGTTTTTGTTAACATTTTTCCCAGGTCCAGGTGTGTTGGACTCAAAATTACGTCTTTAATGCATGTTCAGTTTCTGTTCACCATCTTTCCTCTAAGTGAAAATTAGTACTACTCGGTCAGTGTATTGGACTCACAATTACGTCTGTAGTACATGTTCAGTGTACATCTACCCTGTTACATCTGAGTGAAAATTTGTACTGCTTGGCCAGGGGTATTGAACTAACAATTACGTCCTTAGTAAATGTTTAGTTTTGGTCCACATTCTTTTCTCTAAGTGAATTTTTATACTACTAGTCTAGGTGTATTGGACTCAAAATTACGTCATTTTTAAATGCTCAGTTTTTTTTTTCCCTGATTGAAAATTTGTACAACTAGGCCAGGGTTATTGGACTCACAATTACGTTTGACGTACATGTTCAGTTTATGTCCCCCCTGTTTCATCGGAGTGAAAATTTGTTTTACTCTGCTAGTGTTATTTACGTTTTTGTTAAGTGTTCAGTTTCTTTGCACCGAACTCCCTGCTCCAATTTTTACTACTAAGCCAGGAGTATTAGGCTCACAAAATAACCTCTTTAATATATGTTCAGTTTATGTCCACCCTGTTTTCTCTGAGTGAAAATTTGTAGTTCTCGGCCAAGGGTATTAGACTCACAATTACCTCATTAGTTCTAGTTCAGTTTATGTCCAACCTGTTTCCTCTGAATGCAAATTTTGTACTACTTGGTCAGGAGTATTGGATTCACAATTACGTCCCGAGTAGATTTTCAGTTTTTGTTTACATTGTTTTTCTGAGTGAAAATTGGTACTACTCGGCCAGGGGTGTTAGTCTCACAATTACGTCTATATTACATGTGCAGTTTTTGTCCATCCTGTTTCATCTGACCTACTCGGCCAGGAGCATTGGACTCACAATTCCATCTTTAGTACATATTCAGTATTTCTCCACCCTGTGTCCTCTGAGTGTATATTTTTACTGTTCGGCCAGGGATATTGGACTTACAATTATGTCTTTAGTACATGTTCAGTTTTTTGTCCACGTTGTTTTCTCTGAGTGTAAATTTGTACTACACGTCCAGTGTATTACAGTCACCATTACGTCTTTAGTACATGTTCAGTTTTTGTCCATCTTGTTTCTTCTGAGTGTAAGTTCTCAGTGTAATATTGTTCAACTCAGCCAGGTTTATTGCACTCACAATGACGTCTATATTACATGTTCAGGCTTTGCCCAGTCTGTTTCGTCGGCATGTTAATTTGAACTACTTGGCCAGGGGCATTGCACTCACAGTTCCGTCTTTAGTATATATTCAGTATTTGTCTATCCTGTGTCCTCTGAGTGTTTATTTATACTACTTACAATTACTTTTTTAGTACAAATGCAATTTTTGTTCCCCCTGTTTCCTCTAAGTGTAAATTTGTACTACTATACCAGCGTATTTTATTCTCGGTTACATCTTTATTACATGTTCAACTTTCGTCCACCCTGTTTTACTCTGAGTGTAAACTTGCACAAATCGGCCAGCGTATTATATTCACCATTACGTCTTTAGTACATGTTCAGCTTTGTCCAGCATATCTCCTCTGAGTGTAAATTTGTACTATTCAGCCAGGGGTATTTGTCTCTGAATGTAAATTTAAATTTAAATTACTTGACCAGGGGTATTTGATTACAATTACGTCTTTAGTACGTGTTCAGTTTTTGTCAACTCTGTTTTATCTGAGTGTAAATTTGTACTACTCGGCCAGGGTTTTGTACTCACAATTACGTTTTTAGTGCATGTTCAGTTTTTGTTCACCCTGTTTCTTCTCTGTATAAATTTGTACTCCACGGACAGGTGTATTTTTACTACTTAGGCAGGGATATTCTACTCACTAGTAGGTCTTTTGTAAATGTTCAGTTTTTGTCCACCCTTTTGCCTCTGAGTGTAAATTTTTACTACTAGGCCAGGGTTATTGTACTCCCAATTACGTCTTTGGTACATGTGCAGTTTTTATCCAGTGTTTCCTCGGAGTATAAATTTGTACTACTCGTCCTGGTTTATTGGTTTCCCGATTATGTTTTCATTACATGTTCAGTTAGTGTCAACCCTGTTTCCTCTGAGTGTAAATTTGCACTACTCAGTCAGGGTTTTGTAATCACAATTTCGTCTTTAGTACATGTTCAGTTTTTTCCACTGAGTGTAAATTCGTACCTCTCAGCTAGTTGCAGTAGACTCACCATTAAGTCTTTAGTTAATGTTCAGTTTTATCTACCCTGTTTCCTCTGAAACTTGTACTTTTCCACCAGTCATATTGAACTTAAAATTACGTTTTTAATGCATGTTCTCTTTTTGTAAACTCTGTTTCATTTGAATGTGAATTTGTACTACTCGTTCAGCTTTATTGGTCTCACCATTACGTCTTTAATATATGTTCAGTTTTTGTCCACCCTGTTTTCTCTGAGTGTAAATTTGTTCTACTCAACCAATGTTATTGGACTCACCATTGCCTCTTTAATACACGTTCAGTTTTTGTTCACCCTGTTTTCTCTTAGTGTAATTTTGTACTACTCGGCCAGGGTTTTGGTCTCACCATTACATCTTTAATACATGTTCAGTTTTTGTCCACCCTGATGATATTATCCAACATTGACTGCCATACTGAAAAAATGATATCACATAGCAATCTAATACTCTCTTTGTTTCTAGTGAAAGTTTCCTGTGTCTTAATACTTTACACTGCTTGTGGAGCGCGTCCTTTGCCATGCTAATCCACCTTCGGATCTGTGTCGTACTTTTTGTCTACTGTTAGAAAACTTCTCAGGTATATAGATATTTTTACCTGCTTGATTTTAGTATCCCTCACCTGTATTTGGCATTTTGGGTTGCTCTTTTTGCTGGTGACCATGCATTTGGTTTAATTGCTGTTTATTTATAATTTTTTTTTTTTTGTCACACTCTTTAGCTACCGTCTGTAGGAGGTCTTGTAGATTCCTTTCCGTGTCTCCAATCAGCACTATATTATCTATATTATGTTGTTCAAATTGTTGTCTCTGATGACGAATCCTGGCATAACATCTAAGGTCCTCAGAATAGTCTCACCGTACAAGTTGAATAGATCTGGTGAAAAGACACATCCTTGTCTTACGCTCCTTTCTAGCTTTGTATATCTGCTGAATTCGTTACCTGTCCGTACGCAAGCAATTTGTTGCCAGTAGAGATTCTTAATTACTTTTATGTCTTTCCCAAATATGTCGAGGCTGCTAAGCATCTCCATCAATTCTTTGTGGCGTATTTTGTCGAACGCCTTTACATAATTGATGAAATGGGTATTGCATTAAGTTTTGATAAACGACGACTTAACCTACCAGAGAGTGTGTGGCAAATGTAAGAGGTTTTCTTTTTTATTAATGATATTGTCTATTAGTAATCAATTTACGGTTTCTTCTTTTAACAATGTTAAGAATTGATTGCAAATAAAATTTGATTTAACTGACCTTTGATAAATTGTATATATATATTTTTAATAACGATGATAGGCAACATTTAGTTACTAAATTTTAGTATTTTATTATGTTTTTTTCTCTTCCTTTCTTAAAAAAAATGAATAGCATTTTTTTTGTGAAAGTAAGTCCTTCATTTTTGAGAAAGTATAAACTAATTAATCTAAACGAAAAAGTTGAAGCTCGTACAACAGGCACTTTGACCAGAAATAATAATTTTTAAAATATTTTTTTTATATCTATCACTAAACAATCCAGATCAGTAAGGAAACTGATTTTATAAAAGTTAATAGGAAAGTTCAGTTTGTCATGTAAAATTCATTGTAAATTAATCTGTGGTGAAAACCAAAATAAAATAAGCTTATATACGAAATGATTTCCTAAAAAGAAAAATGAAATCGGAATCTACACTTTTCTTCATATTTTATTATCGATTAAGCAATCCAGATTATGAAGTGTTTTTTTTTCTTTGTTTTTTTTCTTCTCCTAATCTCACGTTGCATGAACAGAAGATATCACAATTCATAAACAACATTTTTTTACACAATTAAGGTTTTAAAAAGTTCAAGACAATAATCAGAATAGATACCTTTAACTTCGTGTTCTCAAAGATGCAATTTGTCAAAAGGACGAGTTTTCTCTTGACACTGCTATTATTTCCCCTTCCTTTAATTCTTGGGCAATGTTTATAGTTTAAAAAAACGCGATTATTTATGACACGGTCCGGACGCCTGGGTCAGGGTTTATGCTGTCGTGATGGCCTCGTCACAGTAGCTGGTCTTCGAGTCGTCTCTTACAACGGTGTTCCTCCTTGCCCACACTGAATTTTGATTTCGAGGAAGACACGTTGAAATCCCAGTAGCCGTTTCTCTGCCACTTCAAACCAGACCAGACACACGTACACACTTATGTTAATAAGTGGGGAAAATAGATTCGATGACGCCTGGATATGTTACAGAAAAGTCTATATATATATATATATATATACAGCGAACAGAAATAGAATATAACAGTCGTCGAATTTCTATTCTTACAACAGAGCGAAAGTTTTAGTTTGAGATTAGTGTTTGTTCACTTCAATCGGAGATTTCAAGTTTTTCTTCATGATTTAACGGTTCAAAACTAAGTCTTATCAGGGATTTTCACCGAAGCCTTACCCAAGTTGGGTCTTTGTGTGTGTGTGGATGACGGCGGCGGTAATTCGCCTTTTCTCCTTAGCTCGGCGCGGCAACCAATCTGAATCTCTGCTTCTAACTCTTTCTCGGCTCTTTCTATTTCTTCGCATCTTCAGCCAGGACTCTATCGGGGGTGGGGGGCGCATTATTTGACTAACTTTTTTTTAAGTCGGTCCACGGCAGGCTTCTGTACGTTTGTTTACATCTTCAACCAGGACTCGACAAACCTTTTCGGTCGTAGCTCCCGGTTGGGAACACTCCTCCCCCTCAATCGTTACATCACGACTGGTCCCAAGGCTCAGCTCCAACTTTAACTGATTTTGGCCTTTTCAGCTCTGGTATTTATGCCTGTCCCAAATTCTCTTGGTAGGGACCTGACGGATACGGGGGTGTCCATGCAAATCAAATCTTTAACCAATGAGATTACTCCCAGTTTGCATCATGAGGCGGAGTGATTTTACTTCCTTGGTTTAAGCAATGAAATAGCAATATTTCTATTGACGTAATTTCTTTTGTTCTTCTTTTTGATTCAATTGATTACGTCAACAAATCTAGCTTTTTAGGGTTATCAGTCCCTTCCCAGCGGGATTTGTTTTTTCAAGTTTTTAAATTTACAAATCTTTTCCCAGTGAATTCAGGAATCAAGTATCTGACCTTCTTTAACCTCATCAAAAGTTCTCGATAGTCGTGTTTTGACTACCGCTATTTTTCACTTCCACCAGTCGTAAAAACTCAAGGCTTCCAATGGTGTCTTTCTTAGTTATACAATGGCGGCCAGTGATGACCTCGCCTGACCCATGGCACACAGCTGCAAAAATATATTTTTCCCTTTTATTCTCTTCAATTTTTAGCTAGTTTTTCAGATTTTACAAATTTTGTAATAGATATTCTGTTTTCAACTAAACTCGTATTGCGATTGACCATAAACGATTTTATCATCTATTTGGCTTATTTTCCTCTGTTCATATTGCGATTTCTAATAATCAGCAGAATTAATAATACCACTAGTAATAATTTCTTTCGCTCCGTCGTACTAAACGTAGGATTACATATTTTTCTCCACATGCAATATTATAGTATTATATATTTCTACATGCAATATTATATTATCATATTTTTCTCATATACCAAAATAGTGTTACAGATTGGAATCGGAATAAAACCTAGACATATGATGAAAGTGAATACATGTTTGTTCTTGAGAATTTTACAACAAAATATCAAACCCTATTTAATTATTAGATTGTTTATTTACACAAATAATTTTATTTTTCTCAACATTCTAAAGACTAATACAATTTAAAAATACAATGCAATATTTATTTTTAGCAATTTATAAAGTAATAAATATGAAAGCAATTTTTATTTATATATTTATACACATTTACTAAATTATTAAAAGATGCGAACCAACTATAAGTATTTACCATTTTATAAAGTTCGAATCAATTGGCAATTAGTTGATATTTGGCAAAAAATTCCTATAAATGATCTAATATATAGTGCTTATTATTGTTGTTGTCAATTCTCAAGAACAAAAAAAAAGTCTAAATTCCCTTTCATATGTTTAGGATTTATTACAATTCTAATCATCACTTGTTAAAACAATAAACATTGCTGAGGAGTAATAAATAATAGCATTGTCAATGGAAAACCCGTTCTTTTGAGACTTATATTTTTATTTTATTATTTTTTTTTTTCAATCCCGATTTTCCAACTTTGATACATATAAGGTGTTTGTTATTAAGTAATATATACCGGTGAATTATGTTTTTTCCATATTTTTTATAGGGTAAATCTAGTTACAGTAGAGTAATTTAATGATTTCTTTTGTTTGTTTATATTAAAATGATTGTTTCAGTTGTTTTTTAGATTCTTTTAAAGCAAATTTTATTTGTTCGTTAGCGACATGGATGGGAAAATTATTATTGATAACTGTTTTATATTGCTTAATTTTTCACATAACATGACTCCTCGCTGAGTCCAACCAACCTTCATGACCCTCGCTCGATTCCGCCCACGTTGTGTTGTAGATCTCGAACCGGCCAAATCAGCATCGCTTGTTATCACCTGGCTAGGTTAGCACAGACACGCGCGGAAACGGTATATAATGAAAACTAGACTGCAACGCCACGGTGTAGATTTATATATATTTATATATATCGAATGGATAAAAGATTACAAGCAAGTCAAACTAAGTAACGCAAAAATAAAAATAAAAAACAGTTCCTGATATTTCAGTAGCACGCTAATATTCGTGATCTATTATCACCATAGAACAGTGGTTTGCTCAATTTGCAGCTCGCCGAATTCGGACTGACCATCTCTTGCAATATCTCTGGTGGCAGGCTATTTCAGCTTGAGCGTATCATACCATCGCTGGTCCACATCTCACTAAATTTCGTTTTCTACCCCAGTTTTATTAAAAAGGCAAAAAACCGAGGTGTTGAAGGTGGGCACGGGATTTCTATTCCCCCCTATATACAACTTATCATCTCGACATGTAAGTAATATCATTTAACCATTTCGAGTGTATCTTCCGATGGGAAAGAAAAAAATTCACTCTCTGCTATTATCTGCCTGTTCCTACCAGACGTCTATTTCAATTTCCAGGTTTTTATACTTTGACAGTTTTTCAAATTTCTTGGTTGCTATGTTACGATCTTCTGGACAAGCTATATCAATTAAGGGGCAAGTTTTTTTTCGGTTTTTTGACAATAATGTCCGACCCATTTGCTTCAATTTTCCTGTCTGTGTAGAGGGTGTAATCCAATAGAATGGTGACGTCTTTGATTTCTGTAACCGGTGCTGAGTGATGTTCATACAAGTGTTAGTTTACTTATTTTCCAAAGTGTTTGCACATTGTCCAGTGTAAATATTGTCCCACTCTATCGAGGCGATTTTTATATTTATTTGGGGCAAGTACAGAACATCCTAAGATTATTATTATTATTTCGTTTGTCACTTTGTCATCAATATATCGAACATATATCATAAATTTGGCGAAATTATAAAATAATTTATTTTCTACTGTGTCTACTGTAGAAATCAGATAAAGTCGGCATGAACCTGCTCAGTCAAAGTGACAAACTCTTTGTGCTTATCAATGCTCTATCTCCAACTCGATATAGAGTACTTTACGCTAAAATACATTTTATTCGTAAAAAACAATAAACTTGGCGCTAAACATTATCACAATGAAACACACACACACACACACACACACACACACACACACACACACACACATATATATATATATATATAATTCCAGCAGTGAAAAGTTTGTCACAGGATGACACGCGTAGGCGAGAAAAATATCGCCTTCCTCTTGTTTTCTTTATTTGATCATGCAGTTCCTTTTTTCACATTATAAGTGAGTATATTTGTGTCAGTGTCCTCAGGAAACTTGGAAGTCGGCATGAATCTGCTCAGTTAAAGTGACAAACTCTTTGTGCTTATCAACATTCTATATCCACCTCGATATCGGTGAAAAAAAAACCCTGCTTGCTAAAATACATTCTATCAGTAAAACCACTGAAAAAAACAGCAGGCTTGGTGCTAAAAATTACCTTAATTAAACACTACATCTGGTTAGATTTTTTGTCTTTCTCACCCCCACCCTCGAACGAACACACTCGATGTGAGGGGATAGCAGGCAACCCTCCAAGATATTTTTTTAACACCCTGCCCGGACAAAATGCAGAGCAAACCTTTAAGCCCCCACATTGCTCGTCTGATCATTATTTAATCAGTGTCCAGATTGAATCCAAACCATCCCCCTGATTTCTTCTTTCTTCTTCTTTTATGTGCCATGTCCTTTCAGGACGTAGGCGGTCATGGCTTTCCACATCTCCCTGTCCCTGGTGGCTCCTAGTACGCTTTCTCCTGTTGCACCACGCAAAACCTCGTTCCGCCATCCACCTGATCAGGTCCTTCAAATATGTTATCCGCTGCTTTCTTCTGTCTCTTTTTCCCTCTATCTGGCCTGTTAGTATCAGGTTCTCCAAGTCCTCCATCCTCATTGCATGTCACAGGAACTTGAGTTGTCTCTTCCGGATGCTCAGTATTAATTTCCTTTTCGTTTCCATCCTTTCTAAAAAAATCATCAGTGCTCACATGCTCGATCCATGATATCCGCAGCATCCTTCTGTAGAACCACATTTCAGCTGCTTCAAGTTTTTCCTTCATCTTCGAAGATATTGTCCAACATTCACTGCCATATTGAAGAACCGACATCACATAGCAATGCAGTTCTCTCTTCTTTGTTTCTAGTGAAATTGTTCTGTTTCTTACCGTTCCATAAAATGGCATTACGCTATAAGAAGGCTGACCGGGACAGTTTTCGGTTCTATATAACAGAAGATCCTCTCTCAAACTTCTTCACACATGCTGCCTCCAAAACTGCTCCCCTAATATCTGAATGGATTCTTTCTAAAATGTAGTGTTATATCCCCCCTCTCCACCAAAAGAAAAATCAGTAAAAAAATAAACTGTCAGCCCTGGTTTACTCCTGAATACGCTGCAACCATAGCTCACCAGAAACACTACTTCAAAATCTTCAAGGTAGTTTGGTCCTTAATTCTTGAAGGACCGCCCTCAGTGAGAGTATTCTGGAAAACGTAAAGTACAGCTATGCGTGAGCTGTACAGGCCGAGGTTTAAAATAAAAATGAAAATATTCTTGATTATTAGAAATTTGGAAACTTAAAAATTAATTTTTTAATAGTGGCCTTTAATTCATTTTTCAACAAAAATAGTATATACCATGAAAATAAAGTCAGTAATATATCATGTAGAATGCTGGAAAACCACGCGTAGTAATTCGATAAAAATACCCACGGCTCTAATGGAAGGTTAAGATTAATTAAGCTTGACCCGACATTACAAGCACAAAGCAATCAGTCAGAATTGAACTCACTATAGCCATAACGAACCGCTTGGTCACTCATGACACTATTTCAATATATTATATCTTTTTCAGTTCATTAATTTCTGTATTTTATAAATCTAACCCAATTTAAGCCCCGAGAGCCATTCAAAGTAGTTGGTTACAGTCAAAATACAAGTGAGATGTGCGATATGAATGGAAGAGTAGGAGGTATTGAACGGACTAAGTATAGAACAGATTAACTATCGAACAGATTAAATAAAGTATCGAATAGACCAAGTATCGAACGGACCAAGTATCGAATAGACCAAGTATCGAACGGACCAAGTATCGAACGGACCAAGTATCGAATAGACCAAGTATCGAACGGACCAAGTATCGAATAGACCAAGTATCGAACGGACCAAGTATCGAATAGATCAAGTATCGAACGGACCAAGTATCGAATAGACCAAGTATCGAACGGACCAAGTATCGAATAGATCAAGTATCGAACGGACCAAGTATCGAATAGACCAAGTATCGAACGGACCAAGTATCGAATAGACCAAGTATCGAACGGACCAAGTATCGAATAGACCAAGTATCGAACGGACCAAGTATCGAACGGACCAAGTATCGAATAGACCAAGTATCGAACGGACCAAGTATACATCGGACCAAGTATCGAATAGACTAAGTATTAAACGAAAGAAAAAATTGAATGAAGTATCGAACTGAATAAGTATCGAACAAAGTGTCGACCAGACCAAGTATCGGACGGACAAAGTATTAGGCAGATTAAGTATCAAACAGACTTAGTATTGAACAAAAAAAAAAAAAAAAAATAAATAAATGATAGTCGAACGGTCTAAGTATCGAACAGACAAAATGTTGAACAGATTAATTGTCGAACAAACTGTCGAATGGAGATAGTGCCAAACTGGAAAAAGAGTCGAACTGACGAAATAACGAATGGAAGTTTCAAAAGGACAAAGTATTGAATAATGTAAAAACGAATATATCGTCATGATTATAAATTTTTAAAAAAGTTCTATTTTTACTACAATTGCAATTTCTCACAAAAAATTGTTTTACTGCAGTTTTAACGCAGAACCTTATTCAAAAAGTTTTTCATCGAAGGTTTCTATATGAGCATAAAATTTTCCAGCAGGATAATTGCGTGGTATACGGTATTCTATTGTGGACATATCGCGTTTGAGTAAGTTTGAAAGAAAATGGAAACAAAATGGACAAGTTTTTAAGGATACGAAAGAGAAATGTGAAATTTCTTGAGTACATAACGAGGAAAGAGGACTAGGATAATTTGACATACTCAAATATAGTAGAGTTAGACAGATTGATAGATATGAATATATTAAAGCGATAGATAAATAAAAGGGGAGGCGAGATGAACATATTGAGAACAATACATAGACAGATAAATGAACATGAACATACTGAGATAGATAGATAGATAGATAGATAGATAGATAGATAGATAGATAGATAGATCTGAACAAAATGAGATAGATAGATAGATAGATAGATAGATCTGAACAAAATGAGATAGATAGATAGATAGATAGATAGATAGATAATGAATAAAATGAGATAGATAGATAGATAGATAGATAGATAGATAATGAATAAAATGAGATAGATAGATAGATAGATAGATAGATAGATAGATAGATAGATAGATAATGAATAAAATGAGATAGATAGATAGATAGATAGATAGATAGATAATGAATAAAATGAGATAGATAGATAGATAGATAGATAGATAGATAGATAGATAGATAGATAGATAATGAATAAAATTAGATAGATAGATAGATAGATAGATAGATAGATAGATAGATAGATGAAACAAAATGAGATAGATAGATAGATAGATAGATAGATAGATAGATAGATAGATAGATAGACAGATAGATAGATAGATAGATAGATAGATAGATAGATAGATAGATAATGAATAAAATGAGATAGATAGATAGATAGATAATGAATAAAATGAGATAGATAGATAGATAGATAGATAGATAGATAGATAGATGAGAATAAAATGAGATAGATAGATAGATAGATAGATGAGAACAAAATGAGATAGATAGATAGATAGATAAGAACAAAATTAGATAGATAGATAGATAGATAGATAGATAGATAGATAGATAGATAGATAATGAATAAAATGAGATAGATAGATAATGAATAAAATGAGATAGATAGATAGATAGATAGATAGATAGATAGATAATGAATAAAATGAGATAGATAGATAGATAGATAGATAGATAGATAGATGAGAATAAAATGAGATAGATAGATAGATAGATAATGAATAAAATGAGATAGATAGATAGATAGATAGATAGATAGATAGATAAAGAATAAAATGAGATAGATAGATAGATAGATAATGAATAAAATGAGATAGATAGATAGATAGATAGATAGATAGATAGATAGATAGATGAAGAACTAAATGAGATAGATAGATAGATAGATAGATAGGTAGATAGATAGATAGATAGATAGATAGATAGATAGATAGATAGATAGATATTCCGGCAAAAGTTGAAATAGAAAATTAGGAAAGTGCCAAATAAGTGAAGAAAGAAATGGCAAAAATAAATAAATATATCGAAAAATTCACGAAAGTAGCAGCAAACTTTAAGCTAGCAAAATAATTATGAACAGAGACAAACTTATTGATTTATCGATAGATATCAATGGAGAAAGACAGAGATTGAGAGAGAGAGAGAGAGAGAGAGAGAGAGAGAGAGAGAGAGAGAGAGAGAGAGAAAGAAAAGTAAGTCATGAGTAGATGGACAGATATTTGCTGGACATTGGGTCAACGATGCACAAATTAGTTGTGAATGTTCTTTGCAAAACATGCTAGGCTAACCACCGCTCTATGACGAGCGCTCGCACGCACAATCAATAAGGAAATGTTTCACTCACTCTAGACAGATATATGAAGCTAGAGTGGTGATCAGTGGCCCCACTGGTGTTTCAATTATTTCTTGCCGGCGTCAGGATCCAGTTGCAAGCCCTAGTAAAAACTTGGATTTTGAGTGCTGATTTTTTTTTTCGTAGATACTTGGGTGTTTGACGTAAGGTGACCTTCCTATTCGACTTCTCCTCCTTTTGACCATGTGTCATCCTAGGAGTTTAAAATATCCGAGATTGATTGATTTTGAAATATAAAGATATATAGAAATGGTATGTAGCTATTTTCCAAGCTTTCGTCTGGAACAAGGTCAGAAATATGGAATACGCAGTGAATACACTTTATAAGTATTAACGGTTTCGAGATTAACGCACTTATCATTATCCCAGAGTAAGGCGCCCATGTCGAGGGTCAAGGAGAGAGCCAGAAATGTGAGAAAAATCGATCATTTAATCGATAAATGAAGGAATAAAGAACAAAAAAAAAGGAAAATATATTAAAATAAATAAATGTGGTGCAGTGGATATTGGCTCGGAACGATAAATCGGGGGTGGCGAATTCAAATTTCAGTTGCATTCGTTGCATCCACTTATGCACAAATACCCTTGGGAAGGGTATTAATTCACCCCTTCCCTGCAGTTATGGGTTAAATAACAGGACAGATTGGGTTCTGTAGCCTTGGTTGGCAACCAGTCCTCCGCGGAAAGTAATGGCAACCTACTGCGGGAAAATCTTCTGCCCGGTCTTCCGAGACATGAATTCCCGTGTATCACGTATGACACTTAACTGACTGACTGATTCCTAAAATACATATGACATTATTCAAGCTTTGTTTGACCGTTAGTCCTATGTGGTCAAGCAGTTAAGACATGTCATATCTAATGACGGTCTCCTCTAGGAAATGCAGGTGCGAATCCTGCCCGGGGAGGCATATTTTCCTAACAAGATTTCTCGATCATTCAGCCTAGTAGATGTAAGCAGATATACTGCTTAATTATAAAAAACAGTTCATCTATTCAAATACGAGTATCCACTAAAAATAGATAATTTAAAAGCATAAGACGGTCAATAATTTAAATAACATCAGATCCGACGACCAGGAATGGTTTGTCTGTTGTGATGGATAAATTGTCGTTCAAATTATGCTAAAATGGAAGTAACATTGGTATCTCATTTTCACAGATACATTTTTTACTAAAATTACACAAAAATATCTTCAAATATAAAATAGTAAATTTATTTCTTTGTTGTTACAAGGAGGTTTGTTGGTCTCTGTTTCAACTACACCCTACACATAATAACCAAGTATTTTGCAGTCTGGGGAATTAAGCGGTCGGATGTAAGGGAGGATGTGAAGGAATAAGGACAAAGAAAATATCTAAACTTATTTATAAATGAAACTTTGTCTGTGTGTGTGCGTGTGTGTGTGTTTGTGTGTGTGTGTGTGTGTGTGTGTGTGTGTGTGTGTGTGTGTGTGTGTCCGTTACCTATAGACTCCAAAATGGCTGAACCGATTTTCTTGAAAATTTACACAGTTGTACTATAAGCATCTGCGAGTGTTCTTAGCTAGGTTTTGTGTCGAGGTACCCTCGATAAATATCGAAAATCGATAATCGAAAAAATCGGGTTATAGAAGGATTGTTCCGATTTAATCAAATTTGATACACTCATACACAAAGACATAAGAAACGATATTCAAAATTTTCAAGGTTGCAGTTCTTACAATAGTGCAGAAAATTTGATATCGATACCAGGAAATCAAAATTTGACTTACATCCATTCATTTTTCTTTAAGTCTGCGATTTCGCTTTAACTGGAAACAACTATTGCTTTTTACTCTTTCGTGGCAACGTCCAAAGAGTCTGAGCTCCAGGACCATGGATTAGTTTTAAAGCTTTCATTACACCCGAGCAATGCCGGGCTATCCTGCTAGTATTAAAATAAGTAAGTATTCTCAAAATACATATGACATCTATACGAAGACGATGGACTTATTTTCATCCCTAATAGTAATGGCCCCTTGACTATAAATGTTCAGAAGAATATTGTTAAGGCCTTCAAGATGCTAGGATTTCAAATAGAGATTGCTTCCAACTTAAAGATGGTTAACTACCTAGACATTACCCTCAATCTCGATAATTATACTTGTAAACCTTACAATAAAGAAAATGAAACCCCTAGTTGCATCAACATTAATTCTAACCACCTTAATGCCATTGTAAAACTATATCTAGACCTTTTTATACGAGAATTAGCCAATTATCTTTTAACTTTAGAATTTTTAGCGATAACAAAAAACTGTATGAAAAAGTCCTCTAGAGTAGAGGCTATGAAGATAAATTAACTTACTTAAAACTCACTAGCAAATCTGAATGACAGAAGATTAAAAGTAAATATAGGAAAAGAAGGATTATATGGTTCAACACCACGTTCTGTAGACTATCAAATGTTAGCATTGGACAGGTTTTCTTAAATTAATAAGTAAGCATTTTCACAAAGATAATCCTCTAAATAAAATAGTTAATAGAAAAGCGATGAAGATTAGTAATTCCTGTACTAGTAATATATACAACATTATAACCAAGTTTTAGGGAATTTATGTAAATCTAATACTAAACCCGGTATTATACCCTCCTACAATTGCAGATCCAAGGAAGACTGTACTGTTGAAGGTAAATGTTGATCTACAAATGTGATCTACTAAGCTGCCATCTCCCCTAACAGAACAAAGAAAAGTATAACGTATACATTGGAAGTTCGGTGGGGGTTTGGAAACAAAGGTTTTATTCTCATAGGCTCATTTTTCTCATGTACTGTGCTTAGTAGAAAATTAATTAGCAAGTGTCATCATCGGAGTAGATTTAACCTCCTTTAATTATTCCCTTCCTGTCATTTATTCATTATATTTTTAGCCATTTATATTGATTAGAATTTAAATTTGGAGGATCTGAAGTTTTTTCTATTTACTACCCTTGACCTCGCAAACAAATTGTTACCTTCCACTCACGAATGAATAGGAAAATTATTTTTCCCCTCTCTCTTCTCTAAGTTATTTCAACATGCCGATTAGAGACATGCATTGTTCAACCCCAGTCGAGTCTTTTCCTAACCAACATTCCTTATTCCTTCCTTTAATACCCTTTACTTCCGGTATAAGAGAATTTTCTTCATTTTAGTTTCGATTAGTGTTGAATAATGCATGTCTCTAATAGGCATGTTGAAATAGCTATTCACCAAATGTGATCTGAATTTACAGATGAAATAAATGAATATCTGCTCTGTAAATTAAATTACATATTATATATATATATATATATATATATATATATATATAAATTAAAAAAGGATTAATTCAATGATGTTGGATGATCATTTCGATATGAAAATCCCCACGGGGTATAACACATCACCTCAGCAACTGAAAAATCCTTTCAGAAACTGGAGAAAAATCAGTCTAATTTTCCTTTTTAAATAGATTTGCAAAGAAATTAAAAAAGAAAATAAAAAAGATAAAGAAAAAGAAAAAGAAAAAAGAAAAAGATAAAACAAAATAAAATCAAATAAACAAGAAAAGAAAAGAAAAAATTAATATCATATATATATATATTCATTAGCCGTATCTCACTAAACTTTAAAAACAATAAGACATTATTTATATAAATTTGTATCATAAGATTGATCTGCGTTGCAGTCTGGGGAGTAAGGTGGCCAGATCTAAGAGGTGATGCGAAGGAAAAAGTACAAAGAAAACGAAAATATACTAAAATAGATAAGTATTCTTAAAATACATATATATATATATATTTGGTGTATCGAGGCAGCAGATAATTTTCTAAACATATACTGTTAAATATATAAATAGATGTCTCTTATGTTTAATCATGAGCCGTTCTAAACATCATATTTTGGCTTTAATTTCAGGTGAAAATAAAAACAAAAATTCTCCAACATTTGGATAATTTTTTATTAAGTTGATTCTAAGCTTTCGGCTGATACACTCATACACAAAGACATAAGAAACGATATTCAAAAGTTTCAAGGTTGCAGTTCTTCATCTTCAGAGAGGTTACAATATATATATATATAAATAAACATACATGTTATTTCTAACTGTATGTGCGATATCTGATATATATATATATATATATATATTAATATACGTAATTACAATAAAGCAGCACTAATTATTATAGACTAACGTCCGAAAAACCAATGCTAACCTATCAGTAACTTAAATCGTCAATAACCCAACGAGGACTACCTCGTAGGTTAAATAAAGGGGAAGAAATAAAAAGAAACAAACCAAGCACAAGAACAATGCGTCAAGAGCTTTTTTGAAGACGAAAACCTTAACAGTAAAGTGCTCTATACGAAACCGCGGTCGGTGTTGGCTCGTTTTTAGATTTAGTGTACTGTATATATATATATATATATATATATATATATATATATGTTCAAAAGGATATTTTACTAAGCTTTAGTAACAACAAGCATTATAAATAATATATGAGTGTGTGTGTGGGTTTGTATGTGTAACAAGCTAGGCAAGTTAGTTAAGAAGTATGGACGTTCGTGGATTGTTTCTTTCATCGATAGTGGGGTAGATGCAAAAAACCTCATTGATGAATTCAAAGTCCATTGATTGAAAAATCAATCGATAAATGGATCACCGAATCGATTGTAAAATCAGTCAAGTAAAGTCAGTTTTACGTACACTCAATGCAACTATTCATTTAGTGCCTGTATATGAGTTGCAAAATGCTCACGCACATGTAGTATTACTTGACAGCTAGGAAAGCAGGTGAATACCTCCTTTTATATATATATATATAATAAAATGTGCGATTGGTAAATTGTAAATTTTATTTTTAATTTCGAACGTGCACGGTGTTTGTTTGTTATTTTGTCGATCGCACAGTACAGTTGGGTCAGTTGGGCACCGTATGTAAAAATGACACAGTTCACTCTGCCAGAAATTTGGAAACGGCATGCTGTACTGTTTGGCATCAGCGCCGGAAGCTTGAATATTTTAGAATGTTTGAGTGTCAATCTGAAGATAGTGCAGAGTATTTGGAAAGAGTTGGATGAGTCTAATGGTGATTTTGAATGTACGGCAGCACGGAAAACCCATTCTGATCGTTCTGATCGGAAAAGAATTCCCAAACTTGGTGAGGGCCTCAGATTCAACACGGAGACATACATCAAGTGCCTTGAGGAGTCAGTGCAGGCCTGAGTCAAGAGGATAGCTGCTGAAAGACCCCCATATGTGGCAACATGGCTCTGGACCATTATACACAAGCAGGAGAACACAGTCATGGCTGTCGGACCACATCGCCCCTTGCATCTGGCTACCTAACTCCCCAGACTGCAACTAATTATTGAGTAGGGCGTAGTTGATCGAGAAATCAACAAACTTCTTGTAACTTGAAAGATTAACTGAAGGCAAGATTTATAGCAGCATCCAGCAATTTAAACAACGAGACCGTCTAGAAGAATTACAAGAGATTCCGAATTTGTCTGAAAGCCAATGACGATTTTCTTGAATAATTTTACTCTATAGTATTTCGAGATATTTTTGTGTGATTTTTGTAAATATTAAATGTTAAAATGAAATGTCAGTGAAATTTAGATGAAAACTTATCCATAGTGCCCTGTATTTATATATTACTCTTTTTTTCCCTTCCTTCTCTTTCTGTAGGAACAGTTACACGCACACAGATATGGTGAAATCTTAATCTGGAAAGGACATTTGTAAACATGGCTACAATCAATAAGAGGCGGGCTATTGTTTATGCGCGTGCGCGAACACACACACACACACACACACACACACACACACACACACACACACACACACACACACACACTGGTGTAAAAGATGTATTTTTAAATTTACATAAGTGAGGAATTTGTTACAAAATTAACAATGACTAATAATAAAGAAAGTTTAATTTCTAACACTGCGCAAAATGAAATATACACCCTCGTGCAAATTAATTGAAAAAAATACCGTTTTAGTTTCCTTTCTTTCATCCTACGGTCACTGGAGTTACAGGGTGTAATCGATATCTATTTTATTCTCAGATTAGGTTACTTGCAGTGTTGTTGTTGTCACATTCACGACGTTTCGACCGTTGTACGCATCGGCCTTCTTCAGGTGATTGTAGGAATCTTATAGAACAACTAGCCAATAATCAACTAGAATAGAAGTTGAGTCCAACTGACTACAAAATCACCAGGGCAAATTGGTAGGTGGTTTAAATAATAACCTGGGATATTCCATTCTGTTACAGGCAAGTCTATTCTGTAAGCAGTGATTCGCTGATAATTTCAGTGTGTACATTGAGCTCCATAAATATTGAGCACAATATTCACCATTTGTCTTTGGGCCACATAGGGACATGTATTCAGTTACAACCCTGTTTGTTTTTGTCTGCCAACTGGACGCTAGTTGGACACATCAGGAAGGTGAGTTTCACAATCTTGAATGTTCACCTTCCTACAGGAAGACAAAAGAAGACCATCATGTAGAAAGATAAGTTATTTGATTTCTACAGTGATTAGAATTTCGAACTGAACCCTTTATTTTGATCACTTGGGTTGATTGTTCTTGTTCTGTTTCCGGATGCCACTTCCGGATGTTTTAGTTATCTTCCTTTAACTCAGCTCTTTAAGTTATTTACTCTAAGTTACTCCCTAAGCCAGGTATTGGAACTCCCAACTCTTTGAGTCAAGTCACGGGAACTAAACAACGCTTATATCCATTGGGTCATGTGTTCTTGAGTGTATGTATTTTTGGGATTTATAACCTAATGTCCCAGTAAACATTTTTTTTTTTTACCAGGGCTCATATTGCAATCTTGAAGCTAATGATTTTCTTTAGCATTCTGTATTACTGGTTCCCATATTGTATTCATGTCTATACTTGGCTGGGTTAGAAGATTTTTATGTCCTATCATATGATTCCTTAAGTTTTCGTAATTTCCAGTGGTGTTCTCTATTATTTAAACTTCAGCCCACCTTTCTCTTTATATATAGCCAAATCGTCTTGAATATGACAAGAAAAAAAGAGATGAGGGCAACACTCCGAACAATGTAAATAGTGTAAATACTACCTCATCTTAGAAGTATACACAAATATTCAGGTTATAACATTCTTGTGTTTGATGGAGATAGCATGTCCTTTAACTATGATTTGCTATCAGCTACACTACCGGCCATAATCATTAGGTAACCCCAGTATTTAAAAAAAATGATGTATTTCATACAATCTTTTAATATTTATTACCACGTGAATAATTGTAAATGAAAATTGGTTCTTTTGTTAATACTGCACAATAGCATGTGCATCAAATGAATTTATAAATATTTAATAATTGCCTATATTGCAGTTTCATCAATGAAAGAATGAAGAAAATTTAGGGTAATTCGAACGAGTTCATCTTTGCTTCCTTGCCTTGTAAAATTTTGCAAAGTAATAATAACAAAAGAATCATTCTATTTCCATTTGGCAATAAATAATAAAAATAGTATGAAATTCATTATTTCTTTTAAAAAACTGGGGTGGCCTAATAATTATGGCCGGTAGTGTATATACAATAGATTTCTCGGATCAATGATTAAAAATGTCAACAAACAAAGCAAATAAATCGTTTAGGTCTTAAAGAAGACAATCCTTTGACAAATCTTACAGACTGGAGCTACAGCATGAGTTAAAGAGCTTTCCAAAAATAACATAAAACCACATCGCGTGAACGGCAATAAAAAGTAGCTAGCATTTGAAATTAGAAGGGAATCTAACGCCTATAATAAAGATGTTGACTTTTTACATTACCTTAAACATAAAGTTTGGAAAGAAGCTTCCATCAACAATAGAAAGAGCTATAATAGTTCGTGGACAATTAGAGAAGACTAATTTCCTGCAAAACCATAACACTGCTCCGTTAATGAATGCCGAATGTTACTTATACAGAAACGTTTAATTCCACCATTATCACGATGGCCTTATTTCAAATATTTAAAGAATGTAACAGTAAAGTGAAGTATTGCTAAAAGTCTCTATGCAAAAAGTTCATCACATTTCTACAGCTGCTTAGAAACTTGTAGCAATAAAATTAAAAACACAAAATTAATAAAATGGTGTTAATAAGATAAAAAACTTAAATAATTATCCTTAAATAATCATTAAGCGGTGCCAGGAAGAATTATTCTGTTACTCTAAAATAATTAATTTATTAAAAGAATCCGGACAATTTTTCAATAGTAAATTTTATTTACACCCTTGTGCAAATTAATTGAAACAAAACGAATAATGTCTTCCTAGGATCTTTCACTGTTTCCCTGATCACATATACGTCGTCTCTCGGCGATTGTTTTTCTCTTCCGAACGCATTTGGAAGGAGATTTTGTTTGGAAATTTTTTAAATTTTTTAACTTTGCACTATTTTTGGCAAATTGTCATAAAGATGTAAATCTCTTACTTAAGTTTAAAATATCGCAGAAATGCTATTTTTTTAGCACTGAGATAGATCCTTATTTATGTTGACAGATTTTTAACAACCCAGTGACAGATAGATTTTTGCCAAATGTTGTTCTATGGCAGTTTTACCCATATTAAAAAAAGATTAAATGATAAAACTTTAACGACTTGTAATTAGTCAGTAATCTTAACATTTCTTGAAGTTTCTATTTTAGTTTTAATGAGCTGTCGATGATTGTAGTAGTTCGTGACCGAGGGTTTGAGTTTTCTGACCTTGTTCAAATTGTCTATCACGCCAGATAACGCGCTCTTGCCAAGAAAATGTAACTAAGGTCCGCTCAGCATACTTGCAATATAAACCGTAGGTGGGCTCTGTGGGTGTTGAACAGACAAAAGTGTGGCTGAGTAAGTGTCTGCAATGGGGATTAGCTAACTGCCCTACTAAACGGATATCGAATACGAGTGGTCAACCATTATATATATATGTGTGTGTATATATAAGTTTTTGTCATAAATCATTTCCGTTTTTGTTTAGCAAAAACCGGGTTTGTTTTTTCGCTAAGAGTGTGTGCAATGCAAACATGCAGGTTACTGACTTTGGCACTCATTTCCAAGTGCCAGCATGTAGTAGATTGTGATGCGTTTAAAATCTTTGCTAATTAATGGATAATATGCACTAGATTGATTTCCAGCACTAACTTTAGAGCTTCATCATCAAAGTCCGATGAACTGCCCGGTCTGATTTCCTCTTCCAACAACGTTTCTCCAGAGCGAAACCAATTTTGCATTGTCGGTTAGTTATGATTCCATGACCATAAGCATTTCATAGTTTTTGGCCTTGTTGACTTTCCTTAGCATTACTAAGTGTTAGCATGTGGTAGATTGTGATGCGTTTAAAATCTTTCCTAATTTCTGAGTAATTCGCCGTAGCTTACTTTCAGTACTGACTTTAGAGCTTCGTCATCAAAGTCCGATGAACTCCCCCGTCTAAGTTCATCTTTCTCCAGAACAAAATTTCGTGAAGAACCAATTTCGTATTGCCGATCAATTATGATTCTCTGCCCACAAACACTACATTGCTTTGTTAACTAAACATTATTCCCTGCTTGAATTCTCATAGAATAATGTAAATTAAATTAACATTTAGTCACTCCATTGGTGGGGTTAATATATTGTTGTGGATTCTGGTTGAGAAACCACACAAAAAATAAATAACAAAAACAGATATGGAGATAGAAAATGTAAGTTATATTGAACAAAAATATTACAAACTGGAACACGGTTAGTCAATTCAGGAATACTTGAAATACTATTAGTAGAATCAATATATACAGTCTTGTAGTGAAAAATATGTCTGGGTAATGAGTCTATATCCAAACAACTCCAACTTACTGTGCACCAACTTACTGACCAACTAAGCGACTGTACAACTGCACAACTCTCCTTTACAATTACTCTTTCCAACTACTCCTACAACTACAATATTTAGTTGTCCCTCCCACTAAGGGCAACATGTGACACATGGTCAGTTTATAACTGGGATTTCCGGGCCATATGGCCCGGCCCAAAAATACCTGTCTATTTTTCCCCAGTCGTGCTTCTACCCTTCGGCGGAACCACGACTGGGTTAGTGCTCTCTGCTCGGAAGCAGAGAGCTCCCTACCCGAAAACAGAGAGCTGACAGTAACAAAGGCAATTGTAACTGCTACAACTACATTATTTAGTTGTCCCTCCCACTAAGGGCAACATGTGACACATGGTCAGTTTATGACTGGGATTTCCGGGCTATATGGTCCGGCCAAAAAATGTCTGTCTATTTTTGCCCAGTCGTGTTTCTACCCTTCGGCGGAACCACGACTGGGTTAGTGCTCTCTGCTCGGAAGCAGAGAGCGCCCTCTACCTGAAGGCAGAGAGCTGACAGTAACAAAGGCAATTGTAACTGCTACAACTACGACCGTTCTCTGTATAGACAGGAATATATGTACACATCAGGCGAGTCCATTCTTATGTGTAAAAATGGTTGATCTCAACAACCCCTCCCTAGCTTCTTTTTTGGGAGGAGCTAGAATTTTTTTCGCTTGGGATCTAATATTCTCAACGACTTCCAAAATATTCGTTTTTTTTTTTATTGCGACAACGTTATCTTTTGAGGATGACGAGATTCGCTCTTCACTTCTTCTTTGTTGGTTGATGTGTCCGACTTGTTCGCCTGGTTTGAAAGCTTTTCACGTAACTATCGGTGTAATAAATACAGGCTGCATATTCTTCTTTTGAGCGATTTCTGTTGTGAATTTGTTACTGCTTGAGAAGACCTCTTTTTCAATTCTGAAGTTTCCGTCGTCACGCTTTTTATTTTTTTACAACACGAGTTAATGGATAAATCCCATATATTAAATTTTTGCATCCAGTCCGTCCCTACCAGATTATCTGTGCTTTGTGTCACATATATTTTTAACTTTTTGGTCTTTCTTTGAAATTTCACACTTACGATAATTTCGCCTTCCAATTTAATCCTTTTTCCTGTTATCGATTTAGCAATTTTTTTTGTGTGTAACATGGTCGGCCTGTTCAGCTTCCGCCATTTCTGTAAATTTATTATTGTTAAGTCTGACCCAGAATCCAATTGTAATTTGGACTTCTTATTCAATATTTCCAGTTCTACATATTTTTGGTGTTTTCATTGTTATATTCAACTCTAGCAGATCTTGCCCTGCTAGGTTTGTTTTTGTTTCTCCCTACCGCTGCTTTGTGGCCCATCTTACCACACGCTCGGCAATTTTTGTACTTGAAAAGACAATCTTTAAACCAATGCCATCCAGCACATCTGTAACATGCAGAAGAGGAGGGGCTTGTTTTTATTGGATTCTTGTCATCAGTTGTTTTGTATCTCTTTTCTTTGTCGTAAAAAATTTGTTTTGCTTTTGTGGAGGGAGAAAAACGTAAATTTCTTTTTAACTTACGAATATGCGCGACTCCTGATTCTTCAATATTTTTGTTATCTTTCTTTATACTGAGGCATTTCTGGCACTCATCTGACAGTTTTTGTAGTGCTACACTTGGCTCATTTTGAAGTTTGGTCAGCATTCGTTTTCTCATTTCGCTGTTTTTAGCAGCGACTAGTTCTTGGACAAATATGAAACATTTGAAGTTGTCTGGGGTTAGCTCCGCCAATTTAAAGTCGTTACAATGTTTGTCGACGATAGCTGCGAACGTTGAATAATCCTCGTTTTCGTCTTTTCAGAGATTATGCATTTCCACCTTTTATGGAAGAACGAGATTTTTGGGCTAAATAGCTCAGTGAGGCCTGTCACTGCCTCGTCGAATGTTAACTCGTTCGTCTTTTTTGGAAGAATATCATCTATGAACTTAATGTGTTCGTCCATACCTAATTTTCTGAGTAAAAGCCTTAAGTTTTTCTTTTCACTCCAGTGCTGGCAGTCGATATTAAGAATATTTTCATATCACCTGTAATATTCTCCAAAGTTTTTGTCTTCATCAATCGAGTATTTGAAAGCCTCTACAGCGTTCCACACAGCATCTTGCGAAAACGTCTCCTCTTCTTCTGTGTTTCTTTCAATTGCTGTACTCGTTAATTTCAATAATAGTTCTTGTAGTTGTAATTGTCTTTCCTCATTTGCCTTTTGCATTTCCATTAGTCTTTCTTCTAATTTATAGTGTCTTTCTTCGCTTCTTTTAATGATTTCCAGTATTCCTTTCTGAAAGTTCTCCATGATTTGCTGTTTCGATTCCATGAGAGTTTTTTTTTACTATTACTTTTTAGCAATTAAGTTTGTTGAAAAAAAAAATTGTGGAAATTTTTTCTTTAAATTCCCTTTACAGTTTTTTTTTCTCTATCTCTGTGTTAGTGTCGCCAATTGTTTGTGGTCGACTTGTGTTCGTATCCTCGTAGCGAACATTGTTGAGGTGAACGTGAATTCGTCACAAAATTGTTGTGCGACTTTTGTATGTGATTCTCGAGATCTACGTCGCTAATTTGTTACTTGGGTTTATACGTAGGTTCGTGTTCGAAATCCTCGTCGCCAATTTGTTGTGGATTCTGGTTGAGGAGACACACAAAACAAATAAAAAAAACAGATATAGAAATAGAAAATGTAAGTTATATTGAACAAAAATATACAAAGTGGAACACGGGTTAGTCAATTCAGGAATATTAGGAATACTATTAGTAGAATCAATATATACAGTCTTGTAGTGAAAAAGTATGTCCGGGTAATGAGTCTATATGCAAACAACTCCAACTTACTGTGCACCAACTTACTGGACAACTAATCGACTGTACAACTGCACAACTCTCCTTTACAACTACTC
>JBBBDQ010000547.1:1130000-1260000 GCA_037127315.1 Ascarosepion bandense
TCTTTAAAAGTTTCTTGTGTAACATTTTAAGATTAGAATACGTACAGAGTCGGTTTTTATTATTATTATTATTATTATTATATATATATATATATAGTTGCACGCACTTATACAGCATTCTGCAAGAGAATGCAGCCAGTAAGGCACAAGCTGTTGCTAAGACTAAAGGAAACTGAGAATTCTAAACAAACAGAAGACAGAAAATAACAGTTCACATTGCCTTTTTAAAGATTTGAGTTAACAAGGAATTTAGAAGTCAGAAGAGTATTCCACAATTCAGAAATAAGAGAAGAGACACTATTAGCATAGAACTTATGGCCAGATTTAACCATTTCAATTATAAAAAGATGAAATCAATCGTCCAATCTAGTTCTTTGCTTAAATTCTTACAGTCTATATCCCAAAGAATGAAAAAAACTCAACAGAACAGTCTCCGTCACCGGGATTTTGTCGAGAAACTCTAGGTATCATGCAGAAGAATCAGACTAAATATGACATACCACTATATATATATATATATATATATATATATATATATATATATATATATATATATATCAGACTAAATGTGACATACCACTATATATATATATATATATAGTGGTATGTCACATTTAGTCTGATTCTTCGTCCTAAGAAGAGGTTCTCTTCTTGGTGTTCAAGACGATTAAATTATAGTTAAGTTAGCGCCAGTTCTAGCGATTTAGTTTCTTATAATTGGTGTTAGTTTCACTGTGATTAGTATTATTACTAATATATATATATATATATATATATATATATATTGTGATGATCCTCGTATACTGTCTTAATAGGTATAGGAAAAACTACTAAAAAGTTGTAAGTTTAAAAATGTATTTTTTTGACAGTATTTGTTTATTTCTATTATTATATTTTATATTTCAGACCGTCCTTAATTTGAATTTTAAAATCATTTGTTTCTGTCTGAAATATAAAATATAATAGTAGAAATAAACAAATACTGTCAAAAAAATACATTTTTAAACTTACAACTTTTTAGTAGTTTATATATATATATATATATATATATATATATATATATAAAGTCCATGTCGTGTTTTGGTCGTTCATAATTCAGCGCGTTAGAATACGTCACATTTATTGATAGCTATAATCTACTGACATTTCCGGTGAGAGCACACTTCAAAATATCTCTTGAGAAAGAATGTTTAAAATTACTTAATTTGTGTAATTTTTACATCCCTATGAAATTCAAAGATTATAAGGTGTATTTTAGACCCTGTTTTTTTATAACCGTGTGGCCCAAGCAAGGCATTTTACTGCCACTGTTTTGCAGGGGGTTACATAGGAGGAATGTTATAAGAAAGGGTGACAGGTTACAGGGGGTGTCAGGAAGTGGATAAGAAAAGGATGAGAATACTGATGAGAGTGGGGTGAACGGAGAAAAGAGCATGAGAGAAAGGATGCAAGTTAGTGAAGCAGGAGATGACTATTGACTTTACATTTGAATTCTTGAAGATTGTTGTTGTCGGGAAAGCAATTAAGTGGAATGGAATTCCACAAGCGGGAAGTGCGAGAAAAGAAGCTGCTGGAGTAGAATTTGCGTTTACAATTTGATGCTTTTTATTACCGTAAAGACAAAAATGTATAGCAAGCAACAAAAAAGATATGTGCTGTGTACGGTGAAAATGTTTTAGCTGTCAGAAAATTACGTTGGCGTTTTGCTAAGTTTATAGTTGGTAATTGTAGCTGTATTGATGAACGCCTAGGCAGACCCCCACTACAGATAGCGACAAATCAAGACATGAAGAATAACCCGCAATACAGAACGCGGTCAGTCAGTTAAGTGCCATATGTCTCGAAAGAGACATGACTGACTGAGCAGAAGATTATCCCGCAGTAGGTTGCCATTGCTTTCTGCGGTAGACTGGTTGCCAGCCAAGGCTATAGAACTCAATTTGTCTTGTTATTTAACCCATAACTGGAGGGAAGAAACGGATTAATTCCTTTCCCAAGGGTATTTGTGTTTAAGTGAATGCAAAACTCGGCTCCTCGATTTCTCGTTCCGAGCCGATAACCACTGCACCACAACGCACAGCACACCCAGAATGCGAGAATTGGCAAAAATATTAAATTTATCAAAACCCACCATCCATGAGCACATAGTGAAGCTTGGGTACTCAAATCGCTACGATGTTTGGGTACCACATGATCTCAATGAAAAGGATCTTTTAGATTGCCTTTCTATTTGTGATTTGCTTCATAACTGCTATGAACATTTTTTTAGGCAAATTGTGACCGGTGATGAGAAATAGATCGTTTTTAAATGTATTTTCAGCGAAAAAGACCATGGGGTAAACGACATGAGCCAACTTTAGCCACCTTGAATCAAGTCTTCATCCTAAGAAAGTCATGCTGTGCATCTGTTGGTATTTGAAAAGAATCCTGTTTTATGAGTTTCTACCTAGTAATCGGTCAATTGATTCTGAAAAGTACTGCTAGATGAATTAAGGGCAGAGATTCAATAAAAACGGTGGACAGGAAAGGTGTTTTTTTCGATCAGGATAATGCCAGACCTCACATTTCTTTGAAGACCCTGTAAAAAATTGTTGAGGCTTAGCTTGGATCCTGTAAAAAATTGTTGCACCTTAGCTTGGGTGTGTTACCCCACCCGCCGTTTTCACAAGATATTGTCCCTTCAGATTTTCATTTATTTATTCAGGTCCTTGCAAAATAATCTCAATGATAATTTTTTTTTTTGGATGGCATTAATGTGTTCTTTGTCAAGAAACCCCCGAAATTCAGGAAAGAAGGAATCTTTAAATAGAATGAAAAATGGAGAAAAGTTGTACAACAAAAGGGATTATATTTACTTGAATTAATATTTCATGGCATAATTTTGTTTTATGCTTTAATTTTCTTTAAGAACCGACATGAATCCAATATTTATATGTACAGGGTGCGATAGGTAAATTGTTGTTTGTTAGTGACTTGTTGCTGATACTGTCCATTGCACAATATAGTAGGGTCAGTTGGGCACTGTCTGTAAGAAAAAGAACACCATGAAAAAATTCAACCGCAAGAAATTTGGAACGACATGCTGTACTGCCTGGCATTTCCACTGGAAGCCCGAATAGGAAATTTCAGAGTGTTTGGGTGTCAATCTGAGGAGAGTGCAAAAAATTCAGAAAGAGATAGATAAGTCAAATGGTGATTACGAAGGTGTTTGGAGTGACCCCTAATAATAGCGACGTTATTCCTCTATTCTTCTTCTCACAGGGCCACAGACTAAAAACGAAGGACGGCATCAAGCTCTTGAGAAGGTAATGCAGCTCTGATTCAGGAGGGTGGCTGATGTAAAACCCTATGTTTGGTAAGACTCTGCATTTTGCCACACAAGCAGGAGAACCCAGTCATGGCTGTTAGACAATTTCTGCAACCACATCACCCCTTACATCTGCTTATACAACTCCCCAGACTGCATCATCCTTGTGCGGGTGTGGGTGTGGTTGAGAGAAAGACCAACAAAACTCCATGTAACAGCAAAGATTAGCCGAAGGTAAGGATTATGGCAGCATTCACCAACTTAAACAAGTAGACCACCCAGAAGAGTTGCAGATGATTCCGAAGTCATCTGGAGGTCGTGGTTGAAGCCAATGGCGATTTTATTGAATAAATTTACTCTTTTGTATTTGAATATATTTTTGTGTAATTTTGATAAAAAATATCTGTTAAAATGAGAGTCAGTGTTATTTTCATTTTAGCGTAATTTAGGCGACACTTTATCAAGTACGGATTTCTGGTCGTCGGATCTGTTAAGTTAATTTAATTTATTGACCCTCTTATGCTAAAAATTACCAATGCAATTTTCTTACACACAGTTTTGTCATTCATTCTGACTTAAAGCAGCCTAGTTCAACATAAGTTTGGTGAAACTTTCTACTTTGCCTCATCATCTTCAAATATATATTCTTACACGCGCGTACACGCACATACACACACACATATCGGTATATATAGATACGTATATATATTTGCATTTGTGTGTATATACACGTGAACACACACACACACACACACACACACACACACACACACACATATATATATATATATATATATATATATATATATATATATATATACTTGCTTTCCTGACGGCTACAACGTCCAGGAATTTAAATGCAATGTCAATTCCCATCTCGTATCCAGTCTTTTCTACATCGCCCCGTGCATCTTGTTCTTTTCCTTTCTCTCTGCCTTCGCAACTGTCTTTACACCTGTGTTCCCTTCCTTCTATTCCCGTTTTTCTGATACCCCCTGTAACTGGTTCGTCTTTCTCTTCACTCCCCTCCTTCCTAAAATTTTACTCTCTTATGTAGCCTCCTACACATCAGTGGTGGTACCGCCTTGCTTGGGGTGAAACGTTTGAATATATATATATATATATATGTTTCTCTTTCTCTCTCTCTCTCTCTCTCTCTCTCTCTCTTTCTCTCTCTCTCTTTTATCTTTTCTTTCTATTTTAAATTTATTCCTAATTTAAATTCATTCTATCATCTTTTATTATTTATTCCTATTTTAAATTTATTCTATCATCTTTTCTTTCTAATTTAAATTTATTCCTCTGCTTCGTTTTTTCTTTTTTTCTTCTTCTCTTTTCGTTTACGCTTTCTTTTTAACGCTCTCCCTCTCTCTCTCTCTTTTTCTCTCACTCTCTCTTCCTCACCTAACTTTCTTTGCGTTTCAAATCCACGGGTCTGCAACCTAAATGTTAAACGAATGTATCTTCGAACTTTTGTTGACATTGGCCGCTACGCGTGTCAAATGTTGCGTGGGTATATGATTGTGTATGAATATGTGTATGTGTTCGCCAGACTGATGTATTTTTTCTTAGTTTCTCTTTTAAGGGAGCGGCCGTTATTTTTATTCGCTCTTTTTAGGTTTTTGTGAATCTCATTCGTGTAAAATCCTTTGTAAAATAAAGACGGAAGCTGACGATGGTTCGCCTGAAATAGGCCTACATTTCCGATTCACCATGAAATAACGTGTCTACCTTAATTTTTCTTATATATATATATATATATATATATATATATATATATATATATATATATACACACAACAGAGTGCGTAAAATATTTAAAGACATTTGAATGAGCGTCTCCAATTATGTAATAATAAATTAATAAAATTAATATCCTTTTATTTTTTCAGAGAATCAATGGCGAGCTACCAACCAATGCAGGAGATAAAACGACACGCTCTAATTGTTACCATACACGCAATGCAAAGCGATGTTAAGACTGCACGATTTTTTAATTCGCAGGTCGTTTGTGTACAAAATCCAGAAGTATCTAGAAGCCTCCAGCGACGAGTTGTCGCCTGTAGCGAAAGGCAATAGGACCTTTGCGGCCTTTGTACAGTATCAGGACACCACAGTTTGTACCCCGTGTGCCAAACATTATCGATACCGATCTCGGAACGTCCATTGTCGCCATTTGTCTGAGCAAACAATCCGCAATATGATCATGGGGACATTGGGTACACACCGTGCGTGATGAATAAAGGGTTGTTCATGTTGGCTCACGCAAAAAAAAAAAAATAAAAAATAAAAATAATAATGGTCGCTTCGAAAAAAACGATTGCTGAACTAGTTGAAATATCTAGAAGAACTTGGCAACTCTGCTTTTTTTTTCTTTGACACACGGAAAATATTTGGACCAGGATCAAAAACTGAAACAAATGACAGGTGGTTCTGGTTATTTCCAATCTTGATTCAGATGTGGCACAAATTATAGGACACTCTATGAAAATCAATCTCACTAATCAGTCGTAATTATTCTTGTGAGTTCTTGCTAAACCTTACCCTACGTCGATGTGCCCATGACAAGGAGTTATGTCCAGATCCTCCATTGTCACCAATACTATGCATATTGTTTCCCACTTCTGTGATGGTTTTAGTAGGCGGTAAGTGTTAAAAGTCGCGTCATGCCTCCCTAATTCTTTCAACGGGGTTTTCAGTTTTATGCTGCTGGCTACATTGAGGTTCTGGCGACAGTTGTTAGGCTATTGTATGCGTATGAAGTCTGTACGTGTTTCAGAAAAAGTCTGCACCAGCTTACATTGCTATAGTATGCCAAGATTTTAGGATAGCCAATCTGCACGACCACATCGCACGAAACGAGTAGACATTTAATTCGCCAGATCGAAATCCTCTTGGTTATTACCATGTTGGTCGCTGTTGAACAGGAGATGAGTCAACGTTTCCACAATATGACTGATTCTACGAAAGCTGCTATTACAAGTTTTACGATGATGCATTTATATATAAAAATAATATTAATAATGTATAAAAAGTTACAGAATCTTGTAGTTATAGTAATGGATTCTATTGAGTCCTAAGTGCTATTCCAAGAAAGTTCTAATTTATGAAGTAGTCGTAAAAATAAGGAAATTAGGAATAGAACGTTTTGGAAGATTGTAGAATGTTCCAGTAGAATCTAGAGAGTTCGAAAGTTTCTAGAAGTATGCAAATTAGGTGTTAGCCCCTATAAAAATATGTTTGGGGAAGTGAGTAGTTAGTTGTTAGCAGGATGGGTTGACCTCATTAGCTCTGGTTTTGATTCACAGATGTATATCCAGCCGAAAGAATCTCTCTAAGTCGACGACAAAAACTAAAACTTGAAACAGTTGATAAAAGGATATGCTGACCTCATCAGCTCAGGCTTCGATTCAAGGATTTATATTCAGCTGAAAGAATCTCTCTGAGTAAAGTCGACGACAAACTAAAACTTGAAAAGGTTGTTAAAAGGATTTGCTGTCATTTCAAGTCCGGTTATGATTCAAGAATTTATATCCAGCCGAAAGAATCTCACAGGAAAGTTTGAACAACTAAAACCAGAAAGAGAGCCTCATGGAACTATCTGGGTAAATACATATTTTTGCCTCTTTCATTGACCAAGCCAATAATTGGTCTATATACGCATTTAAGGATTTCCAAAAAAATATAGCACTTAACTTCCACGCCAGCTTAACTGGGTAAAGATATCTGACACCTTCCCTTTCCTTCTTTCCTCGTAACACTTCGCCTGCCAGTAGCAAACTATACGTTTTCCATTTGAATACAAAACTGTATATTTGTAAATATTTTTATCTAATGTTTTGTGAAATAAATATTTGTCTGTGATTTTTATCTATCTATCTATCTATCTATCTATCTATCTATCTATCTATCTATCTATCTATCAGTCTGTTCATATCTATCTATCTATCTATCTATCTATCTATCTATCTATCTATCAGTCTCTTCATATCTATCTATCTATCTATCTATCTATCTATCTATCTATCTATCTATCTATCTAACTGTTTGCATATGAACATGATGAGACTAAGTAAGAAATGTTTTATGAAAGACACGTTTCAACGTAGAAAAATTATAGCATATCAGTTTGATCAGGAGAGAACAGAGAATTCATCGAGAAGAAATTGCACCGACAATGCGCTAATCTCGCAGTCCTCAACAGTGAATGTAAAATGGAGGCCATACGTTATTTTACTAGTCATCGCAAAAAACAATAACAGCTCCTTACGGCATACAAATTTGTGGGGAGAACAGGGATCTACTTGGAGTTGGCTGATTTGAAAATTTACAGACCACTACGTCTCTAGCATATACGTTCTGTGGTTCCAATAATCAAGAACACTGGTGAACCCTAATTACCGCCCTATTAGCCTTCTTCCGATCTTCGGCAAATTGTTCGAAGCCATTATAAATGCCGAGGTCGTTCAGCATCTCACGGCCCACGGGCCCCTCTCGGACAAAAATATGGCTTCCGCTTCACCAGGTCTACTGCTGATATGCTAACGACCATCACCGAGTATATATACCAGGCTCTCGACAAGAATGGTGAAGCTCGAACTGTCGCTTTGGATATCTCTAAAGCATTCGACAGAGTATGGCATGCCGGCCTTCTACGGAAACTGCGAAGCTACGGCATTACTGGACTTTTGTTGGACTTAATCCAGTCATTCCTCTCTAACCGCACACTGAAGGTGGTTTTAAACGGACATGCCTCCCAGAACTACCCTACAAACGCGGGTGTCCACCAAGGCTCTATCCTAGGTCCCACGCTCTTTCTAATCTACATCAATGATCTCCCCGATGCCATAAGATCACAAGTAGGCATGTACGCCGATGATACCACAGTTTACGCTCGCCTCAATCAAAAATCTGGTGTTGATGACAAGGCGAACCTCACGGCTGAGCTTGAAAAGGACCTCCAATCCATGGTGGATTGGGGTAGGAAATGGCTCGTAAAATTCAATTCTTCCAAAACGAAGCTGCTGTCAATTAACCACCACAGAAAACCGTACCTCCCTACCATGGAACAGGCTTGCCTCCCAGAGAGTAAAACACTACGCCTGTTTGGCCTGACACTCTCAGCATACCTCAAGTGGAATGACTACGTCGAATCCATTGCTAAATCCGCTGCTATGAAAGTCGGCTCTCTGCGCAGGGCCCGGAAATTCTTTCCGTCTAAATCTATCCTGCACTTATACAAATCTAACATCCGCCCGTGTTTTGAATACTGTTGCCACATCTGGTCGGGTGCCTCTGCTATTCTCCTCGGGCTTCTTGACAAAATACAGCGAAGAATCTGTAATGTGATTGATACCGACTTAGCTGACAGCCTGCAGTAACTCTCTCACCGGCGTGACGTGGCTTCCCTGTGTCTCTTCTATAAATACTTTCATGGCTTCTGCTCTGATGAACTGAAATCACTGGTGCCCCCTAGGTGTGGGTTTGCACGAGATACTAGATTGGCAACTAGGTCCCACTCTTTTACAGTGAAACCGATGAAATGTAACCGCAATTTCTACTCCCACAGCTTCTTTTCTCGCACTACCCGCCTGTGGAATTCCCTTCTGCATGCTTGCTTCCCCGACGGCTATAGCCTCCAGGAGTTTAAATGTAAGCTCAATAGACACCTCCTAACACACTAACTCGCACCCATTCTCTCCATCTCTCTCTCTATGTACATCCTAACTAGTCTATTATCCTCCTTCTGACATTTCCTATACCCAATCGCCCTATGTAACACCCTGCGCTATAGTGGCAGTGGAATGCCTTGCTTGGGTGACATGATTAAAAAAAAAGTATGTGTAAGTATATGTCAGTTAAGTGCCATGCGTGAAACACGCTTGGGTGATCATGTCTCGAAAGAGACATGACTAACTGGGCAGAAGATTTTGCGGAATAGGTTGCCATTGCTTTCTGCGGTAGACTGGTCGCCAGCCAAGGCTACAGAACCCAATCTGTCTTGTTATTTCATCCATAACTGGAGGGAAGAGACGGATTAATACCTTTCCCAAGGGTATTTGAGCGTAAGTGAATGTAATGAATTGAACTGGATTTCGAACTCGGATCCCCAATCTCTCGTTCCGAGCCGATATCCACTGCACCACAACGCACATCCAGCACCATAATGCACATCCACCATATGTCAGCAAATAAAAAAAAGGCATCCCAATCTTACCCGACCCATAATATTAGGAAAACAAAGCACCCCGCAAACTAAAATAAATTGGTCTTATATATACAGGATGAAATGGATGAATTGTCACCATTTTATCTTTTGAATTTCGCACATCGGTTCATATGTGTGTTTTTTTATCAACTGCGCATTATAGTAGGGTCAGTTGGGCGGTGTCTGTGACAAAAAAAAAAAAAAAGAACACCAGAACTCAATCCCACCAGAAATTTAGAAATTACATACTGTACTGCTTGGCATTTGTGCCGAAAGCTCCAATAAATGATCCAGAAAGAATTGGATAAGTCTAATGATGATTACGAGGGTGATTGGAATGATCACTAGTGGTGGTGGCGACGTTATGCCTCCATTCATCTTCCCACATGGCCTCAGAATCACCACGGTGGACTACATTAAGTGCGTTGAGAAGGTAGTGCTTTTCTGGGTCAAAAGGGTGGCTGATGGTAAACCTATGTCTGGCAACAGGACTCTGCACCATGCTACAGAAACAGAACAACCTAGTCATGGCTGTTAGACAATTTCGGTGACCATATCACTCCTTATATCTGCCCACCTAACTCCCTCTTAATTATTGTGTGTGGGGCGCAGTTGAGCAAGAAACCAACAAAACTCCTCGTAACACCAAATATGAACTAATGTATTATGCGAACATTTACCGACTTAAACAAGAAGATCGTCCAAAAGAGTTGCAAGAAATTCCGAAGTTGTCTGAAGGCTGTGCTTAAAGCCAATAGCGGTTTTATTGAAAAAAATTAGTACTTCAAGATATTTTTATGTAATTTTGGTAAAAATGTCTGTTAAAATCAGATGTCATGTATTTTCATTTTAGCGTAATTGAAATGACAATTCATCCATCGTACCCTTTATATGATAGAGTTCTATGGGTGTGTGTGCATATATTGGTATGTGTATGTGTGGATATATATGATTGTACACATATACATGTATAGGAGTTTACAGGTATTTATAAATAGTGGTATTTATGAGCATGTGTGTACGGGTTCATATATACAAACAAGCCTCGATGATATGTATAAGGTTTTGTGTGTGTATGTATATGCATATATATATATATATCGGATATAAATGTATGTGCAAGAATGAAAAATAAAATTGCTCTAATACATGTATATGCTTGGGTGGATGTATATCTAGGTACACTTATGAGTGTATGTATATATGTAAGTATATGCACGTATATATATATATATATATATATATATATATATATATAAGAAAAATTAAGGCAGACACGTTATTTCATGGCGAATTGGAGGTATAGGCTCATTTCAGGCGAACCATCATCAGCTTCTGTCTTTATTTTACAAAGGATTTTACATGAATGAGATTCACAAAGACCTAAAAAAACGAATAGAAATAACTATCGCTCCCTTAAAAGAGAAAATTTAAGAAAAAATACATCAGTTCGGCGAACACATACACATATTCATACATAATCATATATAAACGCAACATATAATCAGATGACACGAGTAGCGGCCAATGTCAACAAAAGTTCGAACATACATTCGTCTAACAGTTATCGTACCACTGTATGTACAGGATACTCCCTTGGATTCTTCTATACCCACACTGAATGCTGATATATATATATATATAATGAGTACGTATTGGTGTGTGTGTGTGTGTGTGTGTGTGTGTGTGTGTGTGTGGATATATATTAATGCATATAAGAAATAATAAAAAGACCCTGAATTAAAATCTGACAATACCAAACGGCTCTAATATAGATATCAGTCAGTCAGTTAAGTGCCATACGGGATTCACGCTTGGGCGATCATGTCTCGAAAGAGACATGACTGACTGAGAAGATTATCCCGCAGTAGGTTGCCGTTACTTTTTGCGGTAGACTGGTTGCCAGCCAGAGGTATAGAACCCAATCTGTTCTGTTATTCAACCCATAAATGGAAGGAAGAGACGGATTAATACCTTTCCCAAGGGTATTTGCGCGTAAGTGAACGCAAGGAATTCAACTGGAATTCGAACTCGGCTCCCCGATTTCTCGCTCCGAGCCGATATCCACTGTGCCACAATGCACATACAGATATAGATATACATAAAAGCAAACATGCACAGAGGCAGACAGACTCTCTTCAATTCCCAAGTCATGAAGTGATAAGCTAGGGCAATTCATTTCATTTAAGATGATTTCAGAGATTCCAAGACAGTTTCATAACACGTGAAATTTAAGTCGTCCTGAAAGGCAGTTAATGTAGTTCTTTTCGTAATGTTCTCCCCTAGATCTCCGTCGTTGGTCCTACGCTGTTTGTAATCTTTATTAACGACCTTCTCGATGACATCAGCTCTCCAGTTGGCATCTAAGCTGACGACACAACTATTGACTCCTGGCTTGATATTAAGTCTGATCAATCAGACAAAGTCAAAAATATTTCTGCTGTCCAAAACGACCACAAGACCCTCGTAAACTGGGGCAAAAGATGGCTTGTCGTTTTTAACACTTTGATAAGATCCAAAGAAGAATCAGCAATATTATTAGTGTTGATCTGGCGGCTCGGCTTGAGTCACGTTCCTATTGCCATAAGGTTGCCTCTCTGTGCCTTTTTTTTGTTAATTGGTATGAGTTCTTCGCTTTGGTACGTAGACTTTATGAATTTAAGCGCAATATTAGACTGGAGTCGAGATTAATTTACATTTGAGGTGGCTACATGTAACCATACGTTCTGTGCTAACAGTTTCTTTTTTTCATATATAATTCCATGGTAATTGTTCCGATGGGTTCTTAGCTATGAGACCTAGACTTTATGAATTTATGCACAATATTAGACTGGCGTCGAGATCTCATTAATTTACATTTGGGGTGTCTAGATGTAGCCTTAAGTTCTATGCTAACAGTTTCTTTTTTTCATATATAATTCCATGGTAATTGTTCCGATGAGTTCTTAGCTATGATACCTAGACTTTATGAATTTATGCACAATATTAGACTGGCGTCGAGATCTCATTAATTTACATTTGGGGTGGCTAGATGTAGCCGTAAGTTCTATGCTAACAGTTTCTTTTTTTCATATATAATTCCATGGTAATTGTTCGGATGAGCTCTTCGCTCTGGTACCTTGACTTTATGAACTTAAACGCAATTCTAGACCGGCGTCGTAATCTCATCAATTTACATTTGAGCTGGCTAAATATAGCTGCAATGTCTGTGCTAACAATTTGTTTTTTCTCACATCTTATTTTTGGAACTCTTTTCCAGCTTCATGCTTTCCAATTTAATCTACAAACATTTAAATGCAATTTCAATCGCTAAATACCGTCTCTTAACAACTCTTTTCTATTTCTGCTGATTATTAATATTTCTGTTCGTAATTCTTAGACACACTTAACAAAAATAAAAAAGAAACGCGCGTTTGGTAATATTTTCCAGTTTTTCTCATCACCTCTAAACTTTTTCGGGTATTATCATACACCCTTAACAGGCACTCACATGCACACACACATGATATTTCTCAATAGCTTTGCTATTGAGCACATTTTAAAATCATGAAATATTTGCTAACAACCCCGAGTAGTGAGAACATGACAGTGTCCTCACGAAACTTCGAAGTCGGCATGAATCTGCTCTGTTAAAGAGAAAAACACTTTGTACACATCAACGCTCCATCTCCACCACGATATCGAGGACTTTACAATGAAATACCTGCTTGCCAAAATAATTATATCAGTAAAACCACTGAAAACAACAAGCTTGACGCTAAACATTATCACACCCCAACCGTATATATATATATATATATATATATATATATATATATATATATATATATAGATAGATAGATATAAGTATATACCTGTATATAGTGTGTTAATCACTTCTGTTTGTATACTTATATATTTCCATATTTTTAGTTTATTTGTTTGAACCTTATTTTCACACACACACAGTTTTTGTATGTGTGTGTGTGTGTGTGTGTGTGTGTGTGTGTGATAGAAATATAGTTTGAGGACTGCTATATTTATGGATAAATGCTTCATGCTGAAACGCAGTTTTCAGTCATGAATATTGCGTTCAAACATAAAAGACTGCCGCCGGTGTCGAAATTAGTATATATATATATATATATATATATATATATATACTCATACATATATATCAAAATATATATATACTATAAATATGAATCAATATATATATATATATATATATATATATATATATATATATATATACATATATTCATTTATTTCAACATTATTTTTAATAGATACTCGTATTAGAATAAATGCACCGTTTTTATTATTATTATTATTATTATTATTATTATTATTATTATTATTATTATGTAACAGTATATTAATTTCCATTTCCTGGCCTGAATAATTGAGAAATCTTGTTAGTGAAATATAAATATCCATAAAAAATACAGTTTATACAAATACATTAAAAATATGTCAGATGTAATCTATTTCATACTGGATTTCGTAAAATTTCGTCTCTCTCTCTGTATATATATATATATATATATGTGTGTGTGTGTGTGTGTGTGTGTGTGTGTGTGTGTGTATACAGATATATATATAGATATATATATGTGTATACAGATATATATATATGTGTGTATGTATACAGATATATATATATATATATATGTGTGTGTGTGTGTGTGTGTGTGTGTGTGTGTGTGTGTATAATGGATACTCGCATTTAAATAGATATTATTTTTTATAATTATACAGTATATTTATCTCTATCGGCCTGAATAATCGATAAATCTTGTTAAAGAAAAAATATTTAAAAAAATAAATTATATATATATATATATATATATATATATAAGTATCTATCTATCTATCTATCTATCTATCTATCTATCTATCTATCTATCTCATAAGTGGAGAGGTGTCGTCGCTCACGAACACATGTAGAAGCCCTGAATTCACCAGTTCAGCATTGCGCGCATTCTCATTCACCACCACCGCCACCACCACCACCACCACCACCAACGAACGCATACACCACTGCTGCCACAAGTCTCCTTCAGTTCTATATTAGTCGTTCTTTACTAATTTCTCCGTTTCCACTACCGTAGAATAGCCACCACCAACGGCACCACCACCTTTTCAACCCTAGCCGCCATCACAAACCTCATGAATATCCACGTTCTATACCTTCACCATTGCAGACGACATCTTTGTGTAACTTCCTTCTTACACTAGTGTATCGCCGCTCCTTCCTGCTCCTCTCTTGCCATCATTGCCCTCAACACATTTCCTTATACCACCATACCATCGTCTCTATCACCTGCGTTTAAAATTTCCACATATTATTTCTCTTTCTTTTGTTAATGCCTCGCTGGCATAGGTTTGTACTCTCGGATATTGTGATAAATAAATAGATAGATAAATTAGATAAATAAATAAATGATAACAATTATTATTATCTATTGGGATGGACTGAGACTGTACCATGGAAATAGTGGTGATGATGACCCTTGGCAATGATTATTATTATTTTATACATTTGCAGGTTGACATTGTATCTGCGTTTCTCTTTGGTGGAAATAGTGTGACAACAAGTCCCCTCTAATTTCATGTTTCTCAGAATTCCAGTAAACTTCAGCATTGCTTTGAAAATTTTATTCCTTAGAATATAAAATTATTATTATGTCATTTTTCATCATATTTCGATTTCTGCTTTGGTCTCACTACCAACCAAGTCTGCGGGGAGACCTAAGGCAGGTAGTGGCGTGTTGTTATGACTCCATTTCATGTTTTTCTATCTTCCCTAACATCCCCAGCATTACATAGATAACGTTTTCCTTAGTGTGTGAGCTGTACTTAATAAGACAATTTTTTGTATATCTCTTAAGCTGGGGTTTCCAGGGATTCTTTCAATGTGTTGTTTTGTTCCATTTTTTATCATTCCAAGTGCACCTACTATCACTGGTACAACTCTTGTTTTCAATTTCCACATTTTCTCTATTTCAATTTCCAGGTCTTTATATTTTGACAGTTTTTGAAATTCCTTGGTTGCTATGTTACAATCAAAAAATTAAATTATTATTATTATTATTATTATTATTATTATTATTATTATTAATAATAATAATAATATTATCATAGGCCAAATCGCTGACATTAAAATCCATTGTATTAAGATTTATTATTGCAATAAAAGAAACTGTTATCATTAAATGCATCATTTACTTTTCATAATCACTGTAGAAAAACTGTTATTGTTATAAATTATTTAAAATCGCCACTCATTACACTCTAAAGATAATACTAAGAAGTCTTACCATGACATTAACTTATCATCATTATCTTCATTAACGTAGGGAAATAAAATCATTTTATTAGTTCTGCTAAAAGTATCATTCAAATCTCTTCCTTATAGGCGTCATCTGTAAATTAAATTGGTCCTTTCTGTTTCTTTCTTTTTTTTTCTTGTTCTCTTTTGTTATTTTCTCTTCTCTTTTTCTTTTTCTTTTCTTCTTTTCCTCTCTTCGTCGTCTTATTTTTTTCTTCTCAACTCTTTCCCTGGATTTCTTTTCTTTTCTTCTATGTCGTTCTCTTATCTTTTTTTATTCTACTGCTTCTTTCCTTTCTCCTTTTTTTCTTTTCCCTTTTCTGCTCTTTCTTTTCTGTCTTTCATTTTTTTCATTTTTTTCTGATTTTTTTAAATCTTATTTTCTTTTTCTTTTATTCACCCCTTCCCTTCTTTTTCTTCTCTACTTCCTTTTATTTTTATTTTTCTCTTTTATTCTACCGTTTTTCTTTATCTTTATCTCTGTCTTCTTCTTCTTCTTCTTCTTCTTCTTCTTCTTCTTATTATTATTATTATTATTATTACACGCATCAGTTTGAGAGAGAGAGGTTAGTCTGGTTAACTATTATTACTGAATAGTGAGTTTGCTCCTCACTGGTTACCCATATAAAATTTGACATCAAATAAATTAAGAAAGGTTAATTACATCAAATCAAGAAAATTATTATTATTATTATTATTATTATTATTATTATTCACAACAGTCGTCACCTGTTTATGGTATAGTAATTGCAATTAATGAATGTTTCCAGTGCTATAATAGTTTAATTAAGATTCTCTTCATCACCATAAAGACTGCTTTATCTATTTGCAGTCATTAGGTAACAATGTAATTTTTTTTTTAACTCTTATGATTTATATTTCCTCCTCCTCATCATCATCATCATCCCCATTCTCATCATCATCATCTTCATCATTACTTTAAGTCACGCAGTTAATATAGCTTCGGTGTATTCAGCATTTTTTAAGCAATCGCCGTAGCTACAAATTAAAACTGTCATCATCATTATCATCATCATCATCGTCGTCGTCGTCTCCATCATCATCATCATCATCATCATCCCTTTGTCTTCAACATTCTCCTATAAAACTGCCAACGGCCCCACTCCCATCTCTTTTAAAAACGATCAATGTATTGAATCATAATTCGCGTCAGGAAGCAAGTGGTTTTCATCACTCCATGAAGAAAAAACATACTGAGTGTACAAAACTGCTGCCACCACCACCACCACCACCACCACCAACAACAACAACAACAACTCTTTCTACTAATTATCAAATTATATATATATATATATATATATATATATATATATATATATATATATAAACACAATGCGTATCTATATAAACCATTCCAATATCATACTTTTCACAGAGGACGCAGGTACTACACTCTGATCCCAGACAGAAGTGCTAGGAAGCGATAATCTGATTCTAGACAGAGCGCACAGACATTCTGTCCTTTGACAGTGATGATCCACATGTTAAGAATCCTAATTTTTTTTATGGGCATTATGCTCGTTATCCTAATAAATAAATGAGGTGATTATATTTATTATCATAATTGACACCATATATTAAAAGTTTTGTTAATAACCTGATCAAATTTTAAGATTATCATCGCCAAAGCAAAAAATAAATTGTTAGCCATAACTTTATGGAATTTTAGGACGTTTCGAATTGTTATTTAATCACTATCGTGATGGCAAACAAGCTAATTCATCAACATAAGTAATAAGTTTGTTATATAAAACAATGTTGCTATAAGCGTCATCATAATCATAAGCAATATCAGCGAAATGTTTAACAATAGGATTAGCTCCTTTAAAAAAATAAAAAAGAATCACCATCGTCATAAACAGACGCATTATCATCATAATTTCTTTCATATCATAATCATCATCATCATTGTGATAAGAAAAACTATTATCATTAACTAGATTTTCCGACTAATCATCATCGCTATTGGCAAACTCATTATCATCATCATCATCACTATCGTAATTTATCATCAACATTCCTATAAGCCAAACCATTATCATCGGCCTCATTCTTTTTAATATAATCGTCAATGTTTATAACAAATGAACAAAACAAAACCAAAACAGTAACAAAAAAAGTTGACATAGGGTTGTTTTTCGAAAAAAAAGTCATTATTGTTACAATAAAATCATCATCGTCGTCATCGTCGTCGTCACAATAAAAACATCATCATCATCATTGCTAAAATAGAAAAAACATAATAATCATCATCATCATTGTAAACAAGTTGATTAAGATTTGAGACGAAATCCTCTTCCTTCAATTCTTTATAATTTACCCGTCATCATTATACAATATATTATTATACCACAAAGCCAACACCACCACCACACAAAAATACCAAAACCACCGACGCCACCATCCACCACCGCCACCATCATCATCATCATCATCTGAAGCATTAAGGCAGTCTGTATCGTTAATACTATTATCGTCTTTACCATCTCGGCTGCTGGGTGGGATGGAGACCAACAATCACAGAATTGTAACATCTTTGCCGCCGCCGCCATTATTTCTGCCACCACCAGCATGCTTATCACCATCGTTTTGTCTTCTTTTTTTTTACTGCTTCAGTCTTCATCGCCACCACCGCCTTAACCCTGATGCCATTATCCTACTGAACCAACTTCATTGCTACCATCTGATGAAGCTTGCTACCTTTTCACTTCAACTACTTTCTTCTTCTTCTTCTTCTTCTTCTTCTTCTTCTTCTTCTTCTTCTTCTTTCTTTCTTTCTTTCTTTCTTTCTTTCTATCTTTTTGCTATCTTTTTTGTTCATCTTCATCTTTACTTATTTTTTTCTGTCTTTTCTTTTTTTTTTCTTTTTTCTTTTTCATTTGATATTTCTTTTCTTTTTTCTTTGATTTGTTGTTCATCTTGGATGTTTTCACTCTCTTTTCTTTTTTCCTTCTTCATCTTTGCGTGTTCTTTCTTTTTTCTTTTTTTTTCTTTCTTTCTTTCCACATCGTTTTCCAATTTTTTTCTCCTTTTCTTTATTCAAGACAACTTGGCCCCCAAATCCTCAAAGCGTCTCCTTTTTGCCCCTCTTTCTTTTTTCTTTTCTTTCTTTATTTTTCTAATTCCTGTTTCTAATGCTTCTTCTTAGAGCTGTACTTCTTTCATTTTGACCTTTTTGCTCTTAATCTATTCATCCTCTTCTTCATTTCTTCTTCTTTACTTTCTTAATTCATTTTTTTTGTATTTTTCTTCTGTCCCTTACCTGAAAAAATATTTTCATAAAAATGAAATTTCTAATTGAATCAGTGGACAAATATTTCAGTTACAATTAATGCAGCAGTAATAAAAATTAATAATAATAATAACAACACTCATAATAATAATAATGATGATGATGATAATAATGACGATGATGCTGATAATAATAATAATAATAATAATAATAATAATAATAATAAACAGACATAAAATAGATTAAAGATTGCATAAAAATATAATTGGTAAAGAATACAACCAAATAAGTAAAAGTTAGGTTCTTGAAATTGAGGTTTAGAAAATTAAAACTAGTGCTATACTTATCAAAAATGTGTACAAAAAAAAAATGTAGACAAACACAGACTAAAAAGATCATTTGCAGCCCCTGTTTACGAGAGATTCAAAAATTGCACTGTGTGGAACTGTTAAAATACTCAGTAGAATATTATCAATGTAAACAAAAGAAAAACAATTCACATACGGGCAAATAGAATGCATATATTTAATAAATTCTCTTACACTAGTCCTCTGGTAATGACCGGGCAAGGGATTTTACTGAACCGAAAGCGTGGTACTACTACTACTACTACTACTACTACTACTACTACTACTACTAATAATAATAATAATAATAATAATAAAATGTGGAAATTGAAAATAAGAATAGTACCAGTAACAGTAGGTGCACTTGGAATGATGAAAAATGGAACAAAACAACACAAAAAGAATCCCTGGAAACCCCAGCTTAAGAGATATACAAAAAATTGTCTTGTTAAGTACAGCCCACTCTTTGAGAACTTTGTCTATGTAACGCTAGGGATGTTAGAGAAGATAGAAAAAACATGAAATAGGGCCATAACAACACACCAAGACCTGCCTTAGGTTTTCCCGCAGATTTGGTAGGTAGTGAGACCATAGCACAAATCGAAATATGATGTAAAATGACAACATAATAACTATAATAATAATCATAATAATAATAATAAACATGAAGAAAAAAATGAAATTAAATAATAATCTTACTGATTTTAATATTCACCTTAAATAATGAATAATGTCATATTTTCTGCATCTCTCTCTCTCTCTCTCTCTCTCTCTCTCTCTTTCTCTTTCATTGTCCCAGTCCCAGTATTCTGTTGCACACATATATAGCTGGGTTCGACACTTTGACCTTAGGTAGAGAGCACATAGGCTACTGTTACTAGGCAGAAATGCCGGGGAGCGACATTTTGTGATTAGGAAGAATGCACAGATACTACACTATTCCTTGGCAGAAATTCCACGTATTGACACGTTCATCTTTAGTGGAACGCACAAATACTAGAAAGTGTTGGTTTGTAGCATTTCCTTGGCAGAAATGCTACGAACTGACACTTTGTTCTTTGATAGAATGCACAGATACTACACAGTTTCTTTTTCACAAATGCCACGGATGGATATTTTGATCTTTGGCAAAGTGCACAGATACTACACTGTTCCTTGCAAAAATTCACTGATCGACACGTTGATCTTTGACAGCATGCACAGATGAGACATTGTTTCTTGGCAGAAATTCCACGGATCGATACTTTGATATTTGGCAGAGTACACAGTTACTACACTGTTCCTTGGCAGAAATTCTCTGATTTTTGGCAGGCTGCATAGAAACTACGCTATTCCTTGACAGAAATTCAACGGATAGACTCTTTGATATTTATCAGAGTGCACAGATACTACACTTTTCCGTGGCAGAAATTTCACGGGAGGACACTTTGATCTTTGACATAATGCACAGCTGCTACATGATTTATTGGAAAAAATCTCACAGATTGTCTCTTTATTTTTGACGGGTTCTATGCAAATAATACTAATCAAAACCAGTGCTTGGATAATGCCCATGGTAATAATTTTGATGCAAAAATATGTTTTTTTTAAATATCATAGAAAAAAAACTAACATTATATAAAATGCCAGAATTTATGTTAGAAAGTGCCTGCAAGACTGAAGAGCTACATAGGTGAAACATCTAGAAATTTAAAAGTTCACACCTATGAACATAAGAGTGACTTACGTTGAAATAATATTTTGAACTCACTTGTAACACAGAAAAAAACTGGCCAAAGCTTCGATTTAATTAATGACACCGTAATAAGATAAGAACGTAATTTATTACGCAGAAAAAAAGTCGAAGGAATGCTGATAAATTGTTCTCATCAATAAACACACGCCAAACACTGTTTATTATATCAATAAATTTTATAAAATCCATATTTAAAAAATGTAAGATCTGTCTGTCTACAACCACAACTGGTGTAACTTAAATTCTTTCACCCACAAAACATCCCTCGATGTACTTACATTACCAGGCAGAAATGCCCACTAGACGCACAAACACACAGACATTATCTACCAAATTTTGCATAAACCAACTAGAATTATGATACACAAACACCAAAGAATTAAAAACACGAACGTTACTTGATAAGGCATCGATTTAACCACTGAAAAACAAACAACACAAAAATAAATTTTACACTAAAAGTAATATCTGTTTCAATTCGGATTACTTCAACTTTAAATTAATTCATTTTTCACGAATAACGTTTCAGATAAGCATATTCTTTAATAAAGATATGATGTTGTAGTGACCGATTTGTCAATATGGACAATTTCATCGATTTTGCTGATCAGTAGAAAAATGATTCCAACCAATTTAAATTCAATTTGGAACACAGCAAAGTATTTTGATCACTGGGAATAATAAATTTAATATATTAGCTTGGAATTAAAACTAAAACAAAAACTTCAGGACAGACATTCTCTTTGTAATTGCATTTTTAACTTTTGGAATCTCTTTGTTGGGGTTCTCACACACACACACACACACACACACACACACACACACACACACACACACACACACACATATATATATATATATATATATATATATATATATATATATAAATCAAAATAATAACTAAATAGACTCTGTAAGTATGTAGGCCGTAAATTTATACTAAGATAAACCTTCAAAAAAACCACTAACAAACAGAACCTAATTCCGTTACAATCCGGTGCACTGAGGCGTCGGATAAATGGGGAGAAAAAAAAGAAATCCGCGGAACAAGAACAAAACATTCAATACTCCGCAGTAAAGAAAAAAAAACCCCAAACGGAACCAACCACAAGAAAAAGTGCTCCATACAAAGTACAAAAGATATACAAAAGTAGAGCAAAGACACACAAAAAAAATCTAAAGCGAGCCAAAACCTACCGCGGTTTCACACTATGGATCGTCAGGGCAAAGGCTCTTTGCCCTGACGATCCGTAGTGTGAAACCGCGGTAGGTTTTGGCTCGCTTTAGATTTTTTGTATATATATATATATATATATATATATATATATATATGTATATAAGGAAGTGAAAGAATAAGTAGATTAAAACCCAGTGTTCATACATTTACTTTTATGAAGAGTGCTCGATACAAAGTACAGTCTGATATTTCCCGGAAAGGGGTATATATATTATTCGAAGTAGCTAAGCAGTTTTTGCAACCAGGTTGGACAATCTAGCAAGTAACCGTAATGGACCGGTACTCGTCGTAGTCGTATGCAGTATGTTGAGACGTAGGCTTATGCAATAAGCGTAGTCAATAGGCGTTCCAATAGACGTAGACCTGTCTCCGTTCTAACCTTAGTCGGTATTTATGGCTGACACTAGCCAATCATTTTACTGTGAAGGGGAACAAAGGTGTGTGCATATTCATTACATCAGAGTCTAATATTGTAATTTTGTTCATACAATGGTTTATAAAAGCATTATATTATTACACAAAGATTTTCAGGTTTTAGAACATTACTGTTCGTCTTCAGGTGATATATATATATATATATATATATATATATATATATATATATATATTATAAATGTAAACTTGTCGTTATACTCGTTTCGAAAAACCCTCCGAGTACATACGCAGAAGGAAAAAACAGTAATAAAAAAAGACATGGTAATAAAAAAAGAACGAGCGAAGCACTTGAACATCAGTCAAAGTACGTAGCCCAAAGAAAAAAACCCGAGACGAGTAACCTAAAACAAAAAGCGCTCAATACGCAAGCAGAGCAAACAAAGTAAATAACTAACCTAGAGAGCCAACGAACCTACCAAGGTTTCACCAAATTGGATCTTCAAGAAAAGTATATATATATATATATATATATATATATATATATATATATATACTTTTCGTATGAATAAACTAGGTTTCTCCACACAATTGCAGAAAAACAGTATAGCATGATATTAAAAGGGTTAAAACTTAATAAAACAAACTTTTATCATCAAAATGTTTGTTATTATTATGAGAAAAAATAAAATTTTGTTGTCATTATTTAAAAAAAAATCATCTATTGTAACATCTTTGAAAATTTAGTTCAAATTCCTTTATTTGTTTTCCGCCAGCGATTCACGCCATGTTTTACGTAATGTTACTACTAAAAATAACGTAATATTACGCAAGTCGCCTTTTGGCGTTGAAAGACACACTAATTTGAAAATTCTTGGAAAATCAACTAATTGTCCGATTTTAACGAAACTTTTAAGACTTATTCACAAATTAATCTACAATTCAAGTTTCAAGAAAAAGTTTTTTATTTTTCAAAATTTAATTTAAAATTTAGGCATCGAAAATGAGTGAAAGTATTGACATTAAGCTATTTTTATTCAGTTCTGAGTGCATTTTTTCTATCATTTCTTTCATATATTCTTAATTCGCATAAATTCTAATATCTGTTAAATTAATATTATATCGTAATACAAAACTAAGTACCGGACGTACGTAAGTTAATCGATATACTTTTATGAAGATTTATTCACCATAAATTAAGGTGAACATTTTGCAATGTTTACATATGACATTAATTTCATTATTATAAATTTAAGAGATCCTTATTTTTAAGAAATTTAATAATGTATAGTTTTTAATATAGACGCAAGGGGCATGGGTCTGAAAGACTTACATGTACTTTTTTAAAAAAAATTTCTATGTTATTGTGGTAATTTTATTGGTTTCTTGTTTCTTTCTTTTTTATTTTTAGAATAGCTGAGATGCAGAAAAATCTAAGAGAATTACCTTTGTAACTAAAATGTATACATCTTACCGGATGTAAGCAGTCTAGATCCTAGACGAATAAAATGACATTTTCCTGTAACAAAAATCCCGCATCCCCCAAAATATATCCAATATTTTAAAATTTCAGAATCAACCTTCATTTTGATTAGTTAAATTAAACACACCTATAAAAACTAATTTTTCTGTGTTCCCCCTCCATATTATTAAATAGCAAACGTATTATGTTCTACATTCAAATGTAAATCATTTTCACCATAGTTATTGAACATTGCCCGATGACAACATAAAAATTTTAAATCTCGAAACAGAAATTTTCTTGTCGTAATGTAAATTAAAGTAATTTTAAATAAAAAAACAAGTTTAATTACATTATGCTCTACGATCTATGTTGTACTTTCTAAAAAAAATGAAGTAAATGACGGAGAACTCAGGATTCCAAACCTGTTGGTTCTCCTCATCTGGAAATATATGATAAAATATAGTTTTAAGGCATATTATCATACAACGTTATATTCTGCAGTGATGGCTATTGCCCACCTTGCCTAAATAGGTTTCAAAAACATCACATTAATAAAATGCCCCACACAGATTCCCCAGATTTCAATCCAATAGAAAATCTGTGACATTTAAAGAGATGAAGATATGAAAATGAAAGACAATATTCAATCAATGAAGATCTTTGAGAACCAATAAAACTGCTGCAAGTAACACTTAAAACGAAATAGTAACAAATTAAGAAAACAGACCCATTGAAGGCGACAAAGCCATTAAGACGCAAAGAACTGTGAAACATTATTTAAGAGAGAGGACATTAAAAGAACAGAAATTAACAACACAGAAGCTCACGATCGATATTACATTTAAATATTTTGAACATCAAATTTTTTTTTTTAATCATATCACCCCAAGCAAGGCGAAAACGCCACTGATGCGCAGGGGGCTACGTAAGAGTGAAAAGATTGGAAAAGAGAAAAACCGGAAACCACATTCTAAACAGGAAACAAGGGATGAGCCTCTTCACCTGTTCAACAGACGTGGGTGGAGTGTGAACCGGGCGATAGTTTAGTCTATCTACTCCAATTGAAAAAAAAAATAAAATAAAATAAAAAAAAGAGTGAAAATATTGGAAAGGAGAAAAAAAGAAAACCGGAAACCACATCCTAAACAGGAAACAAGGGATGAGCCTCTTCACCTGTTCAATTTTGGTTAGAAAATACGAAGTCAGAAGAGAGTTTCACCAGCAAGAAGAAACTGTTAGCACAAAAGTTATGGCTACATCTTACAATTTTAACTGTAAGACGATGAGACCTACCTATAAAACTAGTCAGTCAGTTAAGTGCCATACGTGATACACGCTTGGGCGATCATGTCTCGAAATAGACATGACTGACTGGGCAGAAGATTATCCCGCAGTAGGTTGCTATTGCTTTCTGCGGTAGACTGGTTGCCGACCAAGGCTATAGAACCCAATCTGTCCTGTTATTTAACCCATAATTGGAAGGAATAGACGGATTAATACCTTTCCCAAGGGTATTTGCGCGTAAGTGAATGCAATGAATTCAGCTGGAATTCGAACTCGGCTCTCCGATTTCTCGTTCCGAGCCGATATCCAATGCACCACAACGCACATCCAACTAGTCTAGTTAAGTGCCATACGTGATACACGCTTGGGCGATCATGTCTTGAAAGAGACATGACTGACTGGGCAGAAGATTATCCCGCAGTAGGTTGCCATTGCTTTCTGCGGTAGACTGGTTGCCAGCCAAGGCTATAGAACCTAATCTGTCCTGTTATTTAACCCATAACTGGAAGGAAGAGACGGATTAATACATTTCCCAAGGGTATTTGCGCGTAAGTGAATGCGATGAATTCAACTGGAATTCGAACTCGGCTCCCCGGTTTCTCGTTCCGAGACGATATCCACTAGTACTGTGCCTAATTTCGTAAAGTGCCAAAGTGGAAAGCTACGTTACGACAGCGTGAATGTAACTGAAGCTTAGATACCATCTCAGGAGCGATAACATTGCAGATTCTTCTTTGTGTTTTGTTAAGAATCTCTAAATACATAGAAGTCAGTCATGTCTCTTTCGAGACATAATCGCCCAAAGCATGTATCACGTATGGAAAAGAAAATTCTAGAGAATTTTCTTCTATTATGTGCCGTGTCCCTTCAGGACGTAAGCGATCATTGCCATCCATATCTTTCTATCCTCTGTAGCTCTTAATATATTTTGTCTTGTTATTTCTTTCAAACCCTGGTTTATCATCCATTTGCGCAAGCCTATCAAGTATGTCACGCGCTGATTTCCACTGTTTTTTTTTTCACTCTATCCATCCTGGGAGTATTAAATTTTCCAAGCCCTCCTTCCTCATTACGTGTCCTGGAAACTTCAACTGTCTCTTCCTCATGTTAAATATAAGTTTCCTTTTTGTTTCCATTTTCTCCAAAACCTCGTAATTGCTCACAGGTTCGTTTCATGGTATCCCTAAAAATTTCACATGTTCCGTGTATGGTAACTCAGGAATTTCACATGTTTGGTCCATGGTATCCTTGGCAATTTCACATGTTCGGTCCATGGTATCCTTGGCAATTTCACATGTTGAGTCCATGGTATCCTTGGCAATTTCACATGTTCGGTCCATGGTATCCTTGGCAATTTCACATGTTCGGTCCATGGTATCCTTGGCAATTTCACATGTTCGGTCCATGGTATCCTTGGCAATTTCACATGTTGAGTCCATGGTATCCTTGGCAATTTCACATGTTCGGTCCATGGTATCCTTGGCAATTTCACATGTTCGGTCCATGGTATTCTAAGTAATTTCACGGGTTCAATTCATGGTATCCTCAGCAATTTCACATGTTCGGTTTATTGTATCCTCAGCGATTTCACATGTTCGGTCTATACTATCATTAGCAAGTTCACATGTTTGGTCCATTGTATCCTCGGCAATTTCTGTTGGTTCGAGTCTCCCTTTCTTCTTTGAGGAGACTGTCAAGCATTCAGGTAAGACTCCAGTACTCCTTACTTTGTTTCCAACGAAATTTTCCTGTCTCTCAATACTCTGCTAAGTTTTTGAAATGCATCCCTGGTCATCCTAATATATCTTCGGATCTCAGTGTCACACTTTCCACAGTAAAGTGTAAATCCCGTGCGATCATTCGATACAGACTGTGACAACTACAGAGCACAATCAATGAGATTTAATCTTTTTGAACAAAGAGTAAAACAAGACTGTCAAAACTGACAAGTAACGAAAGTAATTATAATCCAAGTGATCGTTCGAATATTGTTATACAACAATAAGAAAAAATAAAAACTCCAGCAAACATTGGATTGTAATTTTGAAATAGAGTCATTATAAAAACCGAAACAGCAGGGACACTTCGTAATGTAATGGATATCGCCAGTCAACGATAATAACTAATGACCGGTTTATTTTATCACAAGAAGTGACCTGAAAATAACGTGGCCGGTAATACAATCAACGTGGCCGGTAATACAGTTGTTTTGTTCCCCGAAGGCCTTTAACCAGTCAAATCTTTCCAAAACATCCTTAATTCCTTGCAAATGTATATGCTGAACTCAAATCGATAATTGTTTATTGAAAAAACCTACCTTTTTTCATGTTATCGACCAGAAAAAATCGGAGTATATCTCACCCCTCACCACCGTTCTCAAATCTGATTCACCGCGATTTGTTTGGTTTCGGAACTCAATTTCCGCGAAGTAATTGCAAAAAGGAAATAAATAGGCACAAAAATCGACAAACTACGCGTGAAATCATTCTGCAGTGAATAACATTTGTGAAGCGTGGTTACGGGGTGAGATAAACAGCGACATCGATATTTTTCTGGTTGTTAACTTGAAAAAAGGTAGGTTTCGCACGGAAATAAGGCTGTTTTGGAGAGATTTGAAGGGGTAAAGGCCTTCGGGGAACAAATAAAAAATTTACCAAAAATTCAATTTTGCCTTTGAGTAAAAGCCACAGAAAAAAATAATTTAAGGTGGACGGTAATAAAATCATCTATTTCAGTCGGGTACTACACGAGTTTATGGGTCCTGGTTTAAATTCATATTAAATCGATGCAACCTCTAAAAACAGTTTTCTAACAAAGCTATGGTCACATATTCGACATATATCATAGTTAGGGAGTCCTAGTATCCGATAAGACTCGACTTTATTTGAAGGAAATGTTTGTTTTTTTAAGCTTGCACCAAAACGTAAATAAACCACGGAGATCGTTTGCGAAGATAGAATTAAGCCGTATAAAAACCTTTTCTAACGAGGCTCCACAGTTGCATATTCGATATATTTCATAGTTAGGGAATCCTGGTGTCTCATAAGAATTGGATTTATTGGAAGAAAGTCGCAATTTGACATTAAAATTTTTATTATAATTTCCTTGAATTTCCTTTTTATCTATGAGGCTGGAATTTTGTTCTCTTTTGAAGTAAGCGTTATGGTGATTTACCCATATGACACATGAACTCTTCCAAACTATATATAAGCAGCAGTTGCGCTTTGTAGAGAGTGAAATCTATTCTAGCAGAAAACTCTGACAGTTGGACTAACAGTCACGCTAATAATCTCTCATTGCATATGTTTTACTTCCTTTTTTTACGCCCTTATTTCTGGTCCCAACAAAGTCACAACAGTAAGAAATTGAGATTTTGTCTTCAGAATTATTATCCACTGTGTCTTTTTTCCTGTGACTTTTTTTGCCTGGATTTGAAAATAAATTTCTTGTCAGCAACCAACATATAAGTCAGTTAAGTGCCATACGTGATACACGCTTTGGCGATCATGTCTCTAAAGAGACATGGGTGACTGGGCAGAAGATTATCCCGCAGTAGGTTGCCATTGCTTCCTGCGGTAGACCGGTTGCCAGCCAAGGCTATAGAACCCAATCTGTCCTGTTATTTAACCCATAACTGGAAGGAAGAGATGGATTAATACCATTCCCGAGGGTATTTGCGCGTAAGTGAATTCAAGGAATTCAACTGGAATTCGAACTCAGCACTCCGATTTCTCGAAGCTAATCGACCAGACGTTGTGATCCAAGAACTGAATGTGCTTTCTTATTGACATGGCAGTCTTCAAAAACTATCAAATGTAAAGCTCTTGATATAGAAATCTCAAAAATGTGGCACATGAGCACATTAATAATTCCAGTTGTAATTGAAGACCTCGGATTTATTGAAAAAGTCTGTAAAGCGATGCTGGTAGTGCATGCCTTAAAGATTAAAAAAAAAAATGAAATTCACACATACAGCTTGCACCTAAGCAAGAACTTTATCTATGTAAAATGTGTGTGATCCTATTTGTTTTTAGTTTTTATATTTACAAAAAAGATCAATGGAAAATGACATTAAGCCACTTCTGATCTTAGATCTCTGGTTGGTATCCGAAAGAAAATATGTATACAACAGAAAACGAAAGTAACAACAACAAAAACAACAACAACAACAACAACAACAACAACAACAACAACAATAATAATAATAATAATAATAATAATAATAAATCATACATTATAATACAGATCCAAAACGCAGATTCTGTGACAAATACCAGGAAACAATAAACCATCTAATCTCAAAATGTTCTGTACTTGCCCCGAATGAATATAAAAGTCGTCACGATAGAGTGGAGCAATATTTACACAGGACAATGTGCAAACACTTTGGAAAAGATGTTAATAAACACTGATACGAACATCATCCAGCACAGGTTACAAAAATAGAAGACATCAAAATTCTATGAGATAACACGATCTTTACAGACAGTACGGTTGAAGAAATCGAAATCGAAAAATAAATGTGGAAATTGAAAACGGGAATAGTACCAGTCATAGTAGGAGCGCTTGGAATGATTAAAAAAATACAACAAAGTGTTTAAAATATCCTTGGAAATCCTATCTTAAGAGAAATACAAAAGTTGTCTTCATAAGTAGAGACCACACACTACGAAGAACTTTGTTCATGTAATGCTAGTGATGTTATGACAGTTAAAAAAAACAAATCATGAAATGTAGCCATAACAACACAGGCCTTCCCGCTGACTTGGTAGGCAGTATGACCATAGCAGAAATCAAAATATAATAATAATAATAATAATAATAATAAAAGAATTTAATGTAACAATAAAAGAATTGAAACCAGAAGAAGCTTATAAATACCTAGGTGTAAATGAGAGCGAAAACATTCACCATAAAAAAATGAAAGAAATAGTGCGTAAAGAGTACTATAGAAGGCTACGAATGATATTAAAAACTAAATTAAATTCACAGAACAGAGTTATGGCCATTAATAGCCTTGCAATCCCCGTTGTCCAATATAGCTTCAACATCTTAAACTGGACTCTAAACGACATCAGGCGAATGGATGCTAAAACAAGAAAGCTTCTTTCTAAGCATAGGATGCATCACCCAAAGGCTGATGTAGACCGTCTATACATACCCCGTAAAGAAGGTGGAAGAGGTCTTATTCAGCTGGAATTGTCATACAAGACAACAACTATTGGCTTACTAACATACATAGAAACAACAAAGGATTGGATGATACAATTAGTAAGGCAACATGAAGAAAGAAAGAAAAAATATTCAATAATAAAAGAAGGCAGTAAATACAAACAAGAATTACAGTTAGTAGATTCTGTAGAAAAGCAAAACAGTAGCCAAGAACCAACTATTGCAGCAAAAAATATGAAAATGAAAGCCAAAGATAAAGCTCTTGAAAAGATGAAACAGCGCTGGCAAGACAAACCTGTGCATGGCCAATATCCAGTACGTGCCAATAAATCCAATGTTGACAAAGTTAATACTCATCGATGGTTACGTGCATCTGGATTAAAGTCTGAAACTGAAGGATTTATACTTGCAGCACAAGACCAAAGTCTTTTCACTAGAAACTTTCAGGCAAATATTATGCATAATAATATGGATCCAAAATGCAGGTTTTGTGATAAACACCAAGAAACAATAGACCACCTAATCTCAGGCTGTTCTGTGCTTGCCCCAAACGAATATAAAAATCGCCACGATAGAGTTGGGCAATATTTACATTGGGCAATGTGCAAACATTATGGAAAAGCTGTAAACAAACACTGGTATGAACATCATCCAGCACCGGTTACAGAAATAGAAGATGTCACCATTCTATGGGATTACACCATCTACACAGACAGAAAAATTGAAGCAAACAGGCCAGACATTATTGTTAAAAACCAGAAGGAGAAAACTTGTCTATTAATTGATATGGCTTGTCCAGCGGATTGTAACATAGCAACCAAGGAATTTGAAAAACTGTCAAAATATAAAGACCTGGAAATTGAAATAGAAAAAATGTGGAAATTGAAAACAAGAGTTGTATCAGTGATAGTAGGTGCACTTGGAATGATAAAAAATGGAACAAAACAACACATTGAAAGAATCCCTGGAAACCCCAGCTTAAGAGATATACAAAAAATTGTCTTATTAAGTACAGCCCACACACTAAGGAAAACGTTATCTATGTAATGCTGGGGATGATAGGGAAGATAGAAAAACATGAAATGGAGTCATAACAACTACCTGCCTTAGGTCTCCCCGCAGACTTGGTTGGTAGTGAGACCAAAGCAGAAATCGAAATATGAGGGAAAATGACATAATAATAATAGCCAAAGACCTCCAAGAAATGGTTGACGATCCCACTAAAATTCCTGCATTGATGACCAAAGGAATTACATTTCTTCTACCCAAGAATGGTGACACAAACAACCCGAAAAACTACAGACCAATTACATGCCTTCCGACAACATATAAACTACTAACATCTATTTTAACAAAACAGACATATTTATTCTTAGAAAGAAATGACATGATACCGCTTGAACAAAAGGGTGCAAACGTGGCTGTTATGGTTGTAAAGACCAATTGCTGATTAACAAAATGATCCTGGAAAACTGCTACAGTACAAAGAAAAATCTTAGTACTGCCTGGATAGATTATCGAAAGGCATTCGATAGTGTGCCACATTCCTGGATTTTAAAGACTTTAAATATATACAAGATATCGCCCGTCATCATCAATTTCATCAAACAGTGCATGTCTATATGGAAAACAACCCTTTACCTCAATCATATAAATGGAACCTATAAGTCTGATGAAATAAACATCAAAAGAGGTATATTTCAAGGTGATTCTTTATCTCCTTACTATTCTGCATATCATTAATAGCACTAACCAGTCAACTTAATAAGACAGAATGTGGTTATAAAATAGGCCAAAAGAAAATAAGCCATCTATTTTACATGGATGACTTAAAGTTATATGCTAAGAATGATAATGAGCTGGAAGGTCTTCTGCAAACTGTAAAATGCTTCAGCGAAGACATTGGAATGAAATTTAATTTGAATAAATGTGCTAAAGCTACAGTTTTACGTGGATCAATACAAGAAACATCCTCAATTAGCCTAGACCCTGCTGTAACAATAAAAGAATTGAAACCAGAAGAAGCTTATAAATACCTAGGTGTAAATGAGAGCGAAAACATTCACCATAAAAAAATGAAAGAAATAGTGCGTAAAGAGTACTATAGAAGGCTACGAATGATATTAAAAACTGAATTAAATTCACAGAACAGAGTTATGGCCATTAATAGCCTTGCAATCCCAGTTGTCCAATATAGCTTCAACATCTTAAACTGGACTCTAAACGACATCAGGCGAATGGATGCTAAAACAAGAAAGCTTCTTTCTAAGCATAAGATGCATCATCCAAAGGCTGATGTAGACCGTCTATACATACCCCGTAAAGAAGGTGGAAGAGGTCTTATTCAGCTGGAATTGTCATACAAGACAACAACTATTGGCTTACTAACATACATAGAAACAACAAAGGATTGGATGATACAATTAGTAAGGCAACATGAAGAAAGAAAGAAAAATATTCAATAATAAAAGACGGCAGTAAATACAAACAAGATTTACAGTTAGTAGATTCTGTAGAAAAGCAAAACAGTAGCTAAGAACCAACTATTGCAGCAAAAAATATGAAAATGAAAGCCAAAGATAAAGCTCTTGAAAAGATGAAACAGCGCTGGCAAGACAAACCTCTGCATGGCCAATATCTAGAACGTGCCAATAAATCCAATGTTGACAAAGTTAATACTCATCAATGGTTACGTGCATCTGGATTAAAGTCTGAAACTGAAGGCTTTATTCTTGCAGCACAAGACCAAAGTCTTTTCACTAGAAACTTTCAGGCAAATATTATGCATAATAATATGGATCCAAAGTGCAGGTTTTGTGATAAACACCAAGAAACAATAGACCACCTAATCTCAGGCTGTTCTCTGCTTGCCCCAAATGAATATAAAAATCGCCACGATAGAGTTGGGCAATATTTACATTGGGCAATGTGCAAACATTATGGAAAAGCTGTAAACAAACACTAGTATGAACATCATCCAGTACCGGTTACAGAAATAGAAGATGTCACCATTCTATGGGATTACACCATCTACACAGACAGAAAAATTGAAGCAAACAGGCCAGACATTATTGTTAAAAACCAGAAGGAGAAAACTTGTCTATTAATTGATATGGCTTGTCCAGCGGATTGTAACATAGCAACCAAGGAATTTGAAAAACTTTCAAAATATAAAGACCTGGAAATTGAAATAGAAAAAATGTGGAAATTGAAAACAAGAGTTGTGCCAGTGATAGTAGGTGCACTTGGAATGATAAAAAATGGAACAAAACAACACATTGAAAGAATCCCTGGAAACCCCAGCTTAAGAGATATACAAAAAATTGTCTTATTAAGTACAGCCCACACACTAAGGAAAACTTTATCTATGTAATGCTGGGGATGATAGGAAAGATAGAAAAATATGAAATGGAGCCATAACAACACGCCACTACCTGCCTTAGGTCTCCCCGCAGACTTGGTTGGTAGTGAGACCAAAGCAGAAATCGAAATATGATGAAAAATGACATAATAATAATAATAATAAACACCAAGAAACAATAGACCATCTAATCTCAGGTTTTTCTGTACTTGCCCCAAATGAATATAAAAATCGCCACGATACATTGGGGTAATATTTACATTGGGCAATGTGCAAACACTATGGAAAATCTGTAAAGAAACACTGGTATGAACATCACCCAGTACCGGTTACAGAAATAGAAGATGTCACCATTCTGTGGGATTACACCATCTACACAGACAGAAAAATTGAAGCAAATAGGCCAGACATTATTGTTAAAAACCAGAAAGAGAAAACTTGTCTAGTAATTGATATGGCTTGTCCAGCGGATTTTAACATAGCAACCAAGGAATTCGAAAAACTTTCAAAATATAAAGACCTGGAAATTGAAAACAAGAGTTGTGCCAGTGATAGTAGGTGCACTTGGAATTATGAAAAATGGAACAAAACAACACATTGAAAGAATCCCTGGAAACCACAGCTTAAGAGATACACAAAAAATTGTCTTATTAAGTACAGCCCACACACTAAGGATAATTTTGTCTATGTAACGCTAGGGATGATGGGGGAAGATAGAAAAAACATGAAATGGAGCCATAACAACACGCCACGACCCGCAGACTTGGTTGGTAGTGCGACCATAGCAGAAATCGAAATATAATGAAAAATGACATAATAATAGACAAAAACCAAAAGAGGAAATTAATAAAAAAGAAAGAGAAGAAATAGAAAAAGAAGAGGACGAAGAGGAGCGTATAAAACAGGACAAAAAGAAACAAAAGAAAAATAAGAATGAGAGAGAAAAAAAGAAACAGAGTAAAAGAAAAAGAAAGCGCAAAGAAAATGAAAACGATATTTAATAAAAGCAGAAGAAAAAAGGAAAGAAGAAAACGGAGAGACGGAAGTGAAGAGGAAAAATAAAAGAAAAAATTGAAGTAGAAAGAATGACAGTTAAAAAGGTAGAGAAAATGGAAAGAAAAATAAGGTTATAGAAAAAGAGGAAAAAAAAAAGAAAAAGAAAAGAATTTTAGAAAAATGATAAAAAAACAATGATGGTAATGTTTTCCTACAATTTTAACACCCACTCGTATATACACATATATACATTCGCATAGATAAATACATTCTATCTATCTATCTATCTATCTATCTATCTATCTATCTATCTATCTATCTATCTATCCTCATGCAGTTGTTATCTATCTTGCTAGCTATCACATTGAAGTAGTTACATATAAATAGATCTTTAAATTGAAGTTTCATATACATTCGTTATATTCGGACATCTTTGTCGGTTGACTGGAAGTGCATTTTTATTTACTCATGAGAAAAAAATGTATTTATTAATGTCTTTTTTTCCTCTGAGCAGATTTCTTTATGGCGTGTATGGCTGTCCAGTACTTAAGTGAATATTTCTTCGTAACAGCGTAGCCCTTTGTTTTTTATGGATATTTTTTGTTCTCCTGCGTGAATATACAATTCTGTCATTGTGTGAGCATGTAGGCATGAACATCTGTGTGCACATGCGCATTAAAAATGGCGAGAATCTTGGGGAGCCCCTTTGGCGCCTACGAAATATTGGGTCAAAAACAAGATGGCCGAATGGACTTTTTAAAAAATCTTTTTTTACCGATCTTGTTTGTGAATAAATATTACGTAACGTTTCTTTCAGGTATAAATACCTATATTTGCATATGCCTTTCTCTTCTCTTTGTTTCGACTTCTTTATCAACATCTATCTAGCAAGCTATTTTTTGTCACCTACCTATTTTTATCTGTCTCAGTCTTTTTCTTTCTATCTATCTATCTATCTATCTATCTATCTATCTATCTATCTATCTATCTCATCTATCTATCTATCTCATTTTGTTCAGATCTATCTATCTATCTATCTATCTATCTATCTATCTCATTTTGTTCAGATCTATCTATCTATCTATCTATCTATCTATCTATCTATCTCATTTTGTTCAGATCTATCTATCTATCTATCTATCTATCTATCTATCTATCAGTCTGTTCATATCTATCTATCTATCTATCTATCTATCTATCTATCTATCTATTAGTCTGTTCATATCTATCTATCTATCTATCTATCAGTCTGTTCATATCTATCTATCTATCTATCTATCTATCTATCTATCTATCTATCTTCATATCTTTATGTTTTTTCATATCTAGTTAACAATTTTCTTATCTAGTTATGTACCTATTTTTGTGAATCTGTTAATTTGTATCCGTTTTGTCGCAGTCTTTACCTATGTAACTCTCTAGCAAGCTAGCTAGTTCAGTCTGTTCATCTTTATCAAACTATCTAGCTAGCTATCACCTTTTATCATCTATCTAGCTAGTCTAGTCTGTTTATATCTATCTATCTATCTATCTATCTATCTATCTATCTATCTATCTATCTATCTATCTATCTCGACTGAAATCTCCCAATTCAGCTAGTACAACTGTATACGACCACTGTATACGCTTCAATATTCAAAAACACTCAGTTTGTTTACATGATGAGTCTTTGCATAAAGTCGAAGTCTGTTTCTAAGTCAGGTCGTTGTGTATTTCTCATAATCGAGGTTTGACTTCAAGTAAGAATAGCTATTTCGGTTGCTGATTTTGAAGAGTTAGTGTAACGATTTCTTTTTACTATTTGTGTTATAAATATGAAAATAAATTATCTTAACATTTTAGCGGCACTGGATTTAGCCCATCCCAAAATACGCATGTGATGGTGGCGGGGCGTTAATTGGTACGGATGATGGAATCGGCAGGTCGAGTTTAAAAATCAGGTCGAGGTCTTTGGATTCACTTCAAATTAATGCCCTTAGGGAAGACAAGAATCAATTTATTTTCTCCTAGTCTCTCCAGGTACGGGGTAAACGACCGATGGGATTGGGCTTTTTAAGGATAACGTGGCAGCTTAAGATCCGTAACCACATCCCTATGTCTAACAGGTTGGCTGATAGCTTTTACTCAGTAGACAAAGTGGAGGATTACGGAATGATATTGTTTGATGAAAGCAAGTGGAAGAGGTAAGGAGTGCATTTTATGAGGATAGGTAGGATGTATAACTATTGACCTTGGCCTTGAAGTGGTTGACATTGTAGTGGCTACAAAAGCATCTCAGGAATCTTTTTTTTACAAAATAGTGATTCTTGGGAAGAATTGCTCCGAGTAGAACGTCATTTTTACTAAAGGAACACGAGGGGAATGTGGATGATTCGGCCCTGTGTATGCGGCATTGTCGGTCTTAGTTGTAAAGGTCTGAATTGATTCGTTTCAAGTTATTAGAGACAGAATAAGGTTTTTATGCACAACTACGCCGTTGTGTAATGAATATTGGCTCAGAATGAGAAATCGGAGAGCCGAGTTCAAATTCCAGTTGAGTTTGTGAGGAAATTGTTCAGTATTGAGAAAGGTATGAATCCGTCTAATCTCCCTCCATATAAGGGTTGAATAACAAGACATACTGGGTTCTATATCCTTGGTTGGCAATCAGTCTATCGCAAAAAAAAAAAAATGACAACTGCGGTGAAAATTTTTCAGTCAGTCATGAATCGTAAAAGACATGATCATCCAACCGTGTATCACGTACGGAAGTTGACCGACTCTCAATCTGAGATATGAGCAATATGAATTATTTTTTTAAAAAATACGTATAAACTTAAATGATTGCATCTATAATTCGTACAAAATATTTTGGTAGTAAGAGGGAATTAAACAAAAAATAGTTGTGTTTTACTTTTGTATCTGGGTTATGTCGGAAAATATTCGGACTTACCGATAGATTTTCACTTATTTTACCAATGCATACCTGCTTAACTCTTGTACATTTTTTACACTGACGAAATGGGCCTGGGGGTTGTTTACACAATTTGGTAACTCGTCAGAGGATTTTGTAATTTTCTTATTAATTTTATGTCACCATGTTTTGGTGTTAAATCTGTAGTTTTTTGTCATTAGCATTGATCAAGAATTGACTTAAATATAACTGACAAATTACGATGGTCTATCTATCTATATAAGTGTTCATATCTATCTATCTATCTATCTATCTATCTATCTATCTGAAATGTCAAGAAGAAAAGAAGTAGTAATCCGGACTAATTTTAATTTGGCATAAAATGATAACCATATAAATATTATCATTTTCTTTTCTTGTTTCAGATTTGTGTGACAACAATCTGTTGAATTAAGAATAAATTAAGCAAAATGTCCAGTGAACTCGAGCACCTTACTGCAATTATTGTGGCCCTACGTTGTGGCCGTACGACCAAAGAGATTGTTGAATTATTTCATTTCCCAAAATCAACTGTGTACGACATTGCCAAGACCTTCAAAGAGTCTGGTGAGGCTAGGGGTTAGTTCCTGACTCCTCAGAGAAAAAAACAGAACCGATCCGCGTTTCGCAAGGGGAACAAGGACTTCCTGGAGGAGCTTCATATCCTTATCGATGAAGACCGAGCTAAGACCGTGACGAAGGAGGTCTACCTTAATGTCATGAAGAATGTTGTGAAGCCATGGATTGTTCAGGTAGCTGCAGGGGAAGCCATGGCTTTTCCAACAGGACGGAGCTACTGCTCATGCGCCCAATTTATTCCAGGCTTGGTGTGACGAGAATCTGGACGTGTTCTGGTCAAAGGAGTACTGGCCCCCTAGTAGCCCAGACCTAAATCCTTGTGACTATTACCCATGGGGCGTACTTGAGAGACAGTCCAACAAACGTGCACACAATACTGTCGACTTACTGAGTACTGCCATTATCGAGGCCGTGGCCAACTTGTCCAGGGAGCAGGTGACCAATGCCTGTAGGAGACTTCGGCTCCGTGTGGAGGCTGTGATTGAAGTTAGAGGGGGCTAGATTGATTAATATGGTAGAGGAGAGATCAGACAACAATGTTATAAAGCAATTTGTCATGTAAATATTTGTCATTCTGAATAAACACATTTTTTTTAATATATGTTTTTTTCCGGATTGTAGTTCACACTCCTGTATATGTGTATTTGGATAGTAAGCCATCTTTTATAAAAGTTTCATTAAAAACGACTGAGGAGGTACTGCAGATAAGTTTTTATTTGATTTTTCTTGTTCTTATAACTTTCTTTTTTTTTTCTGGACGTAAATTATGAAGATATATTTTAAATGTTTTGATAATTGCTCAGATATACAAAACGTTTGGACAATTTCTACATAATTTAAGTCCAGAAAAGAAGAAAATTATAAAAAAAACACACAAAATATTAAATTTAAACTGTATATATTGTTCAGACGTTTGTCCTCATCTTTTTTGTCATGTTTACGACGTTTCTTCAGGTAGTTTACGTTCAGTCAGTCAATTAAGTGCTACACGTGAAACACGCTTGGGCGATCATGTCTCGAAAGAGACATGACTGACTGGACAGAAGATTATCCTGCAGTAGGTTGCCATTGCTTTCTGCGGTAGACTGGTTGCCAGCCAAGGCTATAGAACCCAATCTGTCCTGTTATTTAACCCATAACTGGAAGGAAGAAACGGATTAATACCTTTCCCAAGGGTATTTGCGCGTAAATGAATGGAATGAATTCAACTGGAATTCGAACGCGGTTCTCCGATTTCTCGTTCTGAGCCGATATCCACTGTACCACAATGCACATCCTGGTTTACGTTAGAATTTCCAAATTCAAATGCAAAAGAAACCGGCAAGCCATTTCAATATTTTGCCTTGAATGTCACCCTGTGATACTGAGTGGCTGGTGAAAACAGCATCGCAAAATGCGCTAACCGAATAAATGAATGATGATTATCTTCCGCCCCACAACTACTTTCCTAGGGAATAAACGTTTCAAGCCTCTTGCTATTCTATCGGAAAACCTTCTTACGAACTAGATTTCTACTAGTACAGATCTTTACAATTAAGACTCGACATGCCACTTTCACAGGGTCGAAACACCCTAATTCACTTTCATATTCACATCAATAAGAAGAAAGATCCATTCAGGCAGGTTCTTCCCCAAAACCGGTAATTTGTGGAACAGACTTTTATTTAGTAACCTCACTATATTGTGTGGCTCTTGGGCCTTGTAAACAACAGTAATAGAAAAATACACTGTAAATAATAGTGACGATATCATGAATAGTCTACGGCTATATCGTGTTGAATACACCGGTTCTCGTCCGATCACCGAAGTTAAGCAACGTCTAGTCTGGTCAGTACTTAAATGGGTGACCATTTGGGAATACCAGGTGCTGTAAACGTAAGGACCAAGAATGGTCCACCGGTTCTCCAGGTTTGGGGGGTGGGTGCAGGGCTAACAACCCTGCCCCGTAAAAAACAGTTTATTACAGAAACAGCAACACAAAGTTGCTGCCTTATGCACCATCTGAGTGTGATGGATAAATGATGATGATATAATTGAACTTTATATTTTGATGTTAATAAACAAGGATAGAAATTATTTATCACTTAACCTAATATTTTATTTTAACCTGACTAAGTTAGATAGAGTTGGGCAAGCTGTTACCGATGTGTCCACCAAAGGTATGCACACCTTTTGCAACCACTCAATTTTATAGCTAATTTGCATTGTGCAAAGAGCTGTCAGCGAATGATAGCGGTTTTGAAGAGAGAATTTTATAAATGACAACGAGTCTTTGTCTCATATTTTTGGCTGGGAGCCCTCGGCACTGGCACAATATCCGGTGTGTACTGGGAACTTCTGCCAAGTGGACAGATATCAAAAACAAAGGACACACACATATAGAAAGGACACAAACAATTCGAAATATCCACACTAACAGAAATGAACAAAGTATACGCGTGCACATTTGCACTCACACGGAAAGGACGCACAACCCTACACCCAAACAAGCTAATATTATGAAACTGTTAATATGTACGTGCGTAGGAAAATGATTTTACACGGAAATCACACTTCTTCTATGTGTCGTATCCCTGCAAAAACGTGGGCTACCATGACGCTCCACAACTTCTTTTTTTTATTTATAATCATTTCACCCTAAGTAAGACAGAAAAACCAATTGTGCGCAGGGGGTTGCAGCGAGAGAATGAAAAAGATACAGGGGACACCCAAGAAAACATAAGAGATGGATAAGAATCAAGTAGATAAAAGATGGCAATTGACGGTGCATTTAAACTTTTGGAGATTGTAGCTATCAGGGAAGCAAGCAAATGGAAGTGAGTTCCACAAACGGGAAGTGTGAGAAAAGAAACTCTTAGAGTAGAAAACATTGTTACATTTAATTATTTCAACAGTAAAGGGGTGAGACCTTCATGCCAATCTAATAGAACGAAAAAGTACATATGGTCGGGTACCAGGAAAAAAATCTTATTAGAGCAGATGCCATGAAAACACTTGTAGAAAAGACAGCAGGAAATCTACCTCACCTCTATGAGAAACTGACTGAAGGCAGGCTACAAAGTTAGGATCAATTATATTACCGATCATCCTTTGGATTTTGTCGAGAACCTCAAGATGAATAGCAGGAGCACCCGACCTGATATGGCAACAGTATTCAATGCACAGACGAATAGTAAATTTCTTGTCCTTTGCAACGTTTCAATTTTTGCCATCACTCCTAATCTCTTTTCAGCCAACCATTCTTTTAAGCACGTTAGATAAATTATTCGCTGCTTTCCCGCGACCATAACTCCACTCACGTCTATTGAACAGGTGAAGAGGCTCATCCCTTGTTCCCTGTTTAGGGTGTGGTTTCTGGCTTTCTCTTTTCCAATCTTTTCACTCTTACGTAGCCCCCTGCGCATCAGTGGCGTTACTGCCTTGCACGAGGTGATATGATTAAAAAAAAACAACATTTATTGTATTCTGTTAGTGTCAAATTCTTTAAGCCCTATTTCCTTGTGAAGCTTTCGAGAAATGTCGGTGGAGACACAAACCTAGATTAAGATTTACATCAAACATTCATGCGGCTTCTGTTAAGAGGTCAACGCAGATTTTACAATTATTACAGTCTGAGTAAGATGTGAGGACTGCATGAAAATCAACGCTGAAGGAGGGAAATGCAAGCAGAGGTTTGGTCTCAATAAAATGAAACGATCTGAATGGCCTCTTTTAAAAATTTTCATACAAGGTATTTGTAAAAACAAGACGCATTGGAATGTTAAACATTCAAAGTGTTGTTTATGTATTCCGATGTACGAGTAGCGTGACGATTATCAGTACGAAAAGGGAAATCAACGGACCGAATTCAAGTTCCTAATCAGTTGCGTTTTATATATATATATATATATCAGTCAGTTAAGTACCATACGTGATATACGCTTGGGCGATCATGTCACGAAAGAGACATGACTGACTGGGTAGAAGATTATCCCGCAGTAGGTTGCCATTGCTTTCTGCGGTAGACTGGTTGCCGACCAAGGCTATAGAACCCAATCTGTCCTATTATTTAACCCATAACTGGGATTAATAACTTTCCCAAGGGTATTTGCGCGTAAGTGAATACAATGGATTCAACTGGAATTTGAACTCGGCTCTCCGATTTCTCGTTCCGAACCGATATCCACTTCATGCATTATGCAATGATCAGGAGCATATTATGAATGGACCGTTTTCCTATTTGAATTATTATTTTAAGTTAAGGTCGTTATAAATTGTAAATCGGGTGTGCGAATATTTTATTTATTAAATGTATAATGTATAATTTAGTTAGGGTTTATATTGAAAACCAAAAAATGAAGGGGGAAACTATAATCGTGGGAGAAAAAATATTTCAGGTTCCGATTAGTATTAATCTTACGTTGAAAGAAACGTTACTAGTTTGTTTATATTGGGGACGAAGCGTACGAATGGTTATTTCATTTTAAGAATTAAAAATTTAAAAAAATTAAAGAATTAAGAAAACGATAGAAAAAGATTAAATAAAAAAATAATTAAGAAAAAAAGATTTCAAAATGTTTTTTTTTAATTTAAAAAGAAAAATTAATAAAAAAAATTACATCCTGTCACGCTCATGGAGAGAGAATCAATAGTGAGGCAGACTCGACTCAGTCCATTCTCTTTACTACCAGTTATTAAACTTTACTACCTGCAAAGAAAGCCCTTTCTATGTGCTTGATCTTTAACAGTGCATTATTATTTTATTTTTACGATAATTGTGTCGTCGAGTAGTGAAGAATATATATATATATCCTCTATATTATAACGAAGATCATATTTTGTAGTCATTTTTGATTAAATGGGTGCACTCATTAAGAAAACATATTGTCAGGATCTTTGCCAAAAGCTATATAAGTGATATCTTCTTCTTCTTCTTCTTCTTCTTCTTCTTCTTCTTCTTCTTCTTCTTCTTCTTCTTCTATTAAGTATCAGGTTCTCCAAGCCCTCTTTCCTTCTCGTCGTTGCTCACATGTTCCGTCTACGGAGTTTTCAGCATCCTTCTGTAGAACTACTTTTCGGTTGTTTCGGGCCATCTCTTCATCTTGATGTGATTGTTCAGCATTTATATATATGTTTAATTCAATATACTGTTGAATATATATATATATATATATATATATATATATATATATATATATCCAGGTGAAGAGAACCCAAGGTTTGACGATTTTGAGTTCTCTGGCATTTATTATATTATTTATAAGCAGTGCTCAATACAATAAATATTATAGAGCTTAATATAATCATATAATCATGAATTAAATGTACATTGCTTCACGGAAATTTCTATGTTTCGAGAAATGTTGACTGTCAAAATGATTTACGTGTAAATCATTTTCACAACCAACATCCAACATTGCCTAATGACGAGCTTCTATCTCAAAAAATAGAAAATTCCGTGTCGCAATGTACATTTAATTCATAATTATATATATATATATATATATATATATATATATATATATATATATTGTTGAGAAACCACACAAGATAATAAATGACAAAAACAGATATACAGATATGGAGATAGAAAATATAAATTATATTGAACAAAAATATACAAACTGGAACACTGGTTAGTCAATTCAGGGATACTATTAGTGGAACAATATATACAGTCTTGTAGTGAAGTATGTCGTGGTAATAGGTCTATATTCTTACTGATAAACTGACTCCTTACTGACTCTTTATCACTCTTTATAACTGCTTTACAAATCAAACCCTGCCGTATTCTGTATAGGCAGGATTATATGTACACATCAGACGAGTCCATTCTTATGTGTCAAAGGGGGTGATCCTCAACAATATATATATATATATATATATATATATATATATATATATATATATATATATATATAATGAATTCGAGGCGGCATTCCTTTGGTGAATCTGGCATGTTCTTAGACAGCTTGACCAGGAAGGATTTACAGTCAAGCGAGGCTCAAATAATCCTTTTTAAACACACATTTTCCTGATTTTTCCAAAAAATTCATGTCTGCTGTTTTCCTATCCTAATGTAAACAAATATAAACTAAGACAACTTATTTACGAAATTTTACGAAATCCATTACGAACGGGATTAACGCCGACATATTTTGAATTTATTTGTTTAAACATTATTTTTAATGGACACTTTGCTAAAAAGATTTCTTAATTATTCAGGCCAGTAGATATAAATAAATATACTGTTTAATAATAACAAAAACAGAGCATCTACTCAAATACGAGTATACATTAAAGCGAATGTTTAAAAAGAAATTATATATATATATATATATATAAATTTCGATGTTCATAACTGTTGAATGATCATTTCAGTATGAAATCCCTAAGAGAGATTTCACATCTCATCGGCAACTACTACATTTTCAAATGAAGGTTAAGAATTAAAATAAATTACGTCACAAAAAAAAATCGGTTAGCAATCAACGTCTATTTTTAGGTTTTGGACAATTTTACTTTTAAATAGATTTGTAAGTGAAAAAATTGGAAAATTTGGCTTTGTCTAGCTTTACAAAGGGGAAAGGGGAAAAGGATGGAATAGGAAGTTGTGTTAAAATGAGAATTGGGTTAAAACAAAACAGAAGGAAAACGAGGAAAGGAGTAAGAAGGATAAAGAAAAAAAAAAGGAAAAGAAAAAAGAAAAAAAGAAAAAATTCCATATTTTAGAGACGCTCGATACGTTTCAAACAAAACTAACGTTTATAAAAGGGTTAGGGTATTAGAAAAAAGGTTTTTAGAAAAAACATATTTAGGGGAAAAAAGCAGATATATGATTTAATTAAATTTAATTTTTTAATTTAATTTATTTTTATTTTTATATATATCTAGATTTATATTATTAATGATAAATTTAGATATAAATAAAAATACAAATACAAATACAAAAATAAAAATAAAAATAAAAATAAAAATGAAAAATAAAATAAAATTTAATTTTAAAAAAATTCTAAAAAGTATATATATTTCGAATTTTTCGGTTCGTCAGATGATTTGCTTCAATACAAAACGATAGAAATCGCTTGATGAAAACTGAAAAAGTCGAAACCATGGTATCGTAATTGATTGATCACCTCAACTTAAATATCGAAAACATCTACATGGTAAAGCTTCATTTCCCTTTAGACATGTATTGAGCGCTGTCTAATACAATTGTTCACTAGTCTAATTTAAATCTGAGCTATAATTGTTTTGAGTGTGTGCATATATATATATATATTTTTTTTTGTTTTAATCACATCACCCCAAGCAAGGCGGTAAGGCCACTGGTGTGCAGGGGGCTACGTAAGAGTGAATAGATTGGAAAAGAGAAAGCCGGAAACCATGTCCTAAGCAGGGAACAAGGGATGAACCTCTACACCTGTTCAATAGACGTGGGTGGAGAGTGAACCGGGCGATAGTTCAGTCTATCTACTCCAATTATATATATATATATATATATATATATATATATATATATATAAACTTATTTATAAATGGAACTTTGTCTTTGTGTGTGTGTGTGCGTGCGTGTGTATCCGTTACCTATAGACTCCAAAACGGCTGAACCGATTTTCTTGAAAATTTACACAGTTGTACTATAAGCGTCTGCGAGTGTTCTTAGCGAGGTTTTGTGTCGAGGTATCCCCGATAAATATCGAAAATCGATAATCGAAAACATCGGGTTATAGAAAAAGTGGTCCGATTTTAATCAAATTTGATACACTCATAGACAAAGACATAAGAAACGATATTCAGAAGTTTCAAGGTTGCAGTTCTTACAATAGTGCAGAAAATTTGATATCGATACCAGGAAATCAAAATTTGACTTACATCCATTCATTTTTCTTTCAGTCTACTGTTTCGCTTTAACTGGAAACAACTATTGCTTTTTAGTCTTTTGTGCCAATGTCCAAAGTGTCTGAGCTCCAGGACCATGGATTAGTTTTAAAGCTTTCATTACACCCGAACAACGCCGGACTATACTCCTAGTATATATATATATATATATATATATATATATATATATATATATATATAGGTTGGTTATCACTAATTCGGTTAATCTGTCATTTGGATGAATCAACAATCCGGTATTAATTTCAACTAGTATAACTTCAACTTTTTTTTGTAGATGCAGGTCTTTGCTACGACTGTTTAGCGACTCTAGATGTCCCATCAGCTGCTTTTGAACACTATCAAATGATTGAAAGGCATTTAAGTTTGACTTTTATATATTTACATTATAATCTGCAAACTTTTATCCCCAACCATGGATCCATTTAATAGAGTAAGCGCCTAGGTCAACTGTTGTTTTTTTAAGTGTATTATAGAGAGGTACCGGGTAGTGCAATAAGAAATCGGAGAGACGAGGTCGAATTTTAATTGAGTTTGTTATATTTATTTTCGCGCAAAAACTCTTAGGAAAGGTATGGACCTATATCTTCTCCCCATCTATAGGTTAAATAGTTGGACTTGTTTATGGAAAAATCATTGTTATTTTCAGAAAATTGTTTATACAATATATATTATAAAATATATTCTTACAATCTAACGGCTTTAAATAACCCACTCAAGTTACTAAACTTTTTAAAAATATCATTCCCTTAAGTGGTACCATCAGTATTAAGTGGTACCATCAGTATTCGTGTGTATAGCATCAGTATTCGTGTGTATAGCATAAATCATGGATCAGCAAACTATGGCACGCGTGCTACACGTGGCAAGCTAAGCAATTTCCAATGGCATGATTTGTTGAACTAAGGAAATGCCTGGAAGACTAAAATTTAGAATAGTTTGCTGCTATCCTTAACCGTTGGACATCCCTTCCGGGAGCTTTCAGCTATTTGAAGAAAATTGCTTTTGCTCTTGCTTTGTCTTTTGGTTTAACTTATTTCTGTGAGCATATTTTCTCTCACATGAAAACAATGTTGTGCACAAAGAAGTTGCTTAACACCTAAACATTTAGAAAATTGTATAAAAACTCAAAGTAACAAAATATGTTGCCAATATTGAGCGATTAGCTAAGATCAGGCAAGGGCAAAGCTCTCATTAATAATAAAAACATTAGAAAAAATTTTACAAACTGTTTATTTCTATAAATGTGGTTTATATATTATTGTATATATTACAGTGTAAAATATATTGTAGAACACGTATATTGACCTTGACTTGTATAAAAATACGTATGCTGTTCTGTTGGCACACTGAATGATTTTAAAATCAATGCATCATTTCCAAAAGGTTGCCGACCCCTGGTATAAATCATGTAGGATTAGTGATGGTTAACTTGTAAATATATATGTATGCATGAATGAGGAAGAGTATATCTCTTCAATACAGGCTTCGTTAGTCACAAGAAAAATCATATTGGTAGATAAATTGATAAATTGCGATCAGTATTACACTGGGAATAACTTGACATGCGGAGATGGGGACCAGAAAGCTAACAGAATTTTTTCCGGTCTCACTCGTCACATAAAAAACATAAGCTGAACAGAATTTACAAAAAATAAAAAGCCAGGCCCTGCACAGAACAACTTAGTTTGTCGCGTCTGCAATAAGCATTGCAAATTAATTGCTGGTTTCAAGAACCATTGTTGTCTTCAAGAGAAATAAAGTTATGAATCATAATTGCCAGCGATGCATATAATCTTTTAAAGAGTTGACAGCTATCATGCATGTATGTATTGAGAGTATTTGGGCATTAAACTTTCATTCATAAAACGTTAAATTCATTAAATTTAATTCATAATACGTTAAATACTTAATTGGTTAAATACCAATTAAATGTTCTTGTTAATTATTTTTTTTATCTGTTGTGGATTCTTGTTGAGAAACCACACAAAATAATAAATAACAAAAGCAGATATGGAGATAGAAAATGTAAGTCATACTGAACAAAAATATACAAACTAGAACACTGGTTAGTCAATTCAGGAATACTAGGAATACTGTTAGTAGGAATCAATATATACAATCTTGTAGTGAAGAAGAATGTCCGGGTAATGAGTCTATATCCAAAACACTCCAACTTAATAAACACCAACTTACAGGCCAACTGACTTTTTACTGACTCTCTAACTACTACTGCTGAATTCTGTATAGGCAGGATTATATGTACACATCAGGTGTGTCTATTCTTATGTGCAAAAAGGGGTGCTCCCCAACATTACTGATTTTCTTTTCGATGTTCCGGATTATTTTTTTCGTTTCAGGTTCATATTAGCAAATATATTTCTCGAAAACACTTAGTTGTATTCCATCAAAAATCGGTTCTTTATTGGAACTTCTATCATAACATATACTATAACAATTTCACATTTTCTACAAGGTGCCAACCCATTCGACGTTGCAGGCTTAATGCATCTACTTCTTCTGCGTCACAACGTTATCGCATCACATTACAGACTCCCGTAACGCCCTTATATGTGTGTGTGTGTATGAGGTGGGGAAGTGAATTGATGACCCCATGCTGCCATCGAAAAGTACTTAAATTCAGTCAGTCAGTTAAGTGACATACATGATACAGGCTTTGGTTGATCATGTCTCGGACGATCATGTCTGAGCAGAAGATTATTCCGCAGTAGGTTGCCATTGCTTTCTGCGCTAGACTGGTTGCTAACTGAAGCTATAGAACCCAATCTGTCCTATTATTTAATCCATAACTGGAGGGAAGAGAACGGATTAATACTCTTCCCAAGGGTATTTGTGTGTATGCAACCAATTCAACTGGAATTCGAACTGGGCACCCCGATCTCTCGTTCCGAGTCGATATCCACTACACCACAATCCTGATTAATACAGATTCCTTTATACGTTTGTTTCTTTTTCTCTCTTCATTACTTTACCACTTCCTTTATTTCCCTTGCCCTGCAAATATTTCCAACTAGCAGTATAGCCCGGCGTTGCTCGGGTGTAATGAAAGCTTTAAAACTAATCCATGGTCCTGGAGCTCAGACACTTTGGACATTGGCACAAAAGACTAAAAAGCAATAGTTGTTTCCAGTTAAAGCGAAACAATAGACTGAAAGAAAAATGAATGGATGTAAGTCAAATTTTGATTTCCTGGTATCGATATCAAATAAGTTTCTTTCGTCGTAAACTGAATTTTGATGCCTAAATAAGTCCCCTGAGTAAATGGTATCATGGCTGAGACTAAGAATTACAATTATACCTACTTAGAGCCAAACCTGAAGCAAAAACTAAAATAAAAGGGCTGAAATAAATACAAAGATACAGGTAGATAAACAGACACACACACAAACATCTTGCCTTATATATATATACACACTATTGTAAGAACTGCAACCTTGAAACTTCCGAATATCGTTTCTTATGTCTTTATCTATGAGTGCATCAAATTTGATTAAAATCGGACCAATCCTTCTATAACCCAATTTTTTCGATTATCGATTTTCGATATTTATCGGGGGTACCTCGACACAAAACCTAGCTAAGAACACTCGCAGACGCTTATAGTACAACGGTGTAACCTTTCAAGAAAATCGGTTCAGCCGTTTTGGAGTCTATAGGTAACGGACACACACACACACAGACACACAGACGCGCGCGCACACACACACACACACACACACAGACGCGCGCGCGCGCACACACACACACACACACACACACACACACACACACACACACACACACACACACAGAGAAAGTTCCATTTATAAATATGTTTAGATAATAAAAACGAATTACACCCTTTTGATTTCATCTCCCTGCATTTTAATATTTGTTTTTAATTAAAAATTTTGATCTTAATATTTTTTTTATCTCCAGGTAATTGTTGTCTATTTGAATTTTTTTCTTGAAGAATTTAAAAAATAGTTCCGTAACAATTATATGATTTATCACCAATGAACGTCGAGTGAACTTAAATTTAAATCTCTTAAATGTTCAGTTCGTAATATGCATTTGATGATTGCATAACGCATGAAACTCCGAGTCGTTCCATCAACGCAGGATAATATATATATATATATATATATCCGAGTGAATACAGAACGAAGAAAGAATTATTACAACGTCCAAAACATTAATTTAAAAACAGTGCTCGATATATAATATATAGAGCTGTGAATATTTATTATAAATTATATTTTAGAACATGTACATAATCATTCTATACATATTTTCGCTACAAAGGTACGATTGTTTCGACATTGAAACTTCAATGTCTCATCAGATGTCGAAACAATCGTACCTTTGTATATAGAATGATTATGTACATGTTCTAAAATATAATTTATAATATATATATTTGAGTAGATACTCTGTTTTTATAATTAAACAGTATATTTATTTATATCTACCGGTTTGAATAATCGAAAAATCTTGTTAGGAAAATATACTTCCTCAAATAGGAGTATCCATTGAAAATAATGTTTAGTTAGTCTATTTCGTAACGGATTTCGTTCGACGTTAATGTGGAATCTAGATTATGTCTTCTGCTGAGGCTTTGGTTATTGATTAACATGTTTCGTAGTAAAGTGGATTTAAACTACAAAACTAAAAATAAGAAGATGAACGTTAAAGATAAATTAACCTTGATTTTTTATTGACAAAATGGTGCGTGGGATTCTGCTTACTACGATGCCACCCACGCAATACGGAAATTTGTGCCAGTCTGTAAATAAACCGATTAGTCAATATTAGTTATTTACTAATTGTTATTATTTTTAATTATTTTACTCCAAGCAAGGCAGTTTTACTGCCACTGGTGAGCAGGGGGTTGCATCGGAGGAAAATGGTGAGAAAGAGGAACAAGTTATAGGGGGTGTCAGAGAATGGGTAAGAGAAGGATGAGAGTAGAGTGTACGGAGAAAAGAACATGAGGGAAAGGATGCGACTCAGAGAAATAGGAGATGACAATTGACTTTACATTTAGATTCTTGAAGAGTGTCGGGGAAGCAAGAATACGGAAGGAATTCCACAAGGGGGAAGTGCGAGAAAAGAAGCTGATGACTAGAAGTTGCGGTTGCATTTTAATGGTTTCATTGTAAAAAGGTGGGACCTAGTTGCTAGTCTAGTAGCTCGAGTAAATTCATACAAATGGGGCACCAGTGAGTTCAGCTCGTTGGAGCAGCAGCCGTGAAAGTATTTGTAGAAGAGACACAGAGAAGCCACATTACACCGGTGAGAAAGTGACTGTAGCTGAGCTACCAAGTCGGGACCGATCACATCGCAGATTCTCTGTTGTATTTTGTCAAGAACCCGAGGTGAAGCAGTATGTCGAAGCAGTATTCAATACATGGGCGGATGTTAGATTTATATATGTGAAGGATGGATTTAGACGGGAAGAACTTACTGGCCCTACACAGTGAACCGACCTTCTTAGCAGCAGATAGGAGGTAGGCGCGATTGTCTGCGGTGATTAATAGCTAGCGGCTTCGTTTTGGAAGCATTAAAATTCACGAGCCATTTCTTACTTCATTCCACCACAGATTAGAGTTCCTTCTCAAGCTCAGCTGCTACGTTCGCTTTGTCAGCCTCAGCTGATTTTTGATTGAGGCGAGAGTAAATTGTGATATCGTCTTGGGATCTGATTACATCGGCTAAATCGTTGATGAAGATCAGAAAAAGCGCAGGACCTAGAAAAGAGCCTTGAGAGACACCCGGGTTCGTATGATAGTATCAGGAGGCATGTCCGTTCATTACTACATTCATTACGCGATTTGAAAGGGATAACTAGATTAGATCAAACAATCGTCCAGTTATACCATAGCCCCGTAGCTTGCGTAGAAGGCCAGCATGCCAGACTCTGTCAAACGCTTTGGAGATATCCAGGGCAACAGCTCGAGCTCCGCTGTTTTTATCGAAAGCCTGGTATATATACTCAGTCATGCTTGTTAGCATATCAGCAGTAGAGCTGATGAAGCGGAAACCATACTGTTTGTAAGAGAATAGATGTGGGCTGTGAGACGTTGAACCCACTCGGCGTTGATAATGGCCTCGAACATTTTATCAAAAATCGGTAGAAAGCTGATAGGGTGATACTTAGAGTGGTCCGAGGGTTCTCCAGAATTCTTAGATATAGGAACCACAGAGGAGGACTTACAGCAGGCAGGAAAGCAAGAAGCAGAGAAGCAGTAGTTATAGAGTTTAGAGAGGACGGAGGAGAGTTCAGAGGCACATTTCTTCAAGACGATGGTTCGGATTTCATCACCACCGCTCGCTTTATGGGAGTGAAGCTTTGATATTATGTTAGAGACCAGCGAGGGGGTCATGTAGACGTCGTACAGTTGGGCTTCAGTTGTGGGTGGGAAGTCGGGTACAGATACTTCAGACGAATCTACTGTCTAGTTGGTGGAGAATCTACGAGCAAAGCACTCGGCCTTGTCTGCTGAAGATCTGAGGACCTCAAATTTATTGATTAGAGGTGGGATTGAGGGCTTATTGTTATTTAATACATTTTTACAGAGCTTCCAGTGGTCTTTGGAGCCGAACATACGGGATGCTATACGCTACTTCATTCTGTCAGCAAACAGCAGCTTAGCTTCATCAAGTATCTTCTTGCACTCATTACGAAAAGAGGCAAAAAGGCGCCTGTTATGGTCCGACGTGTGGCTCCGATAAAACCGGAAGAAGTGATTCCAGTGAGAGATAGCGGCCGAGCAAGCAGGGGAGTACCAGGGAGACAAGTGATATTTAAGTCGCAACTTCCTGGCTGGGATGAAAGTATCGATGCCAGCCTAACCAGAGAACTCAGAAGCAGTCTTCACTGAGAAGGCTAAAACATTTGTTCCAAGGGATGTTACGCAGGAAATCACGGAACGAGTCCCAGTCTGCTCTTTGATGGCAGTTAGATATTTTGCTGGTTCCTGGGTAGAGTGAGAGTAGTAGTGGCAGAAGATGTTAACAGAAACCACTGCATGGTCAGAGTTTCCAAGAAAGCAGAGCTGCTTGACATTGCAAGAGATATAGAGATCTAGCAGTGAGTCAGATCCATTAAGGTTCTGAGAGAAATGCGTGGGGAAATCCACCACTTGCGTAAAGGACTGAGTGATTGAAATTATAATCCTCTTTCTGAGCCGTGTCCATTCAGGATATGGACGTTCATGCATCTCTACAGCTTTCTGACTCGTTGTATTAAACCTTTATATGAATGCGCTTTGTCTTTGCCACTTTTTTCCCTTATCATTTGCTCAAACTTATCAACAGTCATCGTATTTTCTCTTTCATATGATACGCCCTGTGAGTATCATATTCCCTAATTCGTCTCTTTTTATTGCATGCCCTAAATATTTCAGTTATCTCTCTTTGTTATGTCTCAAAAGTTGCTTTTTACTTTTTATTCTCCTTAAGACTTGTTAATATTTCTCAACGTTAGTCGGTGAAACCGCATCTCGATCGCTTCGTTTGTGACGAAATTGTCTAATTCTGCAGTTTTATATAGAAGTGTAGACATTAATTAGAATTCTAGCATTGTTTCATTCGTTTCAAAAAGTATTTTCCGTTACTTAACACTTAGATCCTTTCTTTTTTTTTTAATTATTTCATCCTAAGCAAGGCGGGACCCCCCTCACTGATTCGCAGGGGGTTGCAGCGATAGAATAAAAAAGGTACAGAGGATGCCGAAGGAAAGATAAGGGATGGGTGAGAATCAAATAGATAAAAAGTGGCAATTGACGTTGCATTTAAACTTTCGAAGAATGTAGCTCTCAGAGAAAAAACTTTGGCTATCATAATCATGTGTCGTCGGTTTTCTTTTCTTTTACATTAGTTCTTTTTCTCCTTCCGTCTTTTTTCCTTTGAATTTTATTATGTTTTGAATTGTTGTTATTCTTCGTAGAAGTGTCATAGTTTTTTATGTTTGAATGTTGAATGTTTGCATATACGAGCATACGTACACATATAATATCTATAATATATGTGCATGCAAATACATACGTACATACACATACATGTTTTTGTATTGTAATAATTACAAGTGTTAGTTGCAGAATTTTGGATTTTATATTTTTATTATTTATTTTGTTTGTTACTTTAAAGTTTGTTATATTTATATTTATTTTATTCATGTTTATTTTAATAGGTGATAAATTAGATATTTGTTTATGTGGTTTATGTGCCTGCATTTATATATTACTTCCGCATTTCTTGCTTAAGAGTTAGCAAAACAATACATATATATCTCCAACAAAGACATAAATATAATTAAACACTGTCGAAAATCATCATTATGCAATAATAACAAAATATGGACAACGAAGTGCAATAATAATAATACTAATAACAATAACGATAATAATTTTGATGTAACAATGAGTAGCTATGATAGCGCATATAAGTGCGAACTCATAGACATAAGCATTATCAATGAACTAACAAATATTATTAAAAAAACATAGGTTTATACAGGGACAAAGACTTATTAATCCTAAGAAACTGTAACATTAGAACTACAGAAAAATAAAACAAATAATAAAACCGTTCAAAACCGTAGGATTTACAATAGATACAATATCCAATCAAAATACTAAATTTCTTAGTTATAACATTCAACCTAAACAAAGGAAATTGCAAACCATGCAGAAAACCAAACAACACTCCGATTTATATTAATAAAACAAAACTATATTCCTCACAACGTATTCAAGCAAATACACATATCTATAAATAAAAGAATCTCAACAAATTTTAGCAGTCAAAAAATAATGAATGAAAACAAAAAAATATATGAAACAGCGCTAAAAAACAGTGGATATTTAAACAAACTAGAAAACAAAAGCAGAAACAATCCAAACAAAAGCAACAACAACAAAAAAAGCAATATGATGTTACTCAACCCGCAACCCGCCATACAACAACATAATAAAAACAAAAATAGGAAATATATTTTTTAAAATAATTGAAAAACACGTCTTAAAAAAACTAAACTATCAAAAATCATCAAACAATTAATTACAGCTGCATGGGAAAACATGAGGGAAAATACTAAACATATACAATAAAAAAATACTCTACAAAACTAATAATAATCTCAATACCAACCATAAAATAACATTAATAAATGTAACTGCTGAAACAAAGAAAACTGTCCACTTAACAACAAATGTTTAACCAATAATATAATATACAAAGCTACCTTGACAAATAATACTGTGAATTATGCTTAAACCAAAAACTGGCAATAATATTCTTAAAGAAGAAAAATGAAATAATAAACACATAAACAAACGTCCGTGCGTGCTTGCACATATGTGTGTAGACATGTTTGTATGTAAGCGTATGCATATATGTATGCAAAATGACACTTCTACGGACAGCAACAATAAATCAACACATAAAATTCTGGGTAGAGGGAGAGAAGACAGAAGGAGAAAAAGAAATAAAAAGGAAAAAAGAGCGACGAAAATATATCAATTCTTTCTTTCTTTCTCTCTCTCTCCCTCCCTCTCTCTATATATATATGACTTTCTCACTCTCTCTCTCTCTCTCTTTCTCTCTCTTTTTCTCTCTCTAATATATTTTCTCTAATATATTTTCTCTAATTTACATATATATATATATATATATATATATATATATATATATAAATTAGAGAAAATTTTCAAAATTCAAAGGTGTCGGATGCACATTTCTACATGAGATCTCTAACAGAGATTCCACATCACCTCAGCGACATTGTTCTGTTCTAAATGGAGAAGGCCCTGGGTTAAAGGGGGAGGGGCAAGGTTAACAACGGCCAAGAATTGAGAGTTCCCTTAAGGTCAGGGAAGTGGGATTTTTTTTTTTTAAGTTGGAGAATTAGGTTAAACAAAACAGAAGAGGACAGAGCTGGGAGGGGCGGAGATTTCAGGGTGTATAGAGACAAGAGAAAGACGGGGTATCAAATATCAAATGGTAGAGGCTAGTGAACGTTTACATGGGTTTGAAACGGTATATATAGGAGAGGAAGGAATAGATTTAAATGTAAGATCTTAAAATTGTTTTAATTAAGTCTATCCATTACAGGAAGTCATGATTTTAAAGTTATTAAAGAAATATATATATATATATATATATATATATATATATATATATGTGTGTGTGTGTGTGTGTGTGTGTGTGTGTGTGTGTGTGTGTGTTAACAAAGGAAAAAAGGGGTTTTAGTAAAGGAATTCATATTTTATAAAGATAGACAACTAAAGGAGTTAAATTACTTTTTTTAATATTGATTAGGATCAGGTTCTTGGAATTTACCTTCCTACTCTTCCACTTCGGATTAAAGAAAAACAATATATATATATATATATATATATATATATATATATATAATTACTTAATTACTTAGTTTTTGGTCATAATAAAATTAGACCAGTGCACATTTGTATTAAAAAGTGTTCAGTACAATTATATGGTAGAACTTTCGAATATTTTTAATTGTAAACGAGTTATTACGCGATCTATGTTTCTACCATGTGGTATCTTCAGGCGCGATTTGCAAATCCACTGAAGACACCAAATGGTATAATACTAGGTCGCGTAATAACTTATTTACAAATGCTACACACACACACACACACACATATATATATATACCACACACACACACACACACACAAATATTTATATATTTTATATATATATATATATATATATATATATATATATAATTTCGGCCGTTGTACGCTTCATAATTCTTCATGGATTGAAATTTCGAACCGAACTCTTTGTTTCGTTCATCGGGGTAGATTGTTTTAGTTCCATTTTCTACGTCTCTTCTGAATATCTCAGTTATTTCCCTTTAATTCAACTCTTTAAGTTTTTGTTACCTCTGTAGCCAGGTATTGAATTCACAACTCAGTGGGTCAAGTTACTGGCTTACCAATGGGTGACGTGTCCTTCAGCGTATAAAAGCGTAATCAAAATATCAAAACACTGGGAACTTCAAGAGGTGTTTGCTTCGATAATTTCTCGAAAAATACCCTTGTAATGTTATTCTCGCAGAACAGCAGTTGTGTTTTTTGGCGTCTGATTCAAGAGAGGTTGATAAATTGCTTAATTAACTGATTGATAATTAGCCTCTTAAAACGAAATTGAATTAAAGGAGATGAAATACTGTCAAGCGGAATACCCAGCACGAGGAAACGTATAAACGAAGACTGGCATTTCGAATGGAACGAGGTCAGCAATGTTTTTGGCTAAGGTTTGACATAATCGAAATGAGATCAGAAGCCCACATCAAGTTAGACAATATTGACCAAACGAGAGCAAACTGAGTCTTGCAAAAATCAGGCGAAAAGTAGGCAAAGTGCAGTTCAAATCGTCCTTCAGCGATTAATTTGCTTTTAAGCTTTCGGCTCTCATGAGTCATCTTCAGATAACGTGTCTGTCTTAATTGTTCTTATATATATATATATATATATATATATATATATATGAACATACTACCTGCTTGGAAACTAGGTCGCATCATTTTTTGTTGAAATAGCAAGTTGTAACCGTAAGTTCTATTCTAATAGTTTCTTTACTCGCATTTCTCGCCTATGTAACTTTCTCTCTGATTTTTGCTTACTGCCACCGACAATGCTTAAAAATTTGAATAAAACGTCAGTCTTCATTTTTTGTCTTAGCTGTATTATCGCCTTGCTTGGAGTAAAATGATTTAAAAAGCAAATCATTTAATAGAGATTATTACCGTTACGCTTTTTGTGCTTCATTTATGCGTAAATACACTTGGGAAAAAGTATTAATCCGTCTCTTCTCCCTCCAGTTATGGATTGAATAGCAGGAGACCTTGGCACAAAGAAATAGCAACCTACTGCGCGAAAATCTTATGCTCAGTTACTCATGTCTCGAAAGGGACATGATCGCCCAAGCGTGTATCACCTATGCCACTTAACTGACTGACTGAAGTAAATATCAGACAAGCAACGACTTTGAAAGAGACGGTAGAAACTATGTATTGTCTTCCTTCTTAATTACTTGAATAATTGTGTACCTACTAGTAATAGTTAAAATATTGAATAAGCTATGTTAAACGAGTGGTAGGAATATTATCGCTTATGCGGTTCGAGCTGTCTGGGATGAGATTAGAATAGCGGTTGTCAGCGTGGAAATTGAAATCGATGTATCGAGTTCAGACCCTGGTCTAGTTCGTGTTTTTTTTTTTTTTTTTTTTTTTTGTACATCTGTTCTTGAATCTCTTTTATGTGCTAAATAGAGTGGTAGACTGACCCTACTGTATTGTGTAGTCGACCAAAAAATAAAAATAATAAAAATAGAAATAAAAAATAAAATAAAATAAAAAATCAAAACAAAACAAGAAACAACAAACCTCCATCAGAGCACCATTCTTTATCGGCACCGTCTTCTTCTTCAAGCAAAAACATATCATTGTTCCACCTCCAGGGCGAGTCTGGCTCGCGATCTTTAACGCCTTGGTGTGGATGTATGTTCTGGTTTACAACTCGCGATGTATATGCATACTGTATAAGAAGTTTCTCCTCTGTTCAGCATGTTTTGATGGACGATCAAGAGGTGTTTCCTGGCTAGCGAACAAGTTTTTCAATGCTTCGTGTACTCGTATTCAAAGATCCGGTATGCAGGTTTTGCGTGCTGGATGCTACAGTAAAGGTTAAGTCTCTTCGTCTCATTGATGTTTATGTGCCCATGCGGAGTGGCCTGATTTGTAATGGCAACCTATTGCGAGAAAATTAATTGCTTAGTCTTGAAAGAGACGTAATCGCCCAAGCGTGTATCATGTATACCAACTGATTTATATATATATATATATATATATATATATATATATATATATATACACAAAAATCTAAAGCGAGCCAAGGTTTTGGCTCGCTTTAGATTTTTGTGTGTCTTTGCTCCACTATTGTATCTTTTCTTTCGTACTTTGTATTGAGCACTTTTTCTTGTGTTTGGTTCCGTTTGGGGTTTTTTTCTTTGCTGCGGAGTATTGAATGTTTTGTTCTTGTTCCGCGGGTTTCTTTTTTTTTCTCCCCATTTATCCGACGCCTTAGTGCACCGGATTGTAACGGAATTAGGTTCTGTCTGTTAGTGTTTTTTTTTTAAGGTTTATTTTAGTATAAATTTACGGCCTACAACAGAGTCTATTTAGTTATTATATATATATATATATATATATATATATAGGCATGAATCAACCTCTTCTCTCCCTTCTTCAGCTAAGGATAAATAAGCAGGACAAACTGGGCTCTATAGCCTTGATTGGCAATTAATCTAGGAGAAGGACAGCGTTGAATTGTTGAATTGAAAACCTGAGGACGGTCATTTCCAGATTTTGTGCCACACTATGTGAAGCAGTTTTCCGTATTCGGTTCTACTGAAATGTGTGGCTAGTTCTGCGAAAACCTTCACAATTATAATCAAATCTAATGTGCGTGTAGTCTCGTTGGTTTTGGCTTTAAACAACCCACAAAGGGTTGATAAACAATAAAAACATTTAAACTTCTCTAAAAGAAAGAAAGAAAGAAAGAAAGAAAGAAAGAATAAGTGATCAGAAAAGAAAGAAAAATGGTTAAGTAAGCAGGAAAGAAAGATTATAGAAAAATGGATAAAAGGATAAAAGACAAAACGAAAGAAAGAAAAATAAAAAGAGTGCAAGAAAAAAGAGAAAAGAAAAGAAAGAACGAAAGAATGATAATTTAGCTAGAAAGAAAGAAAGAAAGAAAGAAAGGCATGTATGAAAGAAAGAGAATAGAAAAAAGAAAGAAAGAAAGAAAGAAAGAAAAAAGGCGAGAAAGAAAGAAAGAAAGAAAGAAAGAAGTATAAATGAGGAAGAAAGAAAGAGAATATAAAAGAAAGGAAGAAAGTTAAGTGAGAACGAAACAATGACAAGGATAAACGTGCAAAAAAACAGAACAGAAAAGAAAAAAATGAAAGAAAAATAGATAAGAGAGCATGAAAGAAAGAAAGAAAAGAAAGATAGAAAAAACAAAGAAAGAAAAAGAAAGAAAGAAAGAAAGAAAGAAAGAAAGAAAGAAGCGATCAGGAAAGAAAGATAATAGGAAAAAAAAGGAGTATAATCAAGCAGGAAAGAAAGAAAGAAAGAAAGAAAGAAACAAACAAACAAACAAAGAAGTTAAGCGAGCATAAAAGAAAAAGAATTTAAAAAGAAAGAAAGAAAGAAAGAAAGAAAGAAAGAAAGAAAGAAAGAAAGAAAGAAATAGGCGAGCAGGAAAGAAAGAAAAAAGAAAGAATGAAAGATAAGTGAGCTGAAAAGAAAGAGAATAGAAAACAAAAAAGAATAAGCGTGCAAAAAGTAAAGAATATTAAAGAAAGAAAGAAAGAAAGAAAGAAAGAAAGATAAATGCGCAAAGAAGATATAGAATAGAAATGGTGAAAGAAACAAAGAAAGAAAGAAGCGAGAAAATGATAAAGGAAAAAAAAAGAGAAAAAGAAAACGAATAAGGAAAGAATGAAGGAGAATCGTAGTAAAAGAAGAAAATCAAAACAGATATAACAGCTAAAATCAATATTTGCTGAATTTGCTATTCCATTTTTCTCCCCTTCCTCATTCTTCTTCTTTTCGTTCTCACCCTTCTTTCCTACCCACCCTTCTTTCCTACCCACCCCTATACCTTTTATCACCCGCTAAATCCTGTGCTTCCCGCTAACGTCTTGAAGCCTTTCCTCGTCGCTGATTAAAGACCTTGACGGTCGCATCGAAGCTTGTCATTGGACAGTTAGATCGAGCCGTCGTTTGCATTTTAGCGCACCAAAAGAAAAACTAATTGTAATTAAGTGTCCCCACTACGCCAAACACCAAACCCCACCCCACCATCCCGTGTGACAGAAAGAAAACCAAAAACAAACTGGCGCTTTTGTCGTCTCCAATCTTCTCGTTTCATCGCAAGATCTCTTTGCGGAAATATTTTCAAAGAAATCAGAACGATTTCCTGTACATACCAATTGAGATTCTCGAAATACATCTACATCTACCTAACTATTTGCTATATAAGGCACCTGCTATGGAGTGATGGTTAACGAGCGAGACTCGCAAATGCACCATTTGTCAGTTTGAAACTATCTCAGGGATGAACTTTTGCGGTCTCTTATCGCCCGGTTCACACTCCACCCTCTTCTATTGAACAGATGAAGAGGCTCACCCCTTGTTCCCTGTTTAGGGTGTGGTTTCCGGCTTTCTCTTTTCCAATCTTTTTACTCTTACGTAGCCCCCTGCGTATCAGTGGCGTTACCGCCTTGCTCGGGGTGACACGATTAAAAAAAATCTGAGCTACAGGAAATAAATATATCTCTAGTTATATCCTATCTATTATAATAAAGACCGTTGCCTCTCTCTCTCACTCTCTCTCTCTCTCTCTCTCTCTCTCTCTCTCTCTATATATATATATATATATATATATATATATATATATATATATATATGTCCCCTTTGTCACAAAAGAATGCTCCAATGAAAGAGATTTGACTCCAAAAAAAGGCCACAAATTAAGAAAAAAGTGATCTTTCACCAAGACAATGCGCTGTGTTAGAAGCTGATCGCAACGACGGCAAAACTACATGAACTACTTCGAATTGCTTTTGCATCCTCCCTATTCTCCAGATCTGACCCCCAGCGACTACTGGTTGTTTACAGATCTCAAAAGGATGCTCCAGGGAAAGAGATTTGGCTCCAATGAAGAAGTGATATCGAAAACTGAAGTGTATTTTGAGGCCAAAGACAAATCATTCTACAAAAAGGGGATGAAATTAATAGAAGTGTTGGAATCAGTGTATCACACTAGAAGGAGACTATGTTGATGCATAAAGTCGAATTTTGCCTAAAGGTTGTTGTTTTATTAGTGAAGTCCGGGATTTATTGAGTGATATGTCATGCACCATCTACAGCAGCAAATAAAAAAATATTCATCAAATTAAAAAAATTCACAGACATGAAAATCTACCTCGAAAAAATAGAGAAACAAACTGAAAAAAACTTAAAAGTGAAGTATCAGTACTCGATGAACTATGCAAGAGGAAGAAATGTATGGGCGGACCTGAAGGAGACTACCACCACCTTTGACCTGAAGGAGACTACCACCACCTTTGACCTGAAGGAGACTACCAACACATTTAAATTTGTTGTTTTTCTTTTTTTTTTTTTACTTTTTTCAGTGCAGTCTTATCGTTTATTACATAAAGTTTCCGATTTTCAAAAACAATTTGAAAAAAAATTCAATATTTAAACAATTTTAGTGGGGGTTCACTTTCTCATACAATGTTATAGTAAATCGATCCTCCATTTTGGAACAACTCTCGTTGTGGTCGCTTTGTTTTTTTTTTTTGTTTTTTTTTTTTGCTTTTTTTTTTTTTGGACGAGTTGTTGCTTTTGTTTTTGTCTTTTTGAAGTTTGTCTTTACGATGGCATCTTCCTCGGAAACTCCAAGAATTGCTTCAATCAAAAATTTCGCAAAGGATTCAGTAGTTGAATATGCGCAAGAAAAAAGTTAATTGCACAGGTTCAATTTTATAAGGTTGTATGAAAAACAGCGCCCTACCACTAAAATTGTTTAAATGTTAATTTTTCCAATTTATTTTGTCATTCGCAAAGTTTAGAGTTTAACCGATAAAATTGCACTGAAAAAAGTAAAAAAAAAAATTGATAATCAACCAATTTACAGGTGGTGGTAATGTCGTACCGGCGAGTGGTTTCAAAATGGAGGATCGATTTACTATCACGTTGTATGAAAAACTGAGCCCCCCCCCCCCCCCAGGGTGTAATCGATAAGATTGCACTGAAAAAAGTAAAAAAAAAATGAAAAACAACAAATTTAAAGGTGGTGGTAGTCTCCTTCAGGCCCGCCAATGTATATTTTAGAAAAGGCAGAAGAGTGGAAAGAAAATACAAAATAAGAAATGAAAATTAAGTCCTATCAGCTAGAGAAAAATAAAACAAACAATGCAACTAAAGGCTAAAAAAATCAGACGTTATGAAAAATATTAAAATGCTGCAGAGAGAACCAGATCTTTAAAACTGATGCGAATAAATTTGACAGAGAAATAAGTAAACAAAGATTGAAGTGATAACACCCGCCATCCTCTAGCAATGGAAGAGGTTACACAGTTCTGGGGAAATATGGGCTTGCCCTAAAGAAAATAGTAAAGAAGCAGACTAGATTGCGCAGGAAGTAAAACGGATAAAAGATAAACCAGAACAAAAATTAGAGGGAATCACAGAAGTGGAGGATATTGAATGTGCACTGGAGAAAGAATTTAACTGGAAATCTCTAGTAAGAGATAAAATTTCTAATTTTTGGATCTAAATACAGCACACAAAAAACTAGCCAAGAAACTTCAAGAAATAGTCAATGAACTTACTAAAATTCCAACTTGGGTAACCAAACGAATTTCTTCCCTTCTACCCAAAAATGGTGACACAAAAACTACAGACCAATTACATGTCTACCTGCAACTTACAAACTGTTGAAATCTATTCTAACAAAACAGACATCCATTCTTGGAAAAAATGACATACTACCTCTAGAACAAAAAGGATGCAAACATAGACCAATTGCATGTTAATAGAAAGATCTTAGAAAAATGCTTCGATACAAAGAAAAATCTCAGTGCTGCCTGGAAAGATTACCGTAAGGCATTCAATAGTGTACCCCATTCATGGATCTTAAAGTCCTTAAATATATACAAGGTATCATTCGTCATCATCAATTACATTCAACAATGCATGTCGATATGGAAAACAACACACTTCCTCAATCATATAAATGAAATCTATGAAATAAACATCAACAGAGAAATATTTCAAGGTGACACTTTGTCTCCTTTACTACTTAGTATATCCCTAATAGCATTAACAAGCCGACTTAACAGAACATAATGTGGCTATAAGATATCTCAAAAAATATAAACCATCTATTTTACATGGATGCTAGGAAAGACAGGGATCTTTAGGTTCTCCGGAAAACAACAAAATGTTTCAATGATGACACTGGAATGAAATTCAGTTTGGATAAATGTGCTAATGACACAATTTCACGAAGATCACTACAACAATTCTATGTGCTTACTACAAAAACTATTTGCTTAGACCCTTGAGTAGCAATCAAAGATTTAGAGCAAGAAGAATATTATAAACTTGAGTATAAATGAGGGTGAAGGAATTCACCATGAAAAAATGAAAGAAATATTACAAAAAAATACTATAGAAGGGTGCGACTGATATTAAGAATGGAAGTGAATTCTCCGAACAGAATTATGACCATTAATAGCCTTGCCATATCAGTGGTTCAATATAGTTACAATATCTTCAACTGGACATCAGACGAATTTATTCTAAGACAAAATACATATTTCTAAGTATAACATGCATCATCTAGAGGCAAATGCAAACCGTTTATAAATACCCCCGTAAGAAGGCGGAAGACGTCTTACTCAGCTAGAATTGTCATAAAAGAAAACAACTATTGGCTTACTAACGTGGAAACAACAAAGGACTAGATGATACAATTAGTCAAACAAGAAAACAGAAAGAAAAGATATTAAATCATGAAAGGTTGTAAATACAAACGAAATTTACGTTTAGTAGATTATGTAGAAAATCGAAACAGATTTTAAAAGTCAACTGTTGCGCAAAAAACATGAAAATGAAAGCAAAAGCAAAATGTCTTGAACAGTAAAAACAACGCTGGCGAAACAAACCTTTGCATGTCAATATCCAGAACGTTCTAATAAAGCCAATGTTAATAATATTTGTCTATATTCACGAGATGAGGTAGTATTTACAGTATTTATATTATTCGGACTATTGTCCTCATCTTTGTTGCCGTTTGTACGACGTTTCGGCCGTTGTACGCTCCGGCTTCTTCAGGCGCTAGGAATTTTGAACCGAACCCTTTATTACAATCACTGGGGTATATGTACTCCATTCCTTGCGTAAAGCCTTGATTGGAAGTTATGATTTATCTCCCTATAACTATGCAAGTTACTTGTTCACCACTGCTGTATACCCTAGCAGATATAGACGTTGGTTAGTTCCTGACTTGACTCTTAGAGTTCAATACCAGACTACATTGAACATTAGAACCGGTGCAATAGTCTAGTACTCACCCTCCGAATGTATCCATCACAATTTTGATATTGATTCATATAAAATACAAATTTTATTGTAACCTAATTATAGACAATATTGCATCATATGCAATAGAGGTGAACAATCCAACTAGAAAAATTGAAAATAAATAAAATGTATCTAAATACAAATTAGAGACATGTCATAATAGATCGTTCCATAATAGAAACATATCATAATAGATGATTCCATCTTAAATAAATCGACAATGTTTTGCGGTAATTTTTAACATCAAGTTGATATTTATCGTTATAGAAAAATTGAATAATTTTAATACAGCCAACGTAAAAAATAAAAATAAAATATAGTGAAATTATTTTTTTTTTAAAATCATTTCACTCTAAGCAAGGCATTCCACTGCCACTATTGCGCAGGGGGTTACATAGGGGAATGTGATGTGAGAGTGATTAGATATAGGAAATGTCAGAACGAGGGTGATAGATGGGTAAGGATGTACATAGGAAGAGTGTTTGAGAGAATGGGTGCGAGTTAGTCTATTAGGAATTATATTTAAACTCCTGGAGATTGTAGCTGTCGGGGAAGCAAGTATGTGGAAAGGAATTCCACAGGCGGGAAGTGCGAGAAAAGAAGCTGTTGGAGTAGAAATTGCGGTTACATTTATCAATGTTTTTTTGCGAGACTTGGCATGAGCAAAACAAATTCACGGATTTGTACGGGAAAAAATCCCAGAATAACTTCAAAATCCACGAAAATGTTTCATTGATGAGTAATCAGTTGTGCTTAGTTTAATTTGTATCGTATATAAATGTCAGTCAGTTAAGTGCCCTACGTGATACACGCTTGGGCGATCATGTCTCGAAAGAGACATGAATGACTCGGCAGAAGATTATCCCGCAGTAGGTTGCCATTGCTTTCTGCGGTAGACTGGTTGCCGACCAAGGCTATAGAACCCAATCTGTCCTGTTATTTAACCCATAACTGAAAGGAATAGACGGATTAATACCTTTCCCAAGGATATTTGCGCGTAAGTGAATACAATGGATTCAACTGGAATTTGACCTCGGCTCTCCGATTTCTCGTTCCGAGCCTATATCCAAACAATTACCAAGAAAGTATTTACAGAAAAGGCATAGAGTAGCTACGTTGCGAGGAAAAATTAATTAAGAAAAGTGACTGGTCGAAACTAATAACATTGCACATTCATCTTAATCAAGAATCTCAAGAAAAGTTGTGAGAGCAACGCATGGACGAACGATTATAAATGTGCGAGAAAATTTCAAAATTTCAAGAACATCAAGATAGACAAGTTGTGAGAGCAACGCATGGACGAACGATTATAAATGTGCGAGAAAATTTCAAAATTTCAAGAATCTCAAGATAGACAAGTTGTGAGAGCAACGCATGGACGAACGATTATAAATGTGCGAGAAAATTTCAAAATTTCAAGAATCTCAAGATAGACAAGTTGTGAGAGCAACGCATGGACGAACGATTATAAATGTGCGAGAAAATTTCAAAATTTCAAGAATCTCAAGATAGACAAGTTGTGAGAGCAACGCATGGACGAACGATTATAAATGTGCGAGAAAAAAGAACCTTTCCTAATGAATTCAATATAATTTTTTCACTTCATGTCAGTGGAAAACGTTAGTTGGAAAAGAAATGCAAACTATCGACAGTGTTTTTGCTGTGCAGGTGTGATAAACAAATTTGCATGAAAACAAGGGACGGGCAGTTTTAATCCTAAACAATTAGTTGTTTCCTTGCATTTCAACTGACTGGCGCCTCGTATCCACTCAGACACATCCGTGTTTGTTCAACACTCACAGGTTAAGCAGACCTTAGTTACAGTTTCTAGGAGAGAGCACATGATAAACAAGTTAGTTAGGCCCTACCCACTTCATGCTAACACTTAGCAGAGTTCCATCTCATTACTCGCGACACCGCTTCCTCTCTCAAGAATTCACAAATCGACCATTGTGAGATTCGAACACAAGTCTCATTGTCAAAAAACCGATATTGTAACCGTTTGGCCAGGTGTAACTTAACACTTCCGGATGTGGCATTACACTTTAAAATATTTCAATTAAAATTTTTAAAAATGATTGAAAATATTTGTCTTGCTATGGAGTATTTTATTGATACTGAAATGCTAAATGATAGATTGCTTCCTTTTGCACAACTCATCAACCCATTTCACGTTATTTAAAACCAGAAAATTTTTTAGACATTTTTTTTTTTTTTTTTTTTGAGAGATAATGATGATTTTATTGATATATGACTTACTAATTACGGCCCATCACTTTGAATGCACCGGTTCTCGCTCGATCACCGAAGTTAAGCAATATTGATCCTGGTCAGTACTTAAGTACCGCTTTGGGAATGATAGATTTGTTCGTTTTGTACAACTCATCAACCCATTTCACGTTATTTAAAACCAGAAAGTTTTTTAAACTGTAAATTTTTTTTTTTTTATATAATAATGATTTTATTGATACAAATCTTACTAATTAACCCATAGCTGGGAAGATAATGGATTGATACTTTTCCCAAGGATAATTGCACGTAAGTGAATATAACGAATGAAACAGGTACTCGATTCACGAGTCATGATTTATTACACCACTCGTAAATTTAAACTTAAGCCCCCGATATTCGTAAGTTATATGAACTGCATTATATTTTATTTCTAGCTTGCAATTTCTACCTTGCAATTTCTAGCTTGCAATTTCTAGCTTGCAATGTCGGGATTCCTACAAGTTACACAATTAATTCATGCATAGTAAGATAATTACAAAATGACTGAATATAAAGGAGATATTATACAGGGTGTCCATAAAGTTCGTGTGCACTTGAAAAAAGTTTATAACTTTATTTGTATTATAGAATTTTTTAAGTGCACACGGACTTTATGGACACGCTATATTAACAGAAACGTAAGCTACAGTTGTGGTGCAGCGGATATCGGTTAGGAACGAGAAATAGGGGAGCCGAGTTCAAATTCCAGTTGAATATCTTGCATTCACTTACGCACAAATACCCTTGGGAAATGTATTAATCCGTCTCTTCCTTCCAGTTATGGGGCTTATGGCCTATCACGTTGAATACACCGGTTCTCGCTCGATCATCGAAGTTGAGCAACGTTGAGCCTGGTCAGTACTTAGATAAGTGACCGCTTGGGAAGACCAGGTGCTGTAAGCGTTTAGTGACGGATGTGCGTTGTGGTGCAGTGGATATCGGCTTATTCACTTAAGCACTGGTAAAGGTATTAATCCGTCTCTTCCCTCCAGTTATGGGTTAAATAACAAGGGTAGGACTTGTGGACCCTGCCCTTAAAAACAAATCCCAATGAATCTTGATACTCGAAAAGAAAAATGTATTACTAGACACAAAAACTTATATAAACAAGAATAAATTGTTGAAAGATAAAGGTATTACCAGCAATAAATAAAGTTTAGTTGACAATAAATGACCCGCCGAGGTTGATTTGACATAAAAACATAACAACCAACCAACCTTCCAGTTATGGGTTAAATAACAGGACAGATTGGGTTCTATAGCCTTGGCTGGTAACCAGTCTGGCCAGTCAGAGATGTCTATTTCGAAGCGTGTATCACGTATGGTATTTAACTGAAGCTACAGAAAAAGAAACGAAAATAGCCCATAAGTTTGTAGATTTTAAATTTTTAAATGGCTGGATATAAAGAAAAGAGTACATTACCAGAAACGTAAGCTACAGAAGAAGAAGAAGAAGAAGAAGAAGAAGAAGAAGAAGAAGAAGAAGAACTGGTCCAGAGGTTTGTAGATTTTTCCAGATGTCTTTAAAGTCGACCAGAGTTCAGGAGAAAATAGTCATGAATTCTGAATGACATATTTTTGTCCATTCACTTCCGGTTAAACTGATTCTCTCCTTAAACAAAACAGCCGACACACCTGCTCAAGTGTTTAAAGATGGGTACCTAATTCAAATAATGACTATAACAGATAACCCCCTGATAAGGTAGTCAAAGGAAAGGTCAACCATTTTAGAATATAGCAATACACAGATCGACTTACCTAACCCATACTCATATCTGTGTTAATTTTACAAAGCGTGTGTGCATGCATGTATTTTCACACACCACGGCCAAACAGAGAGTCCAATAAAAAAAAATTGACATACAGGCACCTCGTAGGGGAAACCTTGAATTTCGAAAGCCAAAAGTCTTGTCTTTCTAACCGGCTACATTATTTGTTTTGATTTGAAAAGCATAATATTTATTCAATCTCAGATTTCCTTCATGCGTAAAGTATGGAAATAATGTATTTTAGATTTCTTAGGGAGAGGACTTTTTATAATATATATGAGGAGAATATGTCAAAGGAGAGATATTTCGAAGTTACTTTTCCTCAACGTCGGGTGTTTCTGTCTATCTATCTCTGTCCATTTCTCTCTCTATATATATATCTATATCTATATATAGATATATATATATATATAGAGAGAGAGAGAGAGAGAGAGACAGTCCGACCAAAAATGTATCCACACTTCAGGAATGGGAAATATCTTTATAGATATTGTAATATACTAAATTTATTAAAAACACCGCGAGATTAATACAAGAAAACTTTCGACTCAGAATAGTGACTTTTTGCTTCCAGACATTTATTAGTGTAATAAGCTATTGATTGGGAAACATTGGCTAAAATGTTCATTGGAATTGCTACAGATGCATTTTCAATTTCTTGTCTAAATGTAATGTCATCTTTCGAGAAAATACCGTACTGCAGTAAAGATGAGAAATATATGAGAATGAGAAATATATATATATATATATATATATATATATATATATATATATATATGAGGTGGACAAAATAATGGAAAAAACTAGTGCCATAATAGCATAATTTTTTAAAATTTGATTAAACTGTCAAAAGTTTGTCTATTTTTATGTTTATTGATTTAATATTAATAGTGCTTCATTTTTTTTTCTTTGCTAAAACTGTTTTTTTTTATTTAAATAAGTTTATTAAAATCAACAGTCACAACAGTTTAAGAATTTTAAGTGATCAATTTCATCCTATGATACAGAAATTGTTTCTGAGGGAAAATGCCATATTTCAGAATGATAATGCACCTATTCTTATTGATAAAATTGTAGCGGAATAGCACAAGGAACATTCTAGTGAAGTAGAACATCTTATCTAGCAACCACAGTCTCCAGTTCTCAACATCATTGAACATTTATGGTTCATTTTAGAAAAACAAATAAGGTCTCATCATTGAAAGAGCTGGAAATAATTCGAACTTTGTACGAATCGATTCCACGCAGAACTCAGCTGTAATTACTGCCAAAAGCAATCCCTATTAAAATAGATTTGCTTGAAATTTCAAGGTGTTTTCATTATTTTGTCCACCCCCTGTATATATACAGAGTGTGGCAAAAATACCGCCCACATAATGGTGAGACAATAAGAGGTATATGTGGGAGGTGTATGTGAAGATTTATGCTGCACCCTATACTTATATATTTTATAAAAGTAGATAGGTACCCTTGTTGTCCTGTTCATCCCACACTCCAGGTTCTTTATTTAACAGGAATAGAGTTTTATACCTTGTTTCCTGTTTAATATTGAGTTTTCGGTTTCCGCTGAAGTCTTTTCACTCTCTGTCAATCCAAGTAACATAAGTAGCATTGTAGCAGTATTGCCTTACCTGATTGCACACACACACACACACACACACACACACACACACACACACACACACACACACACACACACACACACACATGTATATATTGTAATTTTTTATTACAATGGTTTATAAAAGCATTGTATCACTACACAAAAATTTACATGTTTTAAAACAATACTGTTCTTCTGCAGGTGATAGTCTAAAATAAACTGTGAAAATGATTTATTTATAAAATTTCAGATGAATTCATCGTTATTTAGAAACTGAAGAGGTAGTGTTAGAAGGGGTAGGTAGAGAATATGCTTGTAGGTATGTCAATATTGTTCAATCAAAAGTAATAATTAAATAACTATAGAGTTGAAGATTTGCGTTGCGAAAGGAAGCAGAATTGTCTGGTGTCAAGGCATGACACTTTTTAAATTTGTCTGGGTAATATACATAGTGTGACCATAGATTATTTAAATGGGTACACAATAATTTTTAACAGCAGGTTGATTTTTTTAAATTTGATTTTGTACTGCCTCATGAGAAAATGGGCTGGAATGTTTAGGTTAGAATCAGAACTATAAATAAGTATGTTATGTATATTGTAGTTAAGAAAACCAAATAAATATTGTGTGGGTCATTTATTTTTGTAAAATAATTTTTAAATTTAAGTTATATTAGAGTATCAGTTATAAATGAAACATTTATAACATCAATTTTAAGGAAAATATATTTTTGATGTTTACATAAAACGGTTAATTAATTTTCACGACCCGACAGATGCCTATTCTTCAGTCAGTTAAGTGCCATACGTGATACACGCTTGGGCGATCATGTCTCGAAAGAGACATGACTGACTGGGCAGAAGATTATCCCGCAGTAGGTTGCCATTGCTTTCTGCGGTAGACTGGTTGCCGATCAAGGCTATAGAACCCAATCTATCCTATTATTTAACCCATAACTGGAGGGAAGCGACGGATTAATACTTTTCCCAAGGATGTTTGCGCGTAAGTGAATGCAAGGAATTCAACTGGAATTCGAACTCGGCTCTCTGATTTCTCGTTCCGAGCCAATATCCACTGCACCACAACGCACACAAAGAACCTTAAAATCTGCAGCTTTTCATTCAGGCAAAGGAGGCAGGTGTCATAGAACGACTTACAGATTCTTGGTTTTTTTTCCAAAATTTTCTATTTTACTTTGGGGGCTTTGTTTGTATCCTTTAATTTCCAAAAATACTCAGAAAGGGATGTTCGGTTTCGGTACGTGGTGTTTTTGAAGGAAGTTAACTACATATACCAACGCTGTTTAAATGTGATCTTAGTGGTTTTTACGTGCTGATTTAAGATTTTATTATTATGATTTTTAATATTTTTTCCAGATTATTTGTACAATTATAACTTAATTTAAGGATATTTTAATTAAAAATATTACTAAGAGTGTTATTATTAGGGAAATATTTCCTAATCAAATTGAGGAAATTTAGCCCTAACTTGGTACTAACCATTTGGTTACTATATATATATATATATATATATATATATATATATATATACTGCTGTCAATTCAGTCGGCTTTCAATCCTGGCTAGAAGCAATCGGATGTCTAACCGTACTGATAAACTGTGATACAGCGAAACAGATCTGTCTGCGGATGACTATTTATGCTCTCACAATCCGATTGAGCACTCTGGAGGAATGGTATGTATTATAAAAACAGTAGCTACTCACACATCTACGCATCGTTCATTCAGTAATGAATGTGAACACTCTCGGTGTGTGTTTACATTGTAAATAACACGCTAAAGTCCGCCTTTCCCTACAGAGGTAGAATCGCCGACTGCTGTCAATTCGGTCGGGTTTCAATTCTGGCTAGAAGCAATCGGATGCAGGGTTTGCATTGAAGCAGTCGTCTTAGGATGACTGCTCTATAACTGCCCTATAACACTGTCAGCTCTCTGCTTCCGAGCAGAGAGCACAAACCCAGTCGTGGTTCCGCCGAAGGGTAGAACCACGACTCGGTAAAAATAGACAGACATATTTTTGGCCCGGCTATATGGCTGGGAATACCCACATTAAAATGACCATGTGTCACATCCGGCCTTGCGTGGGAAGGCTAGTAAATACAGCAATCGGATGTCTAAACGTACTGATGAGCTGTAATACAGTGAAACGGATATGTGTGCGGATGACTACTGACTATATATATATATGTAAATATGACGCACTAACTTTAAATCATTTGCTTCGGTTTGATTTTTTGTCTTTGAATCTATTTGTTTCCTTTTTGTCTCACGATATTTTACAATATTGGTTATTTTGTTTTGTCTCACGACATTTTTACGATATTTTGCAATTTTCTTATGTAACTCTTTCTCATGGGGATTAGGATTTCCAGCATGCACAACCACACCCCTGAAACAAAGATGACGCTGAAGCGTTACGGGAATGAACGAAAGTCGAATATCCAGAGTTTATATTTGTCTTTATTTCTGAGATTAGTTATTTGTAACTTTTACATTGTTCAGACAGTTGTTCTCGATTATATTGTTATATTCACGAAGTTTTGGCCGTTGTAAGCGCCGACCTCTTCAGGTGATTGGGGTTTTTATTTCGATCAATAGGGCAGTTTGTTCTCGTTCCATGAGTCATTGCACGTCTGGATGTTTTAGTTATCTCTTTTTAACTCAACTCTCTATATTTTTACCCGCCACTACTGTCTCCAGATATTGAACTCACAACTCTTTTAGTCAACTCTTTGTAGTACGAAAAAATTGCTATTGAGACATTAAGTTTATAAGTCCCGAAAATTCATACACTTAAATTCTCAAGGGCACATGGCCCAGTATATACAATAAAAACGTTGGTTGAATTCAGTGAGATGATATTTTTGAGGTTTGGGTATTTTCTTTTTTTAATAACACTTCCATTATTTGTTGCCTTCTTATATATATATTAATCACCCACATACAAGCCTGTTTCGCTGAATCACAGCTCATTAGTGTGGCTAGATATCCACTTGCTCCCAGCCGGGATCAAAACTCGACCGATTTGGTGTCAGTCGGAGTGCCTACTCCGTAAGCCATCGGCGTATGGAATGAGAGCGAAGAGTAAATTTTGTGTGTTCTCTCTGGAGAAGAAAATTTTTAAAAGTTTCCACTTCGGCTATATGCGTGATTCTTCAGAAATTAATTGAGTTCTCTCGGTGACTGGCGTCTGTATACACTGCTTACATACAAGACGTTCCAATTTCCCTTCTCTGATGCCATGCGCCGATCGCTTAGGGAATAGAGACTCCGACTGACACCAAATAGGTCGAGTTTCGAACCCGGCCAGAAGCAAGTGGATGTGTCTAGCCACACTGATGAGCTGTGATACAACGAAATAGGCTTGTATGTGGATGACTAACATATATATATGTTCGGTATATAATGTGTGTGTGAAACATGACTGTGTGAACGTTCTATTTAATTTTTAGTTTTGATTAAACTTGAACCGAATTTGGGTGTCGTGTGTGTCGAGCCAGAATTTATTTCCCTTGCGGGCAATTTTACCCAAGGTTCTCGCAAGCCGTTAGAATGAAAACTTCCGTTAGTTCTTTTTTTTTTTTTGTTTATTTTCTACGGGGGTTCTAATATTTGCATTCATTATTGTTATGGGAATTCACCAATATGACACATGAACTCGTCTCAGCTATATATAAGTAGCAGTTCTCCTTTGCAGAGAGAGGGAGAGATTGTGTGTGTGTGTGTGTGTGGTATCTATATTCATTAGTATATCTTTGTACTATTGTCTTTGTAATACATTTGTTTAACTCTTTTCCGTCTTTGTGTCCTTATTTCTGGCCAAACCCGAAGCAAAAGCTAAAATAAAAGGACTGAAAAAAATACAGACATACAGGCAGGTAAACAGACACACACACAAACATCTTGCCTTATATATATATATATATATATATATATATATATATATATATATATATTATCGATTTTCTGCACTATTGTAAAAACAACAACCTTGAAACTTCTGAATATCGTTTCTTATGTCTTTGGCTATGAGTGTATCAAAGTTGATTAAAATCGGACCATTCCTTCTATAACCCTATTTTTTCGATTATCGATTTTCGATATTTATCGGGGGCACCTCGACGCAAAACCTAGCCAAGAACACTCGCAGACGCTTATAGTACAACTGTGTAAATTTTCAAGAAAATCGGTTCAGCCGTTTTGGAGTCTATAGACACAAACACACACACACACACACAGACAAAGTTCCATTTATAAATAAGTTTAGATTTTCTGTATAAACGGAATTAAAATGCACACATTTTTAAGTAAACTTTGATGGGTGACAAGAAATGGATTGTTTACAACAATATTCGGTACAAAAAATCCTGGGTTAAGCGACATGAGCCGACTTTAGAAAGTCATGCAGTGCATCTGGTGGGATTGGAAAGGAATTCTGTACTATGAGCTTCTGCCAAATAATCAGTCAATTGATTCTGAAATGTACATCTCGCAACTGGACAAATTAAAGACAGCAAAAAAGAAAACACCAAGAATTGGCAAACGCGAAAGGTGTTGTTTTCTATCAAGATAATGCTAGATCTCTCGTTTCTTTGGTGACACGGCAAAAAAAAAAAAAAAAAATTGTTGCAGCCTATCTAGGATGTATTACCCCAACCCGCAATATTCACCATGCATTATTTATTTGGATTTTTGTCTTTTCGGGTACTTGCAAAATAATCTTAGTTGTAAGAATTTTAATTCTTTGGATGGCACGAAAAACACCTTAATGTGTTCTTTGTCGAGAAACCACTAGAAATCTGGGAAGGCAGAATCCTTAAGTTCTGTGGAAAAATGGAGAAATGTCGTACAACAATTCTTATTTAGTTGAAAAAGTATTGAATAGCATAGGGTTTTGTATTTTAATTTCTCTTAAAAATTGGCATGAACTTTCCGGACAACCGAATAATATTAATTTGAAACTTTGCTGCATGCTTGGATAAATATTTAGTCATCATTATGTTGTAGGAATTATTACTTCGGAGAGTAAATATTTACGGGCTTCTAGAACATTTATCCCACAAACAATATTGATGGACTCACTGTGAGTCCGTGTAAAAATGATTAACATGAAATTATGAATATAAAACAAACGACGATGCATGTATTAAGAAAAAAAAACTGCAGAAGTAGACAATTGTAGCAAAAGGAAAACATTAAAACAAGTTATAAGAAGAATGTGCTTGTTTGTGTGAAACAAACGTATGTTATAGACACGTGTGTGTATATATGCATATGTCTATGTTATAGACACGCGTGTATGTATGCATGTATGATAGACATGTGCATTTGTCTATATTTCTGAGATGAGGTAATATTTACAGTATTTACATTATTCGGTCTATTGTCCTCATCTTTGCTGCCATTTGTACGACGTTTCGGCCGTTATACGCTCTGGCCTTCTTCGAGTGCCAGGAATTTCGAAGCGAACCCTTTAATACAATCACTGATGTATATGAACTCCATTCCTTGTGTAAAGCCTCGATTGAAAGTCATGAATTATCTCCCTTTAACCTTGCAAGTTACTTGTTCACTACTGCTGTAGCCTGGTACTGAACTCACAACTTTGGGTCAAGTCAGAAACTAACTGACGTCTATATCCACTGGGCCATGTGTCCTTAAGGACGTAATGAAGGGTTCGGTTCTAAATTTCTAGCACCCGAAAAAGGCTGGATCACACAACGGCCGAAACCTCGTACAAATGGCAACAAAGATTAGGACAATAGTCCGAATAATGTAAATACTGATAGACATGTGCGTGTATATGAGTGTGTGATAGACAGTCAATTAAATGCCATAGATGATACACGCTTGGGCGATCATGTCTCGAAAGAGACATTACTGACCGGGCAGAAGATTTTCCTGTAGTTGGTTGCCATTAATTTCTGTGGTAGACTGTTGCCAACCAAGGCTGTAAAACCCAATGTGTCTTGTTATTTAACGCATAGCTGGAGGGAAGACACAGGTTAATACCTTTTCCAAGGGTGTTTGCGAGTAAGTTCGAATTCAACTGGAATTCGAACTCGGCTTTCCGATTTCTCGTTCTAGTGTGTGTATATGCGTGTGTGTGTGTGTGAGAGAGAGAGAGACAGAGAGACAGACCGAGAGAGTGTGTGTAAGTGTTCAAAAGTCACAAGTGGACCAAAGAAGAACACTTACCTTGTCAGCAGTGTCCCTGTCCACATGCGACTCCATCTGAAAAGCAGAGTTAAAAAAGGATTAAAAGAAAAAAAAAATGAGTGAATATTTTCATATTTATAGGCTTAAAGTGCGACCCTCCTCCCAGCAAGCGCTTTTGGCATATCTACCGCAGAAAGTGATGGAAACCAACTACAAGAAAATCTTCTGCCTGCTCAGTCATGTCTCTTTCGAGACATGATCGCCCAAGCGCGCATCACGTATGGTACTTAACTGTCTGATAGTTTCCTTGTTGCATCTGCTATCGACACTGTATCATATGTACATTTTGCGTTGTTAAGATTTTTGCCCGCTGATAATAAATCCTGGTTGGACACCTATTTAGTTTTACTCACTGAGCTTATAGAATTTATTGATTAAGACCGATTTTTATCTTCACCCGGTCTTTAATTGTACCCAAAAATAATATACCTTATCATTCGTTAGTGAGATGTTTAACTAAATGTTGAAATAACTCATCCTAACAGAGTAACAGGGCCTCTCAGCCACCAGTGCTATGATCTGACCAGCGAGCAGGGGCAAATAGTTCTAAGAAAAATAAAAATAAATTCAGTGTTTACATACTGGAAACTATTTGAGAATATTGTAATGAACGAAAAAAATTAAAGACTTAAAAAGAAGAGTTGGCGGACATGAAGGAGACTACCACCACCTTTAAATTTGTTGTTTTTCATTCTTTTTTATTTTTTTCAGAGCAGTCTTGTCGATTATTACTTAAAGTTTCCGATTATTAAAAAAAAGCATTCGGAAAAATTTCAATATTTAAACAATTTTATGTGGGGGCTCAGTTTTTCCTACAACGTTATAGTAAATCGATCCTCCAATTTGTAATCACTCACTTTGGGGGGGGGGTCGCTTTGTTTTGGGTTTTTTGAGACGAGTTGTTGCTCTTGTTTTTGTTTTTTTCAAGTTTTCTTCAGTTCTTACGATGGCACCTTCCTCGGAAACTCCAAGAATGGCTTTATTCAAAAATTTCGCAAAGGATTCAGTTGTTGAATATGCGAAAGCAAAAAAGTTAATTGCACAGGATTGATTTACTATAAAGTTGTATGAAAAACTAACCCCCCGCTAAAATTGTTTAAATATTGAAATTTTTACAATTTTTTTTTGTCAGTCGGAAAGTTTAGGGTGTAATCGATAAGATTGCACTGAAAAAAGTAAAAAAAAAAAAAGAAAAGAAAAGAAAAACAACAAATTTAAAGACGGTGGTAGTCTCCTTCTTAAAATTAAAAAGTAACATTCTTCCGAACAAATAATGGATGTTAGTTTTTAAGGGTCTCGGATAGTTAGTGCCTTGATAAACAATGAGTATGGGTCATTAGCTTAAGAGAATTAAAGGCACACACTTTGGGTGTGCCATACTTTTGGCCTTGTGCCACATCTAATCTGCGCTTAGACAATCATCACCCTCGGTTTAGGACAAGTCGTTAGTTATTTTAAAATGCAAATACAACACTGCCGCACCGTCATGCTAGTAGACACTCAACCCTATCTACGATCGCACTAATAAGGGTGGATGTGGGGGTGTTGGAGAGAAAGGAAATAAAAATGCTTGATCGTAGAAGTTTCAAGATAGTTTACGGAAAAGAGCGAACACTAACGGAAATTACCGAGCTGTCAAGCGAAAAAAACATTAAAAATAACGAAAAAAAAAAATTATAAAGAAAATTGTGGCGAGTGAATTCGCAGAAGTAAAAAGCGACCAGGAAGTTTTTTGACAGACAGACAGGCGCAGGCGCGCGCACACACACACACGCACACACACACACACACACACACACACACACACACACACACACACACACACGTACTCTTAGTAAAAACTGATATAGGAATAAAAACTTTACATTATCAACACACCCACCCACCCGTCGAGCTTACTGCAATACCAGCCGGCTTATATATACATCAAACAATATTTTTATGGGTAAAACTTTCTTTACTAAATCCACCCGATACGATTTGTCGGTTTTCTTTCTTTCTTTCATTAATTTTTTTTATGTCATTTCACTTTTCAGTTAAACAGAAACTATGGACAATAAGTGCGTAAAGTCAATCAGTTAGGTGCCATCCGTGAAACACGCTTGGGCGATCATGTCTCGAAAGATACATGACTGACTGGGCAGAAGATTATCCCGCAGTAGGTTGCCATTGCTTTCTGCGGTAGACTGGTTGCCAACCAAGGCTATAGAACCCAATCTGTCCTGTTATTTAACCCATAACTGGAGGGAAGAGACGGATTAATACCTATCCCAAGGGTATTTGCGTGTAAATGTTATGTTTATTTTTAACTGAATGTGTAGATATTTATTATAGAATGCTATGTATGACTTGTCATTTAAATTACGCAAAAATGAAAAATAACACTGACATCTCATATTAATAGATTAAAATGATACAAAAATATTTTGAATTACAATGAGTAAATTTATTCAATAAAATCACCATTGGCTTTAACCACGGCCTCCAGGGGGTTTAGGAATCTCTCGCACCTCTTCTAGACGGTTTCCTTGTTTAAGTTGATTAATGCTGCCATAATTATTGCCTATAGTTCATCTTTGGTATTACAAGGAGTTTTGTTGGTCTCTCGATTAACTGCATCTCACACATAATAATCAAGGGGGGTTTCGTCTGGGGTGGAAGGTCGGCAGATGTAAGGGGTGATGTGGTCGCAGAAATTATCTGACAGCCATGACTATTCTTATTTTTCTGTGGGATGGTGCATAGTTCTGGTGTTAGACATAGTGTCTGCCAGCAGTCACCCTCTTGACCTAGGGTAGCACTGCCTCCTCAAGGAATTGGATATAGGCCTCCAAGTTGAGTCTGAGGTCCTGCAAGTAAATGAAGGAGGCATAACGTCACCTTCCATCAGTAGTGATCACCCTAAACAACGTGATGTTAACTGGATATATCATCCAACTCTTTCATAAGAACTGTTTTCAGATTGACAACCAAACACTATGAAAAAAGACGCAGCCCAATATGCCAAATACAGGTGGGGGATACTAAAATCAAGCAGGTACAAAATTTTAAATACCTGGGAAGTGTTATAACAGAAGACGGAAAGTGCAACACAGATCCAAAGGCGAATTGGCATGGCGAAGGAAGCATTCCAGAAGTTGAGTAAAGTATTAAGAAACAGGACAATTTCGCTAGAAACAAAGAAGAGAGTACTCGATTGCTATGTGATGTCGGTTCTTCAATATGGCAATGAATGCTGGACAATATCTTCGAAGATGAAGGAAAAACTTGAAGCAACTGAAATGTGGTTCTACAGAAAGATGCTGCGAATATCATAGATCGAGCATGTGAACAATGATGAGGTTTTGGAAAGAATGGAAACGAAAAGGAAATTAATACTGAGCATCAGGAAGAGACAGCTGAAGTTTCTGGGACATGCAATGAGGAAAAAGGGCTTGGAGAATCTGATACTAACTGGCCAGATAGAGGGAAAAAGAGACAGAGGAAGGCAGTGGATAACATATTTGATGGAACTAATCAGGTAAATGTATGGAACGACGGTTGCATAGTGTAACAGGAGAAAGCGTGCTGAGAGCCACCACGTGGAAAGCCATGATCGCCTACGCCCTGAAAGAACAGGGCACATAGAAGAAAATATTTCAAGAATTTTGTGAGGAAAACTTCCGTCATATCGGATCAAAAGCTGTCTTAGTTTGTCTTCCCATAGCGAAAACCTGTTCTAGGAAATCAGGAAATGTCATAGTTTTGCAGTCAATCTGAGCACTGATCAATCTAATGTGTTGAATATGTATGTATGTATGTATGTATGTATGTATGTATGTATAAGTGCATAGTCATGTGCATGTATGCATGTATGTGTATACACACACACATACAAACACGCACGCACGCACACACACACACACACACACACACACACACACACACACACACACATATATATATATATATAAATAAAGACAAAAGGAAAACTGTATTTTAAATTGCCTACGCGTTTCGTCCTGTGATGGACTTTATCAAGGCAAAAAGACGAAATGAGCTTTATTCTAAATTAAGTATCTATAAACAGCGTTGGCAACCACAAAGACGCTCACAAATCATTTCAAAAGATTAACAGAATATTTTAGTTTTTAGAATTCCTTCATGTGTAGTGCAAAGTCACGAGATGTTAAAATGAAGGGAATTCAACCGTTTTCTTTGAAACTTTTTATTATGTATGTCAGTCTGTTTTAGAATTTCTTCATGTGTAGTGCAAAGTCACGAGATGTTAAAATGAAGGGAATTTGACCGTTTTCTTTGAAAACTGTTCATTTCGCGTGTTAGTCTGTTTTAGAATTCCTTTATGTGGAGTGCAAAGTCACGCGATGTTAAAATGAATGGAATTCAACCGTTTTCTTTGAAATTTTTATTATGTATGTTAGTCTGTTTTAGTATAATTTTCCTAAGTAAAATACAGTTTTCCTCTTGTCTTTATTTTATTTAACCATTCTGTCCTTAATCTCAGATTATAACTGAGTATATTTTTACATACATATATATATATATATATATATATATATATATATATATATATATATGCTTCGCTAAATAATAATAGATAAGTGTTGTCAATTTATTTTATGTAATTTTTTTTCCATATTCTCTGATAAGCTTAATCTCCTTATTATTAAATGAAGAAAGAAAATTGCAATATTGATCTAAGCTTTCGGCTTGCATAAGCCATTTTTTAACATATCTTAGGTAGATGGATGGTTTTTTTTAAATCTGTTAATATCTTATTTTCGAGGTTCATGTAGAAATTGCTAAATATCGGACTCAGTACTGAACCCATTGAAACACCATTACATTGTATATACATATTATTATTATTATGATCCATGAAAGGGACTTCAGCAGTACAAGTTAATTGTAGTTTCCGTAATGTATTAGGATTAATTTTAAGTGGGGGTAATAATGAGTTAGTGTATATATTCCTTATAATTATGACAATAGTTTCACTAGCCGGGACATTGTTAAATAAGTTTTCAACATCAAGTGAAACTATGATTTCATTTCATACATACATATATATATATATATATATATATATATATATATATATATATATGCACATTTATGTATGCATGTATATATGTATGTGTATACATATATACACGGATACTTATATACACATATATATTCATCAGTGTCCAGATTGACTCCAAAAATGACATCTCTTTAGTTACCGTTTCCTAGAGCAGATTTTTGTTATGAGAAGACAGCTTTTGATCCTATATAACGGAAGCTCATATCCCAAACTTCTTTAAATATTATTTAACCCACCCTTCATTCGTAACGTTCAAACTAACATTTATTTCTTATCTAAATATATTAATTTATAATTTATAATTATAAATTAATATATTTAATTTATAAGCATTTCTACCATTCACCTACACTAAAACATTTTAACAAAAACAATGTTAAAGTCAGTTATAGTTGCGTTAAAGACACAGATAAATATATTTCGCAACATAATACTCTGATATCAAATAAATATTTTGCCCACATAAACAACATCCGTCAGCCAACTAATAGCAAAAATGACCCTTCTAAAAATAATCACAACTGTCAAAAAAATAAAACCTACCTATTGAATGACCAGTATATGTCCGAAAGTACTTTTTATAGAGTTCAAATTCATTCGGATGATAATGATGTTAAACTTTACTTTGGAAGCACTTCTAACAGGTGGAAGATAAGATTTAACAACCACATGTTGTCTTTAAACAACTGTAAATATAGCAAAAGTACTGCTTTATCCATACTTTATTGGAAATTAAAAAACAACAGCAAGAACCCAATTATTACCTGGAATATCGTAGCTAAATCAAAACATTACAATGGAAAAGGAGATGAATGTAATCTATACTTTTTAGAAAAATTTGTCATCTTAAACCATATCAATAATCCTAATCTGCTTAATAAATGATTTAATGACCGCATGCTGTCATAAAAAAGTACTTACTTAAATTCTTAGATCCAGATTGATATTGATTCCTTTATACGTAAACAACTTTTATTTTTGCTCCCTACATTATTTAATTTTTAATTCCTAATTCTAAGTTTTAGTTCTAAATTAGTCTTTCCATTTTTCTTTTCTTTTCTTTTATCTTATTTTTGTTTAAAATTTTAACTGTTTTTACATTCTATTGTACATCTACTATTTGGGTATTTAAATTTTTAAGACTCATGATTCACGCCCCTTTGATTTCTTCTTTCTGCATTTTATTTTTTATTTTAATTTTAAATTTTAAATTTAAATTTTAAATTTTTATCTACATGTAACCGTAGAATATTTAAATGTTTAATCTTGTTATTAAAAAGGCAGTAACTTAACTTTATAAGACTTAATTCCCTTGAACATCGAGTGAATTTAAATTCAAATCTATCGAATTGTCAGTTTGAAATATGCACCTGATGATTGCGTAACGCAGAAAACTCCGAGTCATGCCATAGACGTAGGATAATATGTATATTTATTAATATATATATATATATATATATATATATATATATATATATATATATATATACTCATATATATATATATATATACTCATATTAATTATAATAATAATACCAATAGCAAAAGAACTAATTCTGTCAAGACTAGCAATAATTAAACTACAAATGAGATTGTCTTGAAACCCACCGGGAACCAACCCTGAGGGAAAAGAAGGGGAAGAAAAATAGAAACAAAAGAAATACCCGAACAAAAAGTCAAGCATTCGTAAGAAAGAAAAAATCCCAAGACGAAAACCTTAACAATAAAGAGCTCAATACGAAAGCAGAGAACACAAAGCACTCAAAGCGAAAGTAGAGCAAACAAAATTGAAAATCTAAGAGTGAGCCAATAACCTACCACGGTTTCGCTTAACAGCTCGTCAGGGAAAATTAGCTCTGACGAGCGGTTAAGCGAAACCGTGGTAGGTTATTGGCTCACTCTTAGAATATATATATATATATATATATATACACATTCACTCTCTCTCTCTCTCTCTCTCTCTCTCTCACACACACACACACACACACACACACACACACACATATATATATGTGTATATATATATATATACACACTCTCTCTCACACACACACACATATATATGTGTGTGTGTGTGTGTGTGTGTGTGTGTGTGTGTGTGTGTGTGTGTGTGTGTGTACCCGAGTATAGGTATGTATCTTGACTTTGTGGTGACACATCCTGCCAATTACTACACTTGACCGATGAATAACTTACTCACCCCTCTAGAATTTATGACACTATTACCCGGAAAAATTATTTTCTGGGTTATGCCTCTTGACTTGCTGCTTTTTGAATATTCTGATAAAATTAAACCATTTGTAATTTGCGGCTGATGAGATGGGTACTATAAACTCACCTGTTGTCATAAAATAGTTTATAACCGCTTTAGATGATGTGTTGAGTTTTCCTTTATGTATATCATATTGCTCTGGATAATATCCATTGAGCTCTCTATATGGATCTACCTCTTTAATATTTTTTATTAAATATATCTTTTTATTATCTACTCTGTTTATGGATTTGACATTATTACACACACACACACATACACACACGCATATATATATATATATATATATATATATATATATATATGGACTCTCCCATCGATTTCGATGTATGAGGGTCTAACCTTAGTAAGACATCCACACAGAGATTTGTTTATAGTGGTGAAGGCTTGTGTAGTACCATCCACACTTTTTGGAACTGCTGATAATAAACAATCGGTGCAGAAATCTGCCACAGATCGCATGAACAGCAGACCTCAATTATTTAACCCATAAGTGGAGTGAAAGGACGGATTAATACCTTTCCCAAGGGTACTAGTGCGCAAGTGAATGCAGTGTGTTCGACTGAAATTGGAACTCGGCTCACCGATTTCGCCCTCCAAGCCGACATCCACCGCACCACAACGCACATCCGTGAACGCTAACAGCACCTGGTATTCCCAAGTGGTCACCCACCTAAGTACTGACCAGGCTCAACGTTGCTTATATATATATATATATATATATATATATATATATATATATATATATTAACTATAGCAACAACAATACCAATAGTAACAGAACTCTGCAGAAACTAGTATTAATATTAAGCTATAATTTAAATCATCTCGTACTTAATTGTTTTAAAAATATTGCACTCAAAATATTTGTACAATTTAATGGCTCATGACATTTTCTTATGGTTCATATTTCAAAAGCAATAAAAATAAATCGTCACTGACGAAATCAGAAATGACAATTTTACGCTGTTATTGTATTTTGGAAATTTTGTAGATTGTGAAAAGGAAACCCAGGATCGTCTACAAAATGTCTCCCCACGATGACTGTCATCATATGCAACGAGCAAACGGTTCGTTTAATAGTGTCGCCCTCGGTTTGGTTTTATCGGTTTGGTTGGTTGGTTTGTTTAATGACATATCAACTCCTTATGGGTCATTTATTACCGAAATTTTCTTGCGAGCTTTGTTAGTTTAAAAAATATTTTGCTGGTACTTTTTTATTTATTGTTGTGCTGAATCTTCGTCGACAAGTTGTTGTGACCTCTTCGGACCAGAAATAAAGACATGGAAACAAAAAGGTAGGTTGAACCAGTGTATTAGAATAACAGAACATCTATACAAAGTAAGAGTGTTAGTAGACAGCAGATAGAAGGGTGCATGCGAACTGTATAGTTACGCTGCGTCTCAACTGTTTCACGACTACTTCACGCCTGCCTCGAATGTCTCACGACTGCGTCCCCGGAAGTAGCGTAGGTTAGCATTTATTGACGGAGGAAGAGTCCATTCTACTGTAGAATAGGGCACCGTAATATTTACTATGAAAATATATTGCTGGCAATTTTTGGTAATGTATTTTTATATTTTCAAGGTTTGACTTCGGTTCGGGTGTTCACTAACTGCCCTAGCTAGTATTCTAACAGGTGCTACCACCCAGAGTCAGGTTGGAAACAACAGCAATTAATATGTGGTTCTATTATCCTAAAAGCCTCCCGATAAGGTGTTTTGCTACCGGATGTAGTTTATCGTCATATTCAGAACGAGTCATAGTCAGAGATTCCTTGAAAGAGAATCATGGTCAGGTCAGTAATGTAATCCTTGTCGTTTGAGGCTTATCTGGAGGGGCTTATCAACAAGGAAGTGATATTAAGTCGCTTGGTTTGAATTCAGGTTAACTTCGATATCAAATGATTTTATTGCACTATAAACCAACTGCAAATGCTGCAATTGTATATTTGTAAAATCTGTGATATTCATGAGTGTCAATATAAAAGCTGGGAGTTTGGCTAAAATGTGGTAAAGATTGAAAACTAAGAGATCAAAATGTCAGAGGTTGAGTTTAAATAAAAATTGAATCTTTCGGTATCTTCATGCAATTTACAATAACATCATCGTTACCGTAAATCACCAAGAAATGTCGGAAGGTCGAAACCTAGGTTGCGAAAATAACTCATTTTTAAATGAAAATATATATATATATATATATATATATATATATTATTTCGGTAATAAATGACCCATAAGGAGTTGATATGTCATTAAACAAACCAACCAACCAAACAGATAAAACCAAACCGAGGGCGACACTATTCAACGAAACGTTTGCTCGTTGCATATGATGACAGTCATCGTGGGGAGACATTTTGTAGACGATCCTGGGTTTCCTTTCTGACAATCTACAAAATTTCCAAAATATAATAACAGCGTAAAACTCCCATTTCTGATTTCGTCAGTGACGATTTATTTTTATTGCTTTTGAAATATGAACCATAAGAAAATGTCATGAGCCATTAAATTGTACAAATATTTTGAGTGCAATATTTTTAAAACAATTAAGTAGACTCACTCAGAAAGCGGAAAGGAAACAGCAAAATTTTATAGAGCAGCCCCAAGATTTATTCTTTATAATAAAGTCTAACATTCTCGACGGTCTTCTGCCTGTGATCAGCCAGCATCCGAATTTGTCCCAGATACCAGTCCGCTAGCTTTAAATAAAAAAGCTAAAAAACAAGATTCCTTCATTTCATCGAAAGACGCGGAGGAAGTTTGTCATTGAGCAGAATAGGCCATAGTTACTTGGAGGAATGTCGGGAATGAATGGTGGACGTAGAAGATTCTCAACACAATCCATTTACCTGAAATTCACCTTAGTCAACCTGAGAGTGTGTGGCATCGCATTTTCTTGCTGAAACAAAACCCGACCTCAAGTGACCAAAGCAGGAAACCCTCTCTTCAAATTGACGTACACGCAGTCTAACAGCTGTTAACATAGATGGCGCGACCGTGTGGAACAAGCTCGAAATGTAGTATTCCTTTGACATTCTACCAAAGATCATGATTTGTTGTTTTCTTCCTGCATCCAAAGAGTCTTGACTTACTGACCAACCAATAAGGAAATAATTTGGAAGTATTGTAAAAGGGGATAAAATTAAACAAAAATTCCATCGTGTATATGTACATATATAAATGTATATATGTATATATGTGTATATGTATATATGAGTATATGTGTATATATGTATATATACACATATATACATATACACATATATACACATATATATATATACATATATACACATATATACATATACACACACATATATATATATATATGTATATATGTGTATATGTATATATGTGTATATGTGTATATATGTATATATGTGCATATGTGTATATATGCGAATATGTATATATGTGTATATGTATATATGTGTATATATGTATATGTGTGCGCGTGTCTTTCAATATCCCGCACAGTATATACGCGCAATGTGAGGTATATATATATATATATATATATATATATATATATATAGTGGTATTGCACCTATATATATGTGTGTAGGTATATATATATATATGTATGTGTGTGTGTGTGCGTGTGTGTGTGCGTGTATATATATATATATATATATATAGAGAGAGAGAGAGAGAGAGAGAAAGAGAGAGAGAAATTGTATGAAAAAGTGGAAAATGTTTTCGTGTGACACGTTTCATCCTTAAGAAATTCATTGGACGTGGGATGCTGGGAAATTAAACTTAATTTTTTTTTAATCTAGCCGAAATGCTTAGCTTATTTTCTTTTTCTTTTCATCGCTTTTATTATTAGATATTGCACACTGTGATAATAAATGTTCTGCCAGGAATGGTGAAAAGAGCCAGAGTTCAAATTTACTGCAGATGAGGTACTCCCTAAACATTTTTGTTTTATATATCTGTAACCCTATTTCGACATAAAATATACTTCTTGGTTTAATACAATGGAGCGAAAAAATTATTATTAGTAGTATTGTTGGTTGTGCAGTTTATTGTAATTCGCGATATTAGTTTTGCTTACAAATATTTGATACTATGTACTTGTAAAATCCAAAATGTGGAGAAATTGGCTGGAAATTGGTGAAAAAGGAAAAAAATATATTTTCCCCATTGTATTCAGAAGCGAATTTTTACCCGGTAAAAAGGGAAAACGACGATAGTCAAAACAAGTTGTCAGAAACTTTTGATGAGGTTAAGGGTAAGGTCAGATCCTTACTTCCCACATTTTGATAGGAAATGATTTAAAAATTTTTGAAAACCTAAAATGATGTAATTATGAAGAAAAGAACGAAGAGAAAATTACGTCTTGTGAGCTGTTGTTACCTCATTCGTTAAACCATAACTCCACCTTGAAATGTGTAGGTGGAAAAGACTTTTTGTTGAAATTAAATAATCTCATTGGTTAAAATTTTTATTTGCATAAAGATACCCAGGGTCTCTCAGCATCCCCTAAGAGAATTGGGGACAAGTATAAAAATCGAGACCCCAGTGAGAAAAATCAGTTTTTAAACTGAGTTGGAGTTGCAAGCGAGATGTAACGGCTGAGGGAAAAGTGTTCCCAACTGGGGGCCACTAGTCGCCTTCCATAGAGCTCCGGGCTGAAGATGTAAAGAAACGTAGAAAAACTTGCCGTTGATCGACTTAATAGAGTTAAAGTCGAATAATGCGCCTCCGATAGAGTCCTAGATAAAGATGCATAGAAACAGAATGATCCAAGAAAGAATTAAACTAGCTGAAAAGAGATTTTTTTATTGCCGAGCGAAGGAGAAAGACGAATCTACTATCATCACCAGAATGCCCCACTTCGGTCGTTTCCGTAAAGCTTCGGTATGGAGCCAAGTTGAGTAGGAACTGCCGAGTGAAAGAGGCCAGACGAATTTACTACCGCTGTCACCAGAACACCCCATTTAGGCCTTTTCCGTAAAGCTTCGGTAAAGTGCTGTGAAAAGACTTTTTTATTGGGAAAATTGAAAGTTCTGATTATTTAAACGAATCTTTCTCTCCGTTGTAAACTTTGAAATTCGGCGATTGTACATTCTGCTTTATTATTAATTATTAATTATTTTTTATATAAAGACTTTTTCCGTAACTCATCCAGGCGTCTTCGAACTTATTGTGTGTGTGTGTGTGTGCCGCGTTTATTTTTTTTCAACACAAGTGTACGCGTGTGTCCGGTTTGGTTTGAGGTGGTAGAGAAACGACTACCGGGTTTCAACGTGTCTTTCCTGAGATCAAAGAACACAGCGTGGACAGGAAAGTTCACCGTTGTAATAGACGTCTTGAGGACAAGTTGCTGTGACGAGGCCATCATCACGATTAGCGACCCGAGAGCGTCGTCATAATTGGTGCCGTTTCTTTAGCATCAACCAACTCAGATTCCGTTCAGCATCATAACAACAGGTTCCGGATCAGGGGCAGCGAGCCGGCCGGGGGCAAAATGACACATATCGATGCATGTAAACATCATGGAAATTAAGTCCACCATCTGATATGAAAGTTGAATCCTTCAGTGCAACAGAGGAAACAGCCTTTCTGTATAACGCCAGTGCATAGACTCTGTCGAAGGCAAATACTGAATAAGAAACTTGAGAAGAATTGTCCAAAGATGCTGAGTAGTGAAAAAGGTAAGCAAATACTCTACGATGACTTGACAAAGCTGATGACAGCAGTAGCCGAGTAAAGAGTAAGATTCAATGGAGATTGATGGAGAAGTAAGAACGAAATCATTCACAAAGTTTTGTTTGGGAATCTATACAATGGAACCTATTTTGTAAAAGGCTAGCACGTACCTTCATTAACCAATTCATTGTAGGTATTCATTCGCACCCCCACGTCGCGACAGAATGGGGCACAAAGCCTAGGTTTAACGTGGAAATCCGTTCGAAACTTGCTCAAGACACCTCAGTACTTCCTCTTTTGGGGTAGTCTCAGGCGTTGGATAATTACCCCATCCCGAAGGAGAGGTACTGTCTTCGAGGATGCCCTACCCCGGGCTTTCAGCTAATATTTACTTCAAACTGAGCTGTAAAATCAAAAGAAAACCCACCTAGTCGACGTTGCGGATAACAATCTTAAGCAAGTAGATACATTTCTGTAGCGAGATCCTTGGATGAACTAAGGTAGCCAGGACACTGATGTCAGAATCGGAGAAAAAAGTGGCCAGAACCGCGAAATATGTAAACAGTGTAGGAATGAAGTCTACCATCTGAAATTAAATATTGAATATTTCAGAACAGTCTTTCTGTATATCTTCAGTGCATAGACTCTGCCGAAAGGGAATACATTGCTGAAGAAGCAAGAACGAACCAATAACAAAGTTTTTGTTTGGGAATCTATGGTGATTATTTAAGCGGAGCTTATCTAAGCAAAGGTTAGATTTGGCACTGGGCCGAAAGTATGGGTCACCCAGTGAAACTCTGGGAATGTATGAAAGAGAAAAACAATTTTGTAGGAAACCAACACGTACTTTCATTGACCAATTGATTGTAAAATACCAATTTATTAATAGCGCGAATGTTAACTGCAATAGAAGATCAAAATACAAGGAGAAGACTTCTCACGATTTGATGATAATGATGATGATGATGATGGGTTCAGTAAATTAAAATTTGATGAATAAAATTAATATGTGTATCCTTCGGTTTCTGTTTTTTTTAAATTTTTTAATCATATCAACCCGAGCAAGGCGGTAACGCCACTGATGTGCAGGGGGCTACGTAAGAGTGAAAAGATTAGAAGAGAGAAAACCGGAAACCATATCCTAAACAGGGAACAAGGGATGAGCCTCTACACCTGTACAATAGACGTGGGTGGAGTGTGAACTGGGCGATAGTTTAGTCTATCTACTCCAATTCTGTTCCTGCCATTTTGTCAGTCATCAATAACTTTCAATATTTTTCATTCCTTCTGAAATTTCAGTCATATGAAAATCTACATAGCAATGAAAATGTTTCAGTTATTTGAAAAAATTAAAACAAAAATGCTCCCCTCCTCGCCAGAAACTAGAAACATTTACCTTCTCTTTTCGACATGGTAGGAAATCGACGATGTTCTGGAGACGTTGCATGCTTGCATCTACCCAGTTACATTCCATAGCCAAGTTTCACTTGTTGGCTCTGGTTGTAGCGAGTCGGAGAACCGAGTTCTAATTCTGTTGGGTTCGTTATATTTACTTACGCGTAAATACCTGCAGAGGGTTGAAAAGTCGTGAAAAGTTAAGCAATTAATCAATCGATCCTGCGCTCTTGGTCAGTTAGTTATGTGATACACGCTTTGGGCGATCATGTTTCGAAAGAAACATGACTGTCTGGGCAGAAGATTTTCCCGCAGTAGGCTGCCTTTGCTTTTTGCAGTAGACTGGTGGCCAGCCAAGGCTATAGAACCCAATTTGTTCTGTTATTTAACCCATAACTGGAAGGAAAAGACGGGTTAATACCTTTCCCAAGGGTATTTGTGCGTAAGTGAATGTAGCGAATTCATTTGGAATTCGAATTCGCCCCCCCCCCCCCCGATTTGTCGTTCTGAGTCGATATCCACTGCACCACAACTTACATCCGCACGTTCTTGGTATGTACTCAGAAATTTACAGAGTGTAAAGACGAAAATAGTATGGTTATCTCGATCTGTTAATTTATTTCTATGTTTATGAGATTGTATTGTGAGGTGGCGTAACAGGGAACAATATGAGTAATGGAATCGACAGTTTTAATTTCAACTGAGGCATTTCCTTTCTTTTGTTAAAAACATAAATTTATATATATATATTTTTTAATCATAATCATATCGCCCCGAACAAGGCGGTAACGCCACTGAAGTGCAGGGGGCTACGTAAGAGTGAAAAAATTGGAAAAGAGAAAGCCGGGAACCACATCCTAAACAGGAAACAAGGGATGAGCCTCTTCACCTGTTCAATAGACGTGGGTGGAGAGTGAACCAGGCGACTACGGATATCTTTTAAAAAATTGTCTCGTTCTTGACATACTAAGATTTTTGGCAAAGACAACAGTGGATAAATGTTTTCTTTTTTAATACACGTTCCTTTAAAACATGGGGACCATACCTCTCCACAGCCTCCTTTACTATTAGCTATTAATTGCTATGAGTGCTTGGGATAGACTGGTTGCCAGCCAATGCTATAGAACCCAATCTGTCCTATTGTTTAACCCATAACTGGAAGGAAGAGACGGATTAATACCTTTCTCAAGGGTATTTGCGCGTAAGTGAATGCAAAGAATTCAACTAAAATTCGAATTCGGCTCCTCGATTTCTCGTTCTGAGCCGATATCCACTGCACCACAACGCACATCCTACCTTGGCCAGTACTTGCTATACAATTCATAGCAGAAAGGAAAAAAGGGTTCATGCCTTTCTCTAAGACATTAGCACGAAATAACCCTACATAATTTGTGAAAGTGTAAGGAAATGTAAAGAATATTGGTAAACGGAATTGGTAAGCTGAGTTTGATTAGATTTCAATCTATCAAGTTATTTAGCCATTATATTCTTTGAAGAAATGATATTTTTTTGTAAGTGAATGCAACTGACTGGGCGGAAATTTGAACTCAGATGGACAATTACACTTTCCGCCCCGATAACCGTTACGCTCCCTGTATATCAGATGGGGCTATTAAAGGCGGTGAAGGGGGAACTCCCACCATAACGCACCGATTCTTACCACCCAAGTTATACAAAGATCAAACGTACACAGAAATATGATTTTGTAACTTATACGCCTGCATCTGTGAGTTGTATCTGTATGTCAGTCAAAATGTATGTATCTATATATTGGTATTGTACGTGTGTGTATATATATATATATGCGTGGTATTTTATGTACATATATATTTGTATATATATGTGTGTATATATACATATAAAGTGGTATTGGACACACCCACACACACACACACACATATATATATATAGGTGCAATACCACTATATATATATATATATACACATATGTATATATATACAAATATATATGTACGTAAAATACTTCTGTGAGTTGTATGTGTAAGTCAGTCAAAATGTATGTATCTATATATATACTTGGTATTGTACGTATATATATATATATATATATATATATATATATACGTGGCATTATACATATATATGCGTGGTATTTTATGTACATATATATTTGTATATATATATATGTGTGTGTGTGCGTATGTATATATATATATATATATATATAAAGTGGTATTGCACCTATATATATATATATATATATGTATATATATATATATATATATATATATGCGTGGTACTGTATGTATATATATATGTTTGTGTGTCATTTTATTTATATATATATATATGTGGGTATAGGTATATACACCTCATATTGCGCGTATATACTGTGCGGTATATTGAAAGACACGCGCGCACACACGCACACACACACACACACACACACACATACACACATATATATATGCATTGTTCTGAAAAAAACTTGGCTTACTGAACTGCGGTAAATCTCTCACTCTCACACTTTTCCCACTTTGTCATTCAACTCTCTCTCTCTCTGTCTGTCTCTCTCTCTAGCTTTCTCTTTTATTTTTCTTTATCTCAGCCTTTCATTATCTTTCTCTGTTTCTCTTACTCACTCATCCACTCTGTCATTCCCTTTCTTTATCTATCTCTTTCTGAATCAAAAGTCTTTCTCTCTCTTTCTCTCTGTTTAGCTCTCTATTTTTAGCTCTCTCTCTCTCTCTCTCTCTTTCTCTCTCTCTCTTTTAACTCTCTTGTGTGAGTGTGCGTGTGTGTGCTTGACTGAAATCTAGCCAAGTTCGCGTCTCGTGAGTTAATGCGTCCGTATTAATGTGTAAGATTTTCTGTGAGTGATGGGTGGACGGACGGCTCTCTGGGAACAGGGTAAGAAGAGAAAACCTGAGGTATAGGAAATGAAAGGAAACGGTCGGGATTGGGGGTACTAGGGTATATTTATAACGTCTTCAGTATTCTATCAATCGTGCATAGTAATTACAGACTCGGAATGAGTCAGTAGGAGGAGGAGGATAGGTGGAAGGGGAATGATGTAGAGCAGAGGGTGGGGATGGGGCGAGGTGGTGGGGGGTAAGGCGCGTAAGTCAGGGTCGAAACGGTGGGGCGGGGCTGCCTCGGTCGATGGGAAGGGTTGAGTCGTTCGAAAGAATGTGAAAAAGCTGAAACCAACGCACACACAAGGACGGGATGAAGAAAAAGGTGTGACGACGAGCACAAAAATAAATAAATAAATAAATGAATAAATAAATAAAAGAGGAAATAGTGAGTTTAAGAGAGAGAGAGAGAGAGAGAGAGGAGAGAGAGAGAAAAAGAAAGAAAGAAAGACAGAGGGGGAGAATTAGAAGGAAAAAATAAAAGAGAGGACTGATCATACATTATGATCTCCCTATGCTTAAGAGTACACATATATACACGTGTGTACACAGGATGGCTTATATACATCTGTATACAGCGACAAAAATACATTCATGAAACTGTATTCACCAGATATTTAGTTCATTTTAATACAACGCTGGTTATTTGTGGTATTAGCAGTCGGACTAATATCCACATTTTTCTTCTTATTATTACAGCCTTTGGCCTTAACGTCTTCCGGCTTTCTTCTGGCACTCGTCAATCCGACTAACCCTCAGGGAATTTCAAATTTTTTTTTTTTAATCATATCACCCCGAGCAAGGCGGTAAGGCCACTGGTGCGCAGGGGGCTACGTAAGAGTGAATAGATTGGAAAAGAGAAAGCCGGAAACCACATCCTAAACAGGGAACAAGGGATGAGCCTCTACACCTGTTCAATAGACGTGGGTGGAGTGTGAACCGGGCGATATTTCAGTCTATCTACTCCAATTGAAAAAAAATAAACAAAAAAGTAAAGTGAAAAGATTGGAAAAGAGAAAGCCCGAAACCACATCCTAAACAGGGAACAAGGGATGAGCCTCTTCACCTGTTCAATAGACGTGGGTGGGGAGTGAACCGGGCGATAGTCCAGTCTATCAATTTCAAACCTTTATTTAATCTACTATGATAAATTGTTTCCGTACTACTCTCCATGATTGAAGATAACTCAAAGGAGGCATTAAGAATATTTTGTTTAAGAAACCACGTTCTAGTTTGAAGATTGTGCCACTGGTTCATTGATATAGTAACACAGTAACTGTGAGTTCAATATCTGAGCCAGGTAGTAATGACACTGAAAACAGAGCGAACAGTAATTGAGCAGTATTAAATAAAGATGAGATATTCTCAGACAGCGGATCGGGAACAATATACCCTATTAATTGAATAAAGTGTTTAGTCCGAAATTTCGAGAATGGTAATGGTCGCGAGGCTGCACGGGTATCTCAGGTTGTCTTTCCAGACCGAAGGCAGCCGAGTCATCCAACCTTTGCTGCCGAGACAGGATACGTGACACCCAAACTATTGATCGAAGAAGAACGTGATCCGTTCCTGACCACGAAGAACATTCTACATTCTGATACCTGGATCGTATAGAACACATTCTATACGATCCAGGTATCAGCATACGTCAAGTGGCCCTGTCATGTATCGCATGAAAAGCACTTGAAAAGCGGCTCATATATATCCATATTATTTACAGCTGGTGCAGGGTCTTTCGCCTTCTTATCACTCACAATGGGAGAACTTTTGACAATGCTTTATTGCACAAATTGTCAATCAGTTGTTTGTCACTTCAGTTTTGGTCTTACGGCCATATCACGTTAAATATACCGGTTCTCGCTCGATCACCGAAGTTAAGCAACGTTGAGCCTAGTCAGTACTTAGATGGGTGACCGCTTGGGAATACCAGGTGCTGTAAGCGTTTAGTGACGGATATGCGTTGTGGTGCAGTGGTGCAAATTCTACTCTATCAGCTTCTTTTCTCGCACTTTCCGCCTGTGGAATTCTCTTCCGCATACTTGCTTTCCTGATAGTTACAATCTCCAAGAATTTATATGTAAAGTCAATAGTCATCTCCTGTCTCACTAACTTACATCCTCTCTTTCATGCTTTTCTACATCCATCCCACTCTCATCAGTACGCTATTCCCTCTCCTACTCTCTTCCTGACACCCCCCTGCAACCTCTCCTCCTCATAACATTCCTCCTCGTCTACTCCACTCTCATCAGTAATCTCTTCCCTCTCCTACTCTCTTCCTGACACCCCTGCAACCTCAACATTCCTCCTATGTAACCCCCTGCACAACAGTGGCAGTAAAATGCCTTGCTTGGGGCGACACGATTAATAATAATGGGGATTCCAATCTGGCCACAAATGTTTGTTGTTTAAATTTTAAATTTGTTATTCCATAACATCCAAATATTGCCTCATCCATAAAAAAAAACTGAAGTTATTGGTTAGTTGTTTTGTTTTTATGGCATATTAACACCTCAGCGGGTCATTTATTGCAAACGGAATTTGTATTTATTTTATTGTTGGTAATACCTTTTCCTTTTCAACAATTTACTGTTGTTTTTATATAAGTTTTGTGTCTAGTAATACTTTTTTCTTTTCAAGTATCAAGATTCATTGGGATTTGTTTTTAAGGGTATGATCCTACACTGTTATTTAACCCATAACTGGAGGGAAGGGACGGATTAATACCTCTCCCAAGGGAGTAACAGTGCTTAAGTGAATGCAGGGTATTCAACTGGAATTTGAACTCGGCTCACCGATTTCTCTTTCCAAGCCGATATACACTGCACCACAACGCACATCCGTTACTAAACGCTTACAGCACCTGGTATTCCCAAGATGTCACCTATCTAAGTACTGACCAGGCTCAACGTTGCTTAACTTTGGTGACCGAGCGAGAACCGGTGTATTCAACGTGATATGGCCGTAAGCCTTGTATCTTGGATTGCACATTTAACAACATCTACCGTAAACTTTAAACTTAATAAATTAAAAATGAAGCATTTCTGGATATATATATATATATATATATATGAACTTTTGCCTTTGTTTTGATGTGAGGAACTCTCTCACCTCACTCATGATTTGATACACCCTGTACATATACAGTATGCGATGTATAAATTGTCGTCTAAATTACGCAAAAATGAAAATAACACTCATTTTTCTCATTTTTTGTTTTTTAGTCTATCTACTCCAATTGAAAAAAAAAACAGTGAGAGGATTAGAAAAGAGAAAACCGGAAACCGCATCCTAAACAGGAAACAAGGGATGAGCCTCTTCACCTGTTCAATAGATGTGGGTGGAGTGTGAACCGGGTGATAAACTGATGCATTTACGAAAATTACACAAAAATAACTTGAAATACTAAAGAGTAAATTTATTCAATAAAATCGACATTGGCTGCAAAAACAGCATCAAGACGACTTCAGAATCTTTAGTTACTCTTCTGGTCGGTTCGTTTGTTTAAGTTGGTGAATGTTGCCATAATCCTTACCTTCAGTTCATTTTTGGTGCTATAAGGAGTTTTGTTGGCATCTCATTCAACGGCACCCCATACATAATAATCTTGGACCTTCCAGTGTGGGGCGTTAGATGGGCAGATATAAGGGGTGATGTGGTCGCAAAAAGTATCTGACGGCCATCACTGAGTTCAGAGTCTTTTTGCGAGACATAGGATCTTTCAGCAGCCACTCTCTTAACCCAGGGCAGCAGTACCTTTTCAAGGTACTTGATGTGTTGAGTCTGAGACCCTCACTCGAGTGTTTTTTTTTATTTATCATCAGAACGATCAGAGTGAGTTTTCCTAGCTGCTGCACCTTCGTAATAATCATTAAATTTCTCCAACTCTTTCCAAATTCTCTGAACTCTCCTCAGATTGACATCCAAACCGTTTCCAAATTTCTGGCGGGGCGAATTGCGGCATTTTTCTCAACTGATTCTATTATAATATACATTCGACAAAATCAATAACAAACAACGTGCAAAGTGGCCAAAACATGAAATAAAATAGCTACAATTTACCCATTGCACCCTGCACATTAGTGGCGAAAGATGAATTGAAAACAAGGACATGCAGTGCATGATTATGCAACTGAATCGAAGCTGATTTTGAGTGATCGATCGTTGTATCAATTCATTGTTGACGAAAGTTTTTCAGCGCAATTACGGAATTCATATACTTCTGAGGTTGTAAATGCTGTCATTAAATTGTTCAAATTTTAGTAGCCGGAAGCTGTTCATGTGTTCTTATAGGTGTCTAACAAATTCTATTGTGTACTAATGTAATATAACATCAAGTGGAAACCCAACTATTAAAAATGTTTATATTGGTTCTACTAAGAACACTTTTAAACAGCGTTGGTATTTGCATTTAACTTCCTTAAAAAAAACAACACGTACAGAAACCAAACATTCCTTTCTGCATGTTTTTGAAAGTTAAAGAATACAAACAAAACCCCTAAAGTAAAATGGAAAATGTTGGAAAAAACAAGACATCTGCCCTCTGTGCCTGAAAGCAAAGTTACAGATTTTAAGGTTCACTAAAAATAGGAAACTATTGAATCGTAGAAATGAATTGACCGTTTTATATAAACATTGAAAATATTTTCCTTTAAATTTTAATTAATTACAATGTTTCATTTATAACTAATGCGCCAATATAACTTCAAAGTTAAAAATTATTGACCCACACAATATTTATTTGGTTTTCTTAACTACAATGTACCTTAGTATTACATACTTATTTATAAGTCTAATTCTAACCTAAACATTCCAGCCCCTATACTCATGAGTTAGTACAAAATGTAATTTTTTAAAAATGCTAAAATCCGACCTGGTATTAAAAATTATTGTCTACCCATTTAAATAATATATGGTCTTATCCAGAAAGTATTTTTCTTTAAAAATTAATTAAATAAAATGTTTCATGTATATCTTATACTCCAATAAACTCAATATAACCCAAACAATACTTACTTTGTTTTCTTAATTACAATATATCTTAGTATATCATAAACCTAAACGTTCCAGCACCTTCAATCATGAGTAGTAGAAAATCAAATAAAAAACCCGTTTCGCTGTATCATCAGTGTGCCTAGACTTCCATTTGCTTCTGGTCGGGATCGAAACTCGAGCGATTCAGTGTCAGTCGGTGTCGCTAACCCCTAAGCCACAGACATATGGAATCATAGAAGGGAAATTTTAGCTTGTTCTATATAAGCGGGGTATACACACGCCAGTCACCGAAAGAACTCAATTCATTGCTGAAGAATAATGCATAAATTGCGGAAGTGGTAACTGTTTAAATTTTCCTCTCTAGAGAGCTCACTCGCAATGAGAGCATAATATATTTGTCATCCGCATAAAGCCTGTTTCGCTGTATCACAGTTCATCAGTGTGGCTAGACAACCACTTGCTTCTGGCCGAGATCGAAACTCGACCGACGTATGGAATCAGAGAAGGGAAATTTTAGCGTGTTGTATATAAGCGGGGTATACACACGCTAGTCAATGATCGGAATCTGAACGCCCTGATTTTTTCATTGAAAGTCAAACGCCATTTTTTAAGCAGGTTATTCTTGTAATAATAAATGTCACAACACAATAGTGTTTCTATCGCCTTAACTTTATTGTGTCCATCATAGAAATATTACTGGTTACTTGTCAGTGACGGAAAGGATGCAGTGTGTGATAGAACTTGCCTACCCCAGTTTGCTCGCTACGAAGATAGAAACTCACTGAAGAATCTTGGAGAGGGAAATATTTTTTTCACCAGGAAAAATTGTTTTCACGCTAGTTGCGGATTAGTCAATTCACGGACCAATGTAAAGACCTGAGCACTTCCTGCTTTTTCTTTTTTTTTTTTTTTTGCCTTTTTTTTTTTCTTGCGGAACATTTGACCGCCAACAGAACCTATCAAATATATCGTATTTCAGAAATACCTCGACACAAAACCTAGCTAAGAACACTCGCAGACGCTTATAGTACAGCTGTGTAAAATTTCATGGAAATCGGTTCAGCCATTTCGGAGTCTATAAGTAACGGATACACACACACAGAGACACACACACACACACACACACACACAGACAAAGTTCTATTTATAAATAAGTATATATATATATATATATATATATATATATATGCATGTATGAGTGTGTGTGTGTGTGTGTGTGTGTGTGTGTGTGTGTGTGTGTAAAGAATTGATGGATTTTACCGGATACTTCGTATGTAAAATAAACACCCGCTTCGTAGTCATTACACTGTTTGTATTACGTCTCTTTGTAATCTAAAATTTCTTGAGTGTGCAAACCGATATACATAATGCTTACTTTTTAATAAATTACTGTGGGGCTTCAGATACAAAATCCAAAGTATCCACTGTAACAACGTGTGGATATATATATATATATATATATATATAGAGAGAGAGAGAGAGAGAGAGAGGGAGCGAGAGAGAGAGAATAGGAACCTGTGAAGACGGAGAGGATTATCAAAAACATTTTATCTAATTAATATAAATTATCATTTAGATAGAAATAGAGACCTCAATGGATATTATCCAGAGCAAATATTGAGAAGAAAACGCAACACATAATTAAATGGTTATAAATCCAGATTGCTGAAATGAATTCACTCTGTCACTCTCTGCTTCTCTCTGTCTGTATCTCTGTTTCTGTATGTCTCTCTCTCTATGTATATATATGCATAACCAAGTATAGTGTAGGTATGGATGGAATAAAGTTCCGTATCCAAACAAAACTATTCTTTAAAAAAGTGCTTAATACAAAGTAGAGCGATTAATATTTATTTAGAAATTATAACATAAATATGTTATAATATCACTTATTCAGAAATTATAACATAAATATGTTATAATATCACTTATTCAGAAATTATAACATAAATATGTTATATCACTTATTCAGAAATTATAACATAAATATGTTATAATATCACTTATTCAGAAATTATAACATAAATATGTTATAATATCACTTATTCAGAAATTATAACATAAATATGTTATAATATCACTTATTCAGAAATTATAACATAAATATGTTATAATATCACTTATTCAGAAATCATAACATAAATATGTTATAATATAACTACAAAAGTAGCTATTTTGCTATGACATTACTTGTCTTATCAAGTTATTGTGCTAATTTCGAATGGAAGAGTTTTAAAAGGTTCAAAACTAACCAAACCTGCTAATATTACAAAACCTAAGGTATGAAACTATAGCAATTGTAAACATTTTAGAGCATAAATTTACTAGATTGATAATTTACTTTAAGTATATGATCTCTCTTTTTATATTATTCTGTCTTTATTTTTATTTTCTATTGCAAATTGTGATCTATTCATTACATTAAATATTTTATTACACTCGATAATTACAGTTAGTAGTTTTAGCCATGTACCAACCGGGAGCCGGGTTCGAATTCCAGTTGAATCCATTGCATTCACTTACGCGCAAATACCCTTGGGAAAGGTATGAATCCGTCTCTTCCTTCCAGTTATGGATTAAATAACAGGACAGATTGGGTTCTCTAGCCTTGGTCGGCAACCAGTCTACCGCAGAAAGCAATGGCAACCTACTGCGGGATAATCTTCTGCCCAGTCAGTCATGTCTCTTTCGAGACATGATCGCCCAAGCGTGTATCGCGTATGGCACTTAACTGACTGACCAACTTTTATTTATTATTACATTTTTATGTATTTATTTGTTATTATTTATTATTATCATTATTATTTATTATATTTATTATCATTATATTATTATTTTTAATATTATTTCTATTATTATTATTAATTATTAAATTTTATTATTTTTTTATATTTATATTTATTATGATTATTATTATCATCATTTTATATTTATTATATTCTATTTATTTGTACTATATTATTTTATTTTAATTAACTTTATTTTAATTTTTATTCATATTTTAATTTAAATTTTAAAATTTTATTTTTAATTTCAATTTATTTTAATTTTTGCCAATTTATTATATTAGGTCTTATAAATTTATATCTCCGTGTTCTGTTTTTTAAATATCCTTTATTCTACGTTTTATGAATATTTTTTCTGTTTGTGCCTGCGATTACCATTTTTAAAAAAATTTCAAACTTGAAACAATGTAAGCAATGTCAATATCTGTCTGCAATTCACTTCCGGCCAATATTTAAAATTTCTCTCTCTCTTGGCCGTTTTCATTGTCTCTTCCCTTTCTTTTCTCTGTACATTTTCTCACTTTTTTTCCTTTATTTTCCTCTTAACGTTCTACTCCTTCTGTATCTTTCCTTTTCCTCTTTCTTTCTTTTTTTTTTTTTATAGAAGTACAATTCTTTTTTTTTTTTTTAATATCAAACGATTGTGGTGTAACCGATGTCAATATCTGTCTGCAATTCACTTCTGGCCAAAATTTAAAATTTCTTTCTCTTGGCCGTTTCCATTGTCTCTCCCCTTTCATCCCTTGCTACAAAATCTTGCTTTTTTCCTCTCTATTTTCCTTTTCACTTTCTACTGCTGTATTTTTCTTTTTTCTTTCTTTTCTTTTATGAAGTACATTTCTTTTTTTTCTTTTTTTGTAATGCTAAAAGATTTGAGTCCAGACACAGTAACCGATGTCAATATCTGCCTGCAATTCACTTCCGGCCAAAATTTAAATTTTCTCTTTCTTAGCCATTTCCATTAACTCTTTCCTCTCTATATTTTCTGACTTATTTTCCTCTTCACTTTCTATTTCTTCTGCATCTTTCCCTTTCCTCTTTCTTTTCATTTTATTGATTTCTTATTTTCTGATCTTTTCTTCCCTACATTCTTCCCCCACTTTTTAATATCTTTTTAGCTCGTACAAAAAAATAAAAATAGAAATAAAAATAAAATATAATAGTAATAATAAAATTCCAAAAATAAAGGGAAGTGGTGTTTTTTTGAAATTTTTTTTAACAAAACGTTTATTACCATCATTAGTAACTACATGTTGAGACATTGTTCATTCGATGACAAATCAAAACGTACAATTATATAATAGTTTGTAGTTTGCACATGTTCTAAAGTAATAATTAATAATAATATAATGTATATATATATATATATATATATATATATATATATATATATATATATATATTTAGATATAAGCACATATATGTATATACACACATACAAATATATACATTCACATATATATATATATTTATATACATACAAATATATATACATATATACATACATTCACATACACATTAACAAGTAAAACAAAATATCAATGTCTACTCGTACAAAAATATATATATACACCTTTATACACACATACACTTATACGTAGACAATATAATATAAACAGAGTGGGAAAAGAGGTGAATTATATATATATATATATATATATATATATATATATATATAATAAAAAAACAAATAAGTAAATAAATAAAAACAGAATTTATATGTACAAACCGTTAAAACCAGATACTAATAAAAAAAATTCACAATGTGAAATTGAGGCATCGAGAATCATAATTTTTCAATATTACTCTTTCAATCAGTGCTATAATAAGAACGTGTAAAGTATTAACAAGTTGGTCTTTGCTAGATTAAAATCTATCGAACATTACCATGATAATCAATGTCAGATTAAAATACCTCATAACTATTTAACTTGACGATCAATGTTAGATTAAATACTTAGCAAATATTAATATGATAATATATGCCGAATTAAATACCTAGCAAAAATTAATTAGAACACCTAAGCCAGATGAAATACATATCAAATAGAGATAATAAAAATAGTATACGTGAATTTTTAAATATTACAATCCATATCGTAAAGTAAATAATGAAAACCAAGTTCATTTCTCTGGTTTAACAAGTTAAACTTGTCCTTAAATTTGATAATTTCATTGAGACAAAGTTAGCAAGATGCACGGAGGGAATTACACCTTCAGATATTGGAGGCCATCTACATGAACTCAAAACGGACCCACACTTAATAAAATCACATTTCAATCTGGTCATAACACATTACATTGCATTTAGACATATGGTTCTGTTAACATTTCGGTCTCTCACGCGGTGTCACGTCATAGAACCGCATTACAAATTTACGAACTGCGTCTGCTATTCGGTGACTGTTATCGTTGCTTAGCAATGTTTTATGTCAATACAAGATAAAACCATCTTTGATGGTGGATGTTATTATGTTAACATCCCTGTAATCTCTCTGAAGATGGCATATGTGAGCTGAAAGTCTAGAACTAGCATAATAAAACTATCCAAATGTTTGACAATTTTTATCTTTATTTACACCTGAAATTAATGCCTAAATACGATGTTTAGAACGGCTCATGATTAAACATAATAGACCTTCATTGTCTGTTATATTTAACAGTATATGTTTAGGGATGTGCGTTGTGGTCCAGTGGATATCGACTCGGAACGAGAAGCCGGGGAGCCGAGTTCGAATTTCAGTTGAATCCATTGTATTCACTTACGCGCAAATACCCTTGGGAAAGGTATTAATCCGTCTCTTCCTTCCAGTTATGGGTTAAATAGCAGGACAGATTGGGTTCTATAGCCTTGGTCGGCAACCAGTCTACCGCAGAAAGCAATGGCAACCTACTGCGGGATAATCTTCTGCCTAGTCAGTCATGTCTCTTTCGAGACATGATCGCCCAAGCGTGTATCGCATATGGCACTTAACTGTTTAGAAAATTACTTGCTGGCACGTTACACTATATATAGTGTAACGTGCCAGCAAGTAATTTTCTATATTTAGAGTATCCGCGCCCGACTTCCATATTAGAACTGAGGCTCAAACTGAGAGATGTTTACATAACCCCCTCTCTGGTATCTAAGATAATTTCAAAAGTTGAGCCCCGTAAGGCGAGCGGAGGTGACAAAATCCCGGTCGTTGTTTTGAAGAAATGTACCACTGAACTCTCCTCTGTTTTCTCTAAAGTTTATAATTACTATCTGTCTGCTTCTTGTTTTCCTACATGCTGGGAATTCAATTCTGTGGTTACTGTATTTAAGAACTCAGGGAAACCCTCGGATCATTCTAATTATTACTCTATCAGCCTCCTGGCAATTTTTGACAAAGTGTTCAATGCTGAAATATTTCAACATCTCAAGGCCAATAAGCTATTCTCCGACGAACAGTATTGCTTCCGCTTTACCAATTCTACTGTCGATATACTAACAATCATCGCCGAGTACATATACCAGGCCCTCGATAAGACCGGCGAAGCTCGAGCTGTTACCTAGGATATCTCCAAAGCTTTTGATAGGTTCTGACACGCTGGCCTTCTGCGCAAGCTACTGGGCTATGGTATCATTAGACGTTTTCTTGGTTTGAGCCAATCTTTCCTATCAAAGCGCCCAATGAAGGTTGTCTTGAAGGGGAATGCCTCCACAACATATCAAAGGAACGCGGGTGTCCCCCAGGGCTCTATCCTAGGCCCGACGCTCTTTCTGACCTTCATAAATGGTCTCCCTGACTTGACAAGTAGGCATCTACGCTGATGACACCATCATTTACTTCCATCTCAGTAAAAAATCTGGCGAGGCGGACAAAGATACCCTCGCTGTTGATCTTGAGAAGGACCTCTACTCTGTGGTCGACTGGAGTAAGAAATTTTTATGCTTCTAAAACAAAGCTACTATCTGTCAACCATCACAGGAAGTCTGTCCTACCCTCGATTTGCATAGACACCTGAAAGCAAGACATTGTGCCTCCTCGGCCTCACCCTCTCTTTCGACCTCAAGTGAAACCACCATTACATCGAATCAATAGCTAAATACACTGCTAGGAAGGCTGTGTCACTGTCAGGCCAGAGATATATATATATATATATATATATATATATATATATATATTCCTTTTAGGACGTATATATGTATATTCCAAGATGCTTTTACAAACTTTGGTATGCAGCATATCTTCATTAAAACCTGTTTAATTAAATGATATAGACACATTTTATCTATTTATTTTTATAATAATCCTTTCTAGATCTCTAATAAGATTTTAGACCTTAAGTCGAAATTCATCAAAGAAAAAGCCGTAGTTTTTCTGACCCGAGTACTTCTGATCTCCTAAGAGGTGTGTTGCCAAGATAAACAAAATGCCATTGTGATTATTGCGACGGGGATTTTTGAAAATAAGCATGAATGCGTTCTATTCTAATTACTTTAAATTCATCAGTTGTACCAATAGCGTGTTCATTTTTAAAACAAGCGTCCCAATGTAACCAGAATTGGTAGAAATGCAAGATACTATAAAAATGTACAAATAGGCATAACATATCGTCATGAAACATGTTTGAAATATATATATATATGTATATATATATATATATATATATATATATATGTGTGTGTGTGTGTGTGTGTGTGTGTGTGTGTGTGTGTGCAGGTTTCATTAAAAATGACAGACAAGGTGTGATGGTTAAGTTTTTTATGTAATTTTTCACGTGATTTTATGTTTTCTTTCTTTTGAAGACATGAATTATAAAAAAAATGTCCAAATGTTTTGTTTGTCCGAATGATTTCGACTATACCTTTAGCCATTTTCGAGGAAGGATGTTATTTATTTTTGACAGAATGTTAACGCATGAAACCCCGAGTCGTGTCATCGGCATAGGACAATATCTATCTATCTATCTATCTATCTATCTATCTATCTATCTATCTATCTATCTATCTATATATATAACTTGTGACTGATGACTTCGTTCTTGCACAACCACCCATGTACCCAATGTCAGTTACAAGATTTTCATTAAGAACATAACATCAAGAAGTGACCTTCCTGAGAAATCGACCATATATATACATATTTATATTTGGACAAGCACAAAAATGTCTAAGCTGGCGTCTGCAACGGGGATTAACTAGCCACCATGGTAGACAGGCGTTCTTGGATGCGAGTGGTTAACTATATATATATATATATATATATATATATATATAAATTAGAGAAAATTTTCAAAATTCAAAGGTGTCGGATGTACATTACGACATAGGATCTCTAATAGAGACTCTACGTCACGTCAGCGACATTGTTTTTTCCAAATGGCAAAGGCCCTGGGTTAGAGTGTGGAGGGGTTTTAGGTTACCAACGGTTACAAAGTGGAAAAGGACAGAGCTGGTAGTCGCGGGGTTACAGGGTGTTGAAATGGTATATTTAGGAAGGGGAGGAATAGGCGTTCATATTTTATAAAGGTAGACAACTAGATGAGTTAAATTACTTTTTAAAGTTGAGATTTTGGGCTGTTCGAAGAGGTGTATTTAGGCGAGAAGGAATGGGTTTCAATATAAGATTTTAAAAATTTTTATTTAAGTTTATTTGATTAAACCTTTTAGGTAGAAGCGAGCTAAATGCCAATTACAGGAAGTTATCAGTTTAAAAATTATTTGAGAAAAAATATTAGAGAAAAAAATATTAGAGAGAAAAAAAATATATATATATACGAACGCCCATAGCCGAGAGGTAGACTCGCCGACTGACGCCAATTCGGTCGGGTTTCAATCCTAGGTTAAAAAGCAATCGGAGTCTAACCGTACTGATGAGTTGTGATACAGTGAAACAGATCTGTCTGCGGATGACAATGTATATGTGTGTGTGTGTGTGTGTGTGTGTGTGTGTGTGTGTTGAATGGAATGAATTTGTTGTCAGTTTAACTGAGCAGGTTCATGTCGACTTCGAAGTTTCGCGACGAGACATTGTTAAAGTGACAAACTCATTCCCTTAAACGTATCAACACTCTATATCTACCCGATATCGAGTACTTTAAGAAAAACTGATATACTTTTATCAGTAAAACTAATGAAAAAACAAAAATCTCTGGCGTTAAACATTAGCACAAATCACCGCTATATATATATATATATATATATATGTGTGTGTGTGTGTGTGTGTGTGTGTGTGTGTACTTTGGTAAGCTGGTTTTTATCGTAAAGTGTCGATAAAATGCTTGATATATATATATATATGTGTGTGTGTGTGTGTGTGTGTGTGTGTGTGTGTGATTAATTTTATTAGGTATCTTTCCACTGTACCAGGTTAGACCCCCCCTTTTTTTCTTGGCATGAATTAGGTAATGTTCTGGAAACACGTTCAAAATTCCGGATCCATGCCATTATTATTGCACCCTCGATTTTTCAAAATTGGTTGACTGCACATCCAGGATTCATATCTCCCTTTCTCTCGCATCCCAAAGGTACTTTATAGGACTGAAATCCAGTGACTCTGGAGTCATTTGTAAAGACTGGTTATTTGAGTTACGGTTGACTGACCAATCGGGAGCAGTCATCTCCTTTCATCGGAAAGGGATTTTCATCCACAGAATTGATGTTCACTGGATTGTTTTTTTTTCCTAACCGTTATCTATAAACTCTAGAGATGGTTGGGCACGAAAAAAATAGTCGATCGGAACTTTTCGAAATACTCAGATCAACACGTCTGTCACAAAAGCTCATTCATAACGCGTTTAAAGTTATTTAAATTCACCTTCTTTATCATACATGATCGCTTGGTACCTCCACGCAATTGCCGAAAAAACAGCATAGCACGATGTTAAAAGGACTCAAGCTTAATAAAAACAAAGTTTTATCACCAAAATGTTTGTTATTATTAAAAGGAAAGATCAAAGTTTGTTGTCATTATTTTTTTTTTAAATTATTCCTTTTAAACACCTTCGAAATTTTTCTTAATTCTTTTTCCTCGGCGATTCACCCTATATTTACCAGAGGTTACTACTATGGTAAATGTAAAAATGCACAAGTCGTTTTATGGGGGATGTTTTCGGCGTTGAAAGACACATTAATTTGAAATTCTTGCAAAAATCAGTGGATAGTCTGATTTTAATTAAACTTTTAGGATCTATTCACAAATAAATTAAGTTATCTTGGTAAAATATATATTTTTTTTTAAACATCTGTTACCCACTCTCCAATTAATTTCATGAAATTTCTAGAAATTGAGCACTTATCACAAATGTTTTTCTTAGTCAAATGCAGGACTCTTTCGGGAATATAATTTCTTTAATACGAAACCAAAATAGCAAAATAGAAAATGCATTAAAACTACGACATTTTTAATTTAGATATGCTTTTAATTGATTTTGATTTTATAAATGATATATATTAGGGATATCATATTCTGAAGAAAAAATATTCTATGAATAATGACTTTTTAAAAGAGTTATTTTCATTCCTTTTTTTTTTTTTTTTACTAATTATGATGACTTATAAAGTTTCAAACATCTTTTAAATTTCTTCCAGTCACTTGTTGTCTTTGGTTATTAATTTATTAAGTGAAGACTATCTTTACAAATCGGAAATTGAAAAGCGTAATATATATCATGCATCATTAAATTTTTTAAAAAATAATTAAAATTTATTCTTTTTACTTAAGATTTTGCTCCTTTTTTAAATATAAAATCTTATGTAATTTTATATATCTTTAAACGGTCACGGGGGTAAAAACCCTAATATAAACTTTTTCGACTATGTACAATTCATTCAGGTGACTTCTGTGTTTCCTGTGTATATTGAACAGGCTTTGTAAATCATCTCTTCAAAATTTAAAGCAATTTTTATAATTCCAATTCCTAGTTTCCTCATTTTGTTAAAAATGTAATTGTGAAATTCACACTTTGTGGATATAACTAATAAAGAATAATATGAAAAATACATATTAAAAATAAGAATTAATAAAAACCATAACATTTCATAAATTAGTGAGTTACCTCTGTCATGCTTTATAATTCATTTTCTGTTATTAATTGTAAGATTAATTTAAAAGAAAGTTTCATATTGTTTTAATTTTTACTTTTCAAAAGGCATATTCAAACGTATGGCTATAAAGTTAAACTAACTAAAATTCTATAAAAATCTTCGATTATTGTTGCAAATATTATGTTAGTTTTTTAATTTTACCATGTAGTTAAAAACCAAAAACGAATTGTTCGCTTAAGATGGATATATTTATCAATTCTGGTCCATCATATCTAGCTTATTTTTACAGGATCAAAGTGGTAAAATATTCGTCATCTCAAATAAAGCCGATAAAAGGGCTACCGTGATTAAGAAACGTTTTTATATTACATTTCAGGCAATAAGGTAGTAATACTTGTTTCAAATTAAATTAAAGTTAAGTTTAAATTTTCCAATTTTACTAACGTAACGTGTCAGCGATTTATATTTTATTTTTGCAAGTTTTTAAAACCGAGAATTAGCTTCTGTTAACAAAATATGTCGATCGATCAAAAATGGCTGAATGGCTGAAAAGAGAAATTTTCTTTAAAAATTCTGAAAATTTTAGATTCCAGTCAATATAATTTCGGTTTGAAATACATTAGAGTATTTAACTTATTGAAATTAGTAAATTTAATCTTTCAGTTCTCAATTAAAGCTAAATTGAAAGCTTTAAGAAAGATTTCTATTTCATGAAATTTATTAAAAACCTAGGTATCGAAAATGAGTGAAGGCACCATTTATCCATTGAATTGCTTCCATGTCTGATTAGAAATTTGCTTAGCACTGCCATTTCTCACGTTCACTTTATTAACTGATAAGTGAGCATAAATATAAGTATGAATAAACACTTATTTTAGCCAACGCGTTTCGTCGTCAGAGGGACTTGAAAAACCAATAACATTTTTCTTCTTGCTTACAAATACTTGGGGATGTATCAAATCTGGCACTAAACTGACTGCAGAATCATCGGATCTTGTAGGTCTATTCATTTTGTACAATCTAACTGCACATCATGATGTTTGTGTATAGCTGACATTGGGTTATTTAGAGACGATGGTCTCATGATTGTCCATAATTCGGTAATTTTTCTATTTATTCCTGGAAGGCCTTTACCCCTTCAAAATTTTCCAAACCATCCTTATTCCCGTTCAAATGTATATCCTGAACTAAAATCGATAATTATTTATTGAAGAAACCTTCCTTTATTGAGGTAACGACCAGAGAAAATCTACATCCCCCCCAAAAAGGAGAAAAATAAAAAACGCAAATACACGCAACTTTCAGCGTAAATTGAGTTCCGAAACAAAACAAATCGCGTAGTAATTGGACAAAAGAAGTAAATAGGCCAAAAATTAGCTTGCTACGCCTAAAGTCAGTCAGCACTGAATGACATATTTCAAAGGTGGTTGCGGGGTGAGATAAACAGCGAGAAGAAGGTCGATTTTTCTGGTCGTTAACATCAATAAAGGTAGGTTTCTTCAATAAGTAATTATCGATTTGAGTTCAGCATATACATTTGCACGGAAATAAGGATGTTTTGGAAAATTTTGAAGGGGTAAAGGCCTTCGGGTAATAAATAAAAAATTTACCCATAATTCTACAAAGTAGATAGAATTCGTAAATTAATACATAGTCTAATGAAAAACTTTAGTCTTAAAGTAATAGTACAAACTAACCTAAAAAAGTTGACTTCGTAGATATTACTCTAGATTTAGTTAATAACACATACTCATCTTACGTAAAATATAATGCTAACCCTATTTACATACATCCGAAATCAAATCAACCACTGTCTATTATTAAACACATACCATACTCTGTTGAACACAGAATAAACAACAATTCCTCAACTGAAGACATTTTTATAAACACAGTCAATACTACAATACGTCCCTAAAAAGCAGAATGCATTGACATTAAATATTATGAACAAAATAATAATAATAATAATACCAAACATAATCGAAATAGGAAAATAGTTTGGTACACACCACCATTTAACCATATGGTTAGCATTAAGTTAGGCACTAAATTCCTCGACCTAATTCAGAAACACTTCCCAACTAATAACCACTTTAAAAAAGTTTTTTAATAAGCATACACTGAAACTTAGTTATATCTGCATTGATAATCTTGAAATGGGGAAAAACACAATAAAATTCTAAAACAATACAACAAAATTAACATCATAATCATCTGATTATAAATATTGAAAATAAAACTAATACTTGCAATTGTTATCACCCAAACGAATATCCTCTGCAAAATAGATGCCTTACAGATTCCATAGTATACCAGGCTACTATTTCTACTACAGAAGATCCAAAACTTATCAAATACATTATACTGAGAGTACAAAAGACACTTTTAAGGCTAGATTTTATCAATATAAACTATCTTTTAATAATATAGTAACTCAATTTCTCTCTCCAAATACTATTGGCAATTGAAAGACGCAAATAAAACTTCTACAATAAAATAGAATATATTGACAAAAGCTAGAACATGTGAATCGTTACATGAAATATGATTTCTTAGCTTAGAAGAAAAAACCATGCAATCAAATTCCCCAAAATTAACTTATTAAATCAACGTAATGAAATTACCACTTACTGCCATCATAAGATAATTCACATTTTAAATATACCTAAAATTCTCTCAATCTGTTTACTAATTGCTATAGTCTTTAATGTTACATTGTTGTGTATGCTTACTTTCACTACGAGTCAATCTCTAAAAGCCAGTAATTCTGCTTGTAAAATTTATCTTTATGGCCTTACGTCTATATATTTAAAATGTTTTTTATAGTGACAAAACACTTTAAGATTAATATTTTTTATTGTTCTCATTTTTTATTTTTAATTCTCGTCGCTTCTAAAAATAATACATTAGCTACAATTTTGTTCCATTCTTATTTAAACAAATGGCACTTCTTGTCAGGTAAACATCGCTACACTTTGCTCCAAAATTCTTTGGTCTACACCCACAATTCTTTTATAATATATCCTATCACCCAACTACAATCTTCTAATATGGTGGCATTTTTTTATTTTTAAGTTTAATTTTGTTATTTTGAATTTTTATATCAATATATATATATATATATATATATATATATATATATATATATATATATATAACCCAGTAAATGAACCACATTTGACTGCCTGATGATGGTGTATTGTACACCGAAACTTAATAGCTTTCGAGTTGCAGCATGCTATTATTATAACAGTAGTAATAACTATATATCTGTAAATGCTCTACTTCTGTATTGAGCACTTTTTTAAAAGTATTATTACGAGACTGCACTGTCTAAGAACGAGAGTTATTTTTTGGTTAAACTCATATGTAAAGTTGAGGACGGAATTTTCTAGTAATAATGTTTTCATTACTTCTCTATGTAAAAAAACCACCAGTAAAAATTCTTATCACCTTAATTTCATTAGTCAATGTCGTCTTAATTATAAAATCGGTGTCATTAAATGCTTAAAAACAAACACTTGTCAAAAACGGATTCCCAAATTATTTGGTTGACTACCACATTAAACTTTTTCGTTTAAATTTGACCAATAACAACAGCAAACACACCAATAATAATAATAACATTAATATCTTCTACAAAAACCAAATTCATAGCAATTATAAACAGGATGAAAATATTCACTTCAAAACATCATCCGAAAATAAGCAACTCCCGTCGACTTAAGCAAAAAATTGAATTAATCACTTATTATACTAAATTTAAAACGGCTAATCTCACCATCAAAAACAACAATTCACCCGCGAGATCCAAACTACAACGAACCAATATTATTTTCGAATTCACGTGTCATTTGAAGAACTGCGGTTTTGATCCTAATTTCGTAATTATATCAACCATACAACTACGAAACTGACTCTAACACACACGCTGCATCTCTCTCAACGGTGATCAGTTCGATCTCATTTAAACATACACGGAGACCGACCAAGCACTATCCGGAAAATACTTATTGACAACACAAATATAGCAAAATCCACATGCAAAAAAGACTAAAAATAATTGATGCTTTGTTGATAAAAAAAAGACCCCAACACTCAATAAAATCAACTACGAACACGCTAACAGCATGCTTATCGTGTTCGGTGCATAACACATACCACATTCTACATCATACATAATATCACATACATCCTGTTGCACGTAAAATAACATTCATCCTCGAAAATGGCTAGAATTATACCAGAAAGATTTTATGCCCTCAAAAGAAATAAGAAATCATAAGATCACATAAAAAATTACATAAAAAACTTAACCATAATATCTTGTCTCATATCTAATGAAACCTGCATAAAAGAGTTTTTTTTAATTAAAGACAAATACATTCATAATAAACAGCTAATGTTTTTATTACGCGTTAGCACACACACACTTAAACAAACACAAGTTTTTTCTTCTACATTTAATATTCATATATATATAATATTATGATTTATAACCAATTTAAATGACGTGTTGAGTTTTCCTTTTATAAATACTATATTGCTCTGGATAACATCCACTGTGCTCTCCAGATAGATATAACACTTAATATTTTATATTAAGTTAATCTTGTTGGATTATACTCACTTCCTAACCCAGAATTGAAACCCGACCGAATCGGCGTCAGTCGGCGATTCTACCTCTAGGCCACGAGCGTCCGGTAGAAGAAGGCAAGCTTTTTTTTAGCACGTATAAACACGCCCAATAGCTAGAGTGATCTAATTCCTTATCGAATGAGCGATGCGTATATGCCGGAGTAGCTACTGTTTACAAAGTCCCCCACTCTTCCAGAGTGCTCAATCATATATATATATATATATATATATATATATATATATATATATATATATATTTCCAGGTGAAGAGGACTCAAGGTTTTTTATTTTATTTTGAGTGCTCTGGCATTTATTTTATTATAAACAGTACTCAATATAATGAGTATTATAGAGCTTAATATCACAGCAAACCAAAGGTTTTTGTCATTTAAATGTAAATCATCTGCACAGCTAATATCAACATTGCCTGATGATGAGAATCTATCTCGAAACATAGAAATGTAATGTACAACTGATACATACATTTATATATATATATATATATATATATATATATATATATATATATATATATATAGTCGGAAGTAGTGGTTCCTATTGGCAATGGAGGCCAAACAGGCAGGAGAGAACCAAGGGGAGAATGAGATTTAAGACAAAACTACCTGGAAAGTTTGTGTGTACTTTACAAAAATTGTAACTTTGTTTGTATTTTGCGAGAGAAATAATTTCTATCACAAATACAAATAAATTTCTATCACAAATACAAATGAATTTTTAAAAGTGCACACGAACTTAATGGACACCCTGTGTGTGTGTGTGTGTGTGTGTGTGTGTGTGTGTGTGTGTGTGTGTGTGTGTGTGTGTGATAGGAGAAGAGTTAATAATATCTAACATAGATTGTTTACAGAAAGCAACGGTAGAGTCAGGGAGTCGACACTGCATTGTAACTGTCAGCTTCACACATTAAGCAATCATTAGACCATATCTTTCTATGCGTTTTATATTTTTTTCAATATCACTGCGTGAAAAATATCTATCTATCTATCTATCTATCTATCTATCTATCTATCTATCTATCTATCTAATTCTTTTCTTATTTGCCTGTACACCTACGCACAGAGACATAAGACGAATAAATATCTCACACTTTTATATTTCGTATAAATCCACGGCATAAATTTGCCTGAAATTAACACAGACAAGGATTTCGATGGGAAATTTGAGAATATAAAAATCAAAAGCAAAACGGACGCTATAACTTTTTTTAAAGCATAAAATACGAAACTGATAATGGAAAAAGGTATTCGAACATCGTGGGAAACTCTTTATAAAACCGTTACATGATACGTGTTCAGGCGTCGGACTTCATGAAGTAAAAAACTCTCGAATGTTCCGGAGTGAATTTTTCTTGGGTGCGACTTAATCAAAGTGGGTCATTCGTCTGTGTTGACTTCTTTCAAAATGGTGGTCATTACGGCACAAATCAAGGAAGTCGAAATGTAGCAAAAGAGGATATCATGAAGCGGCCGCATGATTTGTGAGAGACGCATTGTCATGTCACCACGTATCCTTGTCAATGTCATTGGGTCGGGCAGATAGTAGAAACAGGACTATGAAAGCTTGTTTGAAAATTCGTCGTTCAAAACGTTGCTTCTAACAAAATATTTGAGCATTGAGAAAAAAAATGAAACAAATAATTCAATAATGGCTTGAAATGAGCTCTGAGATTTAAACATTGATTATTGAAACTGCAAACTGATAGCCCTTTTAAATCTCATATACCGAGACAAGCTTCTTTAATGATGGCATTGGAAATCTAGATTGAAATTCACGTCTTAGAAGTTAAAAAATGATTTTCTCAACCTGTGAGTCCGGGGCTCACTAATGCGCCCTGAAAGGTCGCCTGGTGCATTTCAAGATGAAAGAAAAGTAATTTATGAATTATTTTTATATTCTAAAAAAACTTTACTTTTTAAAAAGGTAGAGACACCAGGCACATGGCTTCAATGTCTAAGTGAAGTCTTTGTCATTTGATATTTTAAACTGGACATTAAAGTCGTTAATCTTTAGAAGAAGTAGATAACACTCCCCCTTTTACCTTCTTCAAGGCGAAACGTTTAAGGCCGAACATAAAAAAAATGCCAAATCACATCAACCTCACTTAAATATACAAAATAAAAAGTGTTTATTTCAGAAGACTTTTTTATTATTTTCAATCTAAGTCTTTAAGATTTTGTTTGCCACTATTGTTGCCAGGTATTGAACTTACAACTCTTTGGATTAATGAACTGGATGCAACCAACGATTTTATTCACTAGGCTATGTGTCCAGTAGTGGCGAACAAAAACTTGAGTTGAAAAGAGATAACGAAGACATCCGGAAGTTGCATGACTAATGGAACGAGAACAATCTGCCCAAGTCATCAAAATAAAAGAGTTTGTTTCAAAATTCCAGTCACCGATAGAAAGTCGTAGCGTACAACAGGCGAAATGTCGTGAATACGACAATAAAGATGAGAACAAAACTCCGGATCATATTTAAATATAAGCAGTGGAGACACAATTTAACAAGTAATGGATACCGCCTGTTTCATATGCTTGAACGCAATTTTTAGATTATCGATAGAGTTCAAACATGCAACAAACCGTCGCCATTTGTTTTTGAAATCTATGTCCATACTGCGTATATATATATATATATATATATATATATGGATTGTCCTACGTCGATGGCACCACTCGGAGTTACATGCGTTATGCAATCATCAGGTGCATATTACTAACTGACAGTTTAATAAATTTGAATTTATGTTCACTCGATGTTCATGAGAGTTAGATCATATAAAGTTAGATTACTACTTTTTAATAACAAGAGTAAAAATTTAAATACAGTAAGACTAGATAAAAAGTAACATTTTAAAAGTAAAATTATTAAATTAAAATTTTAGAATTAAAATGGATTAAAATGTAGGGATATGAAATCGTAAGTGCGAAATTCATAATTATTAATAGTAATATTTATTTGCGGAAGAAAGAAAGAAAGAAAGAAAGAAAGAAAGAAAGAAAGAAAGGAGAAAATAAGCGAGTGAAGAAGAAAGAAAAAAGAGTGGTAAACGTATAGAAGAATCTGTACCAATCGGAGTCTAAGTATTTTTTCTATGTTTGCATGTGGTCATTAAATCGCTTTTTTGTAAAGTAGATCAGGTTTATTTACGTCGTTCAATATGGCAAGTTATTCTAAAAGGCATAGCTTACATCTATCTACTTTTTCATTGTAAGATTTGGATTTAGCGACGATATTCTAGGTAATAATTGGGTTCTTGAAATTGTTTTTTAATTTAATTAATATTTGAATAAAGCAGTGCTTTTGCTGTATTTCCTGTTGTTTACAGATAATATATGATTGTTAAGTCTAAGTTTCCACATGTTAGCGGTCGATCCAAAGTGAAGTTTAACATCATCATCCTCCGAATGAATGGGAGCTCTATAAAAAATACTCTCGAATATACATTGGCTATTTACTGAGCAAGTTTTATTTTTTCGGCAATTGCAATTATTTTTTTAAGGAACATTTTTATTATTAGTAGTAGGGTAACTGATATTTTTCAGGTGCGCCAGTTATTTATTTGATATCATATTATCATGTTGTGAAACATATTTATTTATATTCTTAATGCAGCTATAACTAAATTTAAGATTGTTATTGTTGAAAAAGTGGTAGAAATGTTTGTGAATTAAATATAGAAAGAATTTTCCAATGTTTCTTTAGACATTACGGCTGAAAGATAGATTGAACCAAACCTATATATATATATATATATATATATATATATATATATATATATATATACAAAACAATAAATTTATTCTTAAACCCGAAAAAACTACCGAGTATAAACGCGGAGGGGGAAAAAATGGAAGCAAAAAAATGAAACGAACTAAGTACTTGAACATAAGTCCAAGTACTCGTCGAAAGAAAAAAAAACCCCGAGACGAGGAACCTAACACGTAAAGCGCTCAATACAATAGCAGAGCAAACAAATAAGTATAAATTTAACCTAGACCCAACGGACCTACATAGTTTTCATATAACGGATCATCAGGGCAAATTCCTTATATATATATATATATATATATATATATATATATAAGCGCGACAGAGAAATGTAGGAGAGATATAGAGAAAGTTATAGAGAAATAAAAAGACTGATATAAACAGATTGGTCTATCTGTGTGTATATGTCTTTTTTTTCTCAGTTTGTCTGTGTATGTTATTTTGAGAGTGTTTATTATATGTGCTCTGGCCAAAACTATCTCACGCCATTCTGATTTTCTTGAGCACTTGTTGCTCGTCCTTGATATAATAAAACAACGAATCATGTTTTTGTTGGAAATAAATGTGCGGGTAGTATGGCGGTTATCGACGTGAAGGAAAAGAAACAGCCGAGCCAAAGTTCAAATTCTGGCCTTGTATGTTACGAACACTTTGCACTAATGAACTTGGAAAAGGGAAAATATAGTTCTGAGCTATGAGTTAAATTTGGAACTTAAAATGGCTTCTTTAACCTTAGTTAGTTGCTATGTAGTAAAAAAAACAATCTGAAGAATGCGACAGGAAAACACTTCAGTATCTTTCCCAAAAAAGCCACGGCAACTTGCAGTTAGGCCAGACAATATAAATCGGTAAAGGAACCATGTTTCTTTTGTCTTCAAGAAAAAATGGAAACCATTAAACACATATTATTAAACCAGAGGCATGAAACCACAGTAAACTGCAAACACATTAAAGACTTAACCTTACAATCATGCTAAAATTACAAAAGCTAAAGTTAGGATCTCTAGAAACGATAAACCTTTATAGTATTAACATTCTGCTTCTATGTGCCCTGTTCTTTCAGGACGTAGGCGATCATGGCTTTCCACGTTTCCCTATCACGCCTGCTCCTATTGCTTCATGCAACTCTCGTTCCATCATCCACCTGATTAGATCCTTCAAATATGTTATCCGCTGCTTTCCCCTGTCTCCTTTTTCCTCTATGTGGCCTGTTAGTATCAGGTCCTCCAAGCCCTCTTTCCTCGTTGCATGTCCCAAGAATTTTAGCTGTCTCTTCCTCATGCTCAGTATTAACATTAGTACCACGATATTCACTTTTAGCGGTATGATCTCACCCCCTTTTTATATATATATATACTCTTACCTCTAATTTTACCTTTATTTCATACTACAAATTGTGATCTAATTAAAGTTTTATATTAAAAAGAAATTTCCTAAATTTTAAATCAAGTTTAAATATAAAACTAAATTTAAATACAAAAGTATTTGTAGCCGTATACATCACTAATACAGATATGTTTATCAAATACCAATTCCTATCCCTTTTAGCCCATCCTCTCCTACTCCCCCCCACCCCATATACATTTCCTTACTTCTTTCTCTTTGTTAAACCCAAAGGACTGGCCATAAAGGCTGTAGAGGACCATCTCTTATCTTCTACGGTTAAATCTGTCTATAAAACTTTCAACATGTCCATTAATCATCTCTCTCCTTTTCCCCTCTCTTCCTTTTGTTCAAATTCTAACTTACAACTCTGATTTCCCATTTTCTACCTCACTTACCTCACACACATAATTCGCTAATATAAGGCAAATAATTTTCCATCTCCCTTTACACTACCTGATTAGGCATTGTTCTTTCAATGTCGAAACAAAATGTACACTTTGTAGTAGATGATAATTTGTACATGTTCTATAATATAATTTATAATATATATATATAAAGTGTGTGTGTGTATATATATATATATATATATATATATATATATATATATATATATGCAATTTGTTATATATATTATATTTGTTATTTATATTATTTATATTATTTATATATTATATATGCACGGTACTTATTTGAAAGCGCTCAATATCAGTGATAGAGCTGGGTGTACAAATGTGTATATATATCTGTGTCTGTCATGTCGACAAATTTTTCTCCCACTTCCACAAGAATACACCAATATACGCAGCCCTACATATAGTCAATTTTTTTTATAATTTAATCAGTTTGTCTGACGATCGCAAATGCGTGAAACCCAGGGTCACAAACGTACACCTATCTATCTATCTATCTATCTATCTATCTATCTATCTATCTATCTATTATTTTCTTATGAATAGGAAGTGAAAGAACAGATAGATTAGAAGCTACAACTCATACATTTACTTTTATTATGAGTTCTCAATACAAAGTAACTGCAACAATTATGGATGCAACTGGGCCAGACATAGAACAAAATGTTGGTTGATTTGTGGTCAACAGATTGTCAACCTTTGAGGCAAACAGACGGAAGAAACTGTGTGTAAGTCTTTGCAGGAAATAATACATTCACTGTCATCTTGAAAGGAATTGGGAAAACCTTTTTTCTAGAAGTGAAAGCCTCCTTAAGGACATATGGCCCAGTGGATATAGACGTTGGTTAGCAGCTGACTTGACTCTTAGAGTTGTGAGTTCAATACCAGGCTACAGCAGTGGTGAACAAATAACTTGCAGGGTTAGAGGGAGATAACTTCCATTCGAGGCTTTACGCAAGGATGATATATCCCAGTGATTGTAATAAAGGGTTCGGTTCGAAATTCCTAGCACCTGAAGAAGGCCGGAGCGTACAACGGCCGAAACGTCGTACAAATAGCGACAAAGATGAGGACTACAGTCCGAATAATGTAAATACTGTTCATTAGCGAATAACTTGGGTTTGTTCCATTATTTGTACCAGTTCAGACTGTTACAGCTAAGGACCGGCACGCTGCTTATACAGGGGCGAATCACCCTCATTCTCTTCGTATTCGGTTTGCATAAAGAAAGTTTCACTTGGACAGCTTCTGTTCAAGAACTGCTAAATTGTGGAATACACTCCCGCGTTGATGCTTCTTTGGACACTACAATCTTAACATTTCCAAGAACAGTTGTCATCTATCCTCCTAATCTTCGCTTTCTAGTACTTCCTCTTAAAGCCACAGCACGCATACCATTCAGTAAAATGTTACCTTGAGTTGCTTTTGGTCCTTACAGTATATATAATAATATAATAGTATATATATATATATATATATATATATATATATATATATATATATATATATATATATATATATATATATATATATATATATATATATATATATATATATATATAATTTTCCTTTCGCCGTTGCTGAAGAAGCGAGGATTTTCTCGTAGAAATGGCTATCCAACTGATTCAAATATCGAAATTTTTGTTTTATATCTATATATATATATCATGTTCTTATTACGATTGAGCACTCTCGAGAGAAAAATTTTTTAAAAAAAACTGTTACCAATTCGGCTATATATGCATAACTTTTCAGCAATGAATTGAGTTCTTTCGGTGACTGGCGTGTGTATACGCCGCTTATATATAGCATGCTAAAATTTCTCTTCTCTGGTTCCATGTGCCTATGGCTTAGCGGTTAGCGACTCCGACCGACAACAAATCGGTCGAGTTTCTCGCCATTGGCTTCAACCAAAGCCTCCAGACAACTTCAGAATCTTCTTCATCTCTTCTGGACGGTCTCCTTGTTTAAGTTGGTGAATTCTGCTATAAACCTTGCCTTCGGTTTATTCTTGGTTTACAAGTGCGCCTCTTGCATAATAATCAATGAGGCGGCACAGTGGTCAGATATAAGGCGACATATGGTCGCAGAATTGGACATCCATGTGACATGATGCAGAATCCTGTTGCCGGATATAGAGGCTTCTAGCAGCCACCATCTTGACCCAGGGCAGCACTGCCTCCTCGAGACACTTGATGTAGGCCTCCGGGTGTGAGTTTGTAGCCCCTGTGGAAAGATGAATAGAGGCATAACGACGCCATCACTAGTGATCACTCCAAAACACTTCGTAATCAAAATTAGACTCTCCGAATCCACTGTCCTCAGATCGACATTCTGAAATGTTCATATTGAAGTTTTACGGCGAGAAAGCCAAGCAGTACAATATGCCGTTTTCAAATTTCTGGCGGAGTGAATTTTGTCATAGTACTCTTTTTCACGCAGATCGTGCCCAACTGACCTTACTATACTGTGAAGTAGACAAAATCAAAAATAATGCACATGCCGGAAATAAAAAATATAAAATGGTGCCAATTTAACCATTGCACCTTATATATATATATATATATATATATATATATATATATATATATATATATATATATATATAAATCTCGAAACAATCAAATTTTCGTGTCGCAATGAATTTTTAATTAAAAAATTTAATTATATGATTATATTATGGTCTACAATATTCATTGTATTGAGCCCTTTTTAAAAAAGAAGTAAATGTCAGTGAACCCGGAATTGTAAAACTGTTTTATCTGAATTTATATATATATATAAATCGTCGGTGATGGTGGATTTTATAATATTTCAGTTTAAACTACCTCTCTGAAGATGGCTCATGTGAGCCAAAAGCTTAGAAGAAAACCAATATATATATATATATATATATATATATATATATATATAAACAAGAGTTAGCATAATGATTATGAATTTAAGAAATGGAATAATTATGATGAAATTGTGTTCGATTATCCATCATGCTGAGAGCGTGGTGGAAAATTACGGACACGTTTTAAAACACACACACACACACACACACACATAAACACACACAAGCACACATACACACACACAAACACACACACAAACACACACACACAAACATATGTAAAAGATTTTAAGTTATTTTAGTGGATACACCTGTTTCTGTAGACGCCTCGCATGTTTTTTTTCCTTTTTTTTTAAGACAGTGTGAAGAAGGGACAGGGCACATAGAAGAAGAAGAAACATACATCTACCGACCTGTGCATTCGAGAGTCTTAATAAAGAATATTTATTCGCCGGCAGGTTTCGAACCTTCATTCTTCTTTGTAGAAAAAAAAAACAGTGTATGTCAGTGTTTGCAGTATGGTCGAAGGGTGGGTACTGATAAAAATATATGTAAAGCTTATCCCTATATCTGTGTATCTGATATCAGCTTAGGTGAAATATTTGTGTGTGTGTGTGTGTGTGTGTGTGTGTGTGCGTGTATGTGTGTGCGTGAGAGAGAAAGAGAGAGAGAGAGAGAGAGAGAGAGAGAGAGAGAGTCAGAGGATGTGTGTGTGTGTGTGTCTGCGTGTGTGCGTATCTCTATTCTCCACACACGTGCCAAGAGACACATTAACAAATATATACCTACGTCGATACACATTCACCACACACATGAACCCGATAAATTACAGTCCACATCCACTAAAAATTCGTACAGTATAAAAAAAAAGAAAAAATAAATAAAAAAACAAAGACAAAAAAAAAAAGAAGAAAAAAGAGAGAGAAAAAAAAATTAGGCAGAAAAGCCTAGGTGCGCTTTTCGCCTACAGTTTCCCGTTCGCACTTTCTATTTATTCTTTGTCTTTACACGTCTCCCGCCATAACCACCGCCGTCGCCGCACGCCGCTGCCATCACGCCACCCGCACAAATAGGCTTCACCTCCTGCATTTCTCCCCAGCCCCATCACCCTACTCACCGCCTCCATTCTCCCCTCATGCTTACCTCCACACATTCGGTATCCCCTTTTATCTCAACCTCCTCAACTTTGTCTTTTGAATCCGCCACCCACTAACCACCCCGTAGTCTCCCGCCTTCGTCTCTGAATGCTTTTCGTCGCGGTCTTGGCAATAGCTAGGCAAGGGTGACAAGTATGGATTGTTCCTTCGCTTGCTGACTTGCTACATATACCTTCCGAAGTTGGCCAACTATGGAAGCCTACTGCTATCTCCGCCGAACCCAACGGTACAAGAGACGCCATGCGTCTTTCTCGCGTTCTCTATACGTTTTACATACATACATGCCAGTACACACCATAGGTAGGCATGCATTGCATTGCACCGATGTATGTGTTTTTATGTCGGCGTGTGTATTTCTCGGAGTGCGTGTGTGAAACTAACCTTGCATATTCAGTTAAATATTCAAACGCTGCTTGCATGTAAATGCTTATAAGAATATTACGTAAATAGTGGCCTGAAGAGTCCCTACTTATACATGTGTGTGTGTGTGTGTGTGTGTGTGTGTGTGTTCGCAGTGTGCTTAGGATTATAATACATTTCATAGCTGTATGCAAGTGAGAGTACGCGTTTGCCTGCTTCCGTTAATATTCCATTTGCATTTTTATATATGCACACACGCACACACACACACGCACACACACACACACACACACACATATATATATATATATATACACAATAACATGAAAAGTATCGTAGGTGTTAGAGATAGATAGATAGATAGATAGATAGATAGATAGATAGATAGATAGATAGATAACAACAGGAAGATATAGATGGAAGAAGAGGGAGACAAACAGAATGAGATATATAAAGGATAAATAGACAGACACAGACAGGTAGTCTATCTGTTATATAAGTACAAATGCATAAATGCGTGAAGACAAAAAGACAGAGAATAAAAGTGATTCCGAATATTATTCTAATTTATAATTCATTTGATTGATATTTATGCCGAGACAACCATAGGATTATGTATATATATATATATTATTTCGATACATACTATGTCGAGAGAATCATAGGAATAGGATTATATATATCCCGTTAAATAACTGTAAAGTAGTGATTGACCACACTGTCCCGTAGTTTATTGATAGGGAGTTCAATCCTCTGTGATTTCATCTCTCTCCAGTGCTCTTGTATACGTAACATGAAATACATATGTATATATTTTAGCGTACGTTCGTATACATGCTTAAGTCAAATCTAGAGGATGCAGGTTCGAATCCTGCCGGCAGGAGCATGTATTTCTAACAAATGTTTCTCGAATATTCTGGCCGGTAGATGTAAATAGATATACTGTTTAATAAACAATTAAAAACAGAACATCTACTGAAATATGAGACGTATTAAAAATAACGTTTAAACAAATAAACTAAACATTTTGGCTTAAATGAATGATCTATTCCTATAGGAATGGATTTTTCAATATATATATATATATATATATATATATATATATATATATAAAGGTAAGTATATATTTGTAATGGTAGTTTAATAATTCAAACTACAGTTACTTTTCGCATATAATATTCGATATGTTATTGTAAAGTGTTCGATTATGTAATTTAACAAAACTGGAGATTATGTTGAAAATGTGATATTTGTTGTATAAGATAAATATGATACTATGATATTAACGACAAGAGAAATAATATTTGGTATAATAATAATATATTCTATCTACCTATCTATCTATCTATCTCGTTCTGATCTATCTATCTATCTATCTATCTATCTATCTATCTATCTATCTATCTATCTATCTATCTATCTATCTCGTTCTGATTCTATCTATCTATCTATCTATCTCGTTCTGATTCTATCTATCTATCTATCTATCTATCTATCTATCTATCTCGTTCTGATTCTATCTATCTATCTATCTATCTATCTATCTATCTATCTATCTATCTATGTCAATTTGATTCTATCTATCTATCTATCTATCTATGAATCTATTTTTTGTTATCATTTTCTATCATGTATGTACGTAAGTATTTTACGTGAATATGCCAGTTCTTCTTAAGTGTATATATATATATATGTGTGTGTGTATGTATGTATGTGTGTATACATATATAGATATATATATATAAATATACAGAGAGACAGAAAGACACACACACACACACACACACACACACACACACACACGTGGATGAAGACCTCTGACCGATTCATAAGTAATAAGAGCAAGAGATCCTTACACGTTCTTATGCAAGTTTATATACGCTAAAGAATTAAGAATCAGACATAGCTATATAGGTTAATGTTGTGTGAAATTGTGCATATATTGTGTGTATGTGTGTTCGTGCGTGTGTGTGTGTGTGTGTGTGTGTGTGTGTGTGTGTGTGTGTGTGTGTGTGTGCGTGAGAGAGAGAGAGAATGAATGAGTGAGTGAGTCAGTCAGAGACTGACAGACGGAGTCCGCCGCTACTGAGTGATGGCTATTGTGTTCATGGAGCTTAAAACCATCGCTCGTGTGATATTTATTCACTATCACCACTCGGCGCAAAACGTGACGTGAAGTCATTGATTATCGCGGGCTTTTGAAAAATACCGAGGTCCTCTACCCGGGTCGTGCCCCAGATAACGGGTAATGACCTAATCTTTTTTTTTTCTTTTTTTCTGTTAAATTGGGGAGGTGTTATCAGGGGAACGGATCCCAAGTCACAATGCGTGAGTTTTTGAAAACATTAATGAATCCTCTCCGTTATAAAATTCCACGCCCAAATTGTATTTTACTATTTTGATACATGCATACATATATATATATATATATATATATATATATATATATATATATATATATATATATGCATTCATAAGCACATACACACACGCAAGTAGAAATATATGTGTGTAGGTCCGTCTGTCAGTGTGTGTGTGTGTGTGTGTGTGTGTGTGTGTGTGTGTGTGTGTGTGTGTGATAAAAATGCATAAAAATGACCAATATATTTAATACTAAAGGTTAATTAATTATCATTACTGGATAGCATGTTCCTGGAAAAAACTGTCTCACTCTCTCTCCCTCTCCCTCTCATATATATATATATATATATATAGATAGATAGATAGATAGATAGATAGATAGATAGATAGACAGAACAAGATAGATAGATAGATAGATAGATAGATAGATAGATAGATAGATAGAAACAAACTGATATAGATAGATAGATAGATAGATAGATAGATAGATAGATAGATAGCTTCTTCAGAAATTCTTTAAAGAAGTCTTTAAAGAAGAAGCATGTTAGATTAGAGACACTATTTCCTACTTGTTCTTTATTTATTCTATTCATCCTGTGGGATTCCGATCAATATGTTCAACTAATATATATATATATATATATATATATATATATATATATAGACACACACACACACACACACACACACACACACACACACACATATATATATATATATATATATATATATAAATTAAAAAAGGATTAATTCAATGATGCTGAATGACCATTTAGATATGAAGATCCCCACGGGGGATAACACATCACCTCAGCAACAGAAAAATCCTTTCAGAAACTGGAGAAAAATCAGAAATATATATATATATATATATATATATATTATAGTTATGTATCAATTGTACATTGCGACACGGATATTTCTATGTTTCGAGATAGATTCTCATCATCAGGCAATGTTGATATAGCTGTGCAGATGATTTACATTTAAATGACAAAACCTTTGGTTTGCTGTGAATGTATGTGGGTGTTTTTTGTGGCGATGCAATAAAAGAAATATTTTGAAACAAGTATTAAAGTTCATTAAAACGGAAATAAAAAATTCACAACTAAAATAGAATCCAATGAACCCTTTAATTAATCCGTCCCTTTTACATATTTTCAAAGGTTTAATGATTTCTATTATCCATAGATTACTCCTGAAATTAAATAAATAACTTTGGACTTAATTAAAATGTTAAAATTTGTTAAAAATGTAATGTGTTTAATACTACAGTGACATAGAAATATCTCTTGGAAGACAAAGATTAGCAATAGTACAACAAAGACGGTGACGACGAAGTCTTTTTCAAGATCAAGTTGAAGCAAGAGGATGATTTAATGGATAAAGCTATTTAAGTGCCTCACATAAAAGACTTTATCAAATAATACTGCAACCTAAAAAAACGTAGAGAGAAAAAGATTAGCAATAGTACAACAAAGACAATGACGCAGAGCATATTTCAAGAGTAAGGTAAAGCAAGATGATCACTTAATGGATAAAGCTATTTAAGTGCCTCACATAAAAGGCTTTACCAAATAAGACTGCAATTTAAAAAAATTAGAGGGAAAAGAATTAGCAATAGTACAACAAAGACGGTGACGACAAAGCCTATTTCAAGACCAAATTGAAACAAGATCTTTTAACGAACAAATTCATCTCACTGCCTATTATTGTTTATCTTTTTCTTGAATCTTGTTTATTTTTCCCAGGATTTTCCTTGACTCATACGTTCATTAGAAGAGAAAATAAACTACTTCATTTTTGGTTAAGCTAAAATCATCTGCTTTAAATGTTTAGAGACAAAGAATGTTTAGAACTCATTCAAATAAAGAAGTACCACGTACGAATTCTATATCCAACTGGATGAAAATTTTTCATGAAACAGATTTTGTCAATAATAAGCTATGGTCAAAAAGTAAGGTAAGAATATGTAATAGCCGTAGAACTTCATCATGAATTTTAAAATGGTTTTGTCCTTTTACAAGTTAATTCTATCAGATAATTCTAAATACCTATATCAATGTATCGGTATTTAGAATTGCACAACTACTTTATATACGTGGCCGTGCTGTAAAAAAGGACAGCAATTGATGGAAAGTTTTAATAGTGAGATGCAATGAAACAAAAGTCTTGAATGAATTGAGATTCAATGAAGCTGAGATATATATATATATATATATATATATATATATATATATATATATGTGTGTGTGTGTGTGTGTGTGTGTGTGTGAGTGTGAGCGTTAGTAGAATATAGAATCCGAACAAAAGTGAAGAAAAAAGACAAAGTGGAAAAAACTTTTTTTAGGGTTTCGCTTTTGTTATGTAGGTCTCTTCAGTTTCGAAGAAAAGATAAATCTGAAATTTTTTTTTCTCATATTAAAATCGTTTTTGTCTGTTTGCAAGATTTAA